>CM060949.1:107286583-107721583 GCA_030765055.1 Mantis religiosa
TTCAAAATCAATGCGATTATCGAGTTAGTGGTTGTTGATTTTAATTAGTGCCTGTGTTTAATAATTTATCATTTGAGTATTTTAAGATTAATACATTAGAGAAAGTTGAAATAACGTACTTCATTTAAAATGCATATTATAAAGTTTTTAGAGCATATTTGATATACTTTTAGTGCATAGATGCATGCATATATCGATGCTTTATAGTGCATATAACTCCAAACTCTAGTTATCACATAATTCGTTCTCCATATTTGCTGGTAAAGTAAAAGGTAAACCAAACTTTTGCGGACATTTTTATTGCAGAAGAACTGAAATTTCTTTTTTAATTTATCTGCTACATAAATAGAGGATTGTATTCTACTTCAGAATTTTATAGCAATATTTCCTTAGTACTAAAAAGAGACAGCAATACCTTATTACACAAAAACTGCAGAGCTCATAACATTTATATGAAATGTATAGATACTGTCTCATAAGTAGTGTAGCTTTTAAGACAATTATTTAAAGTGTGTTCTGAACAAACAATTAACTAATTTTCAAAGTATAGACCATTAGATTCTATGGGTTTGAGCCATCGTTCAGCAAGGTTTACTATCCCACGAGGGTACCAATCTCTGGTTTCTGATACGAAGAGTTCGGTCACTCCCGCTTGTACTGCTTCAAAGATCTCAAACTTTCTTCCACTTAGAAAATACGCCATGGGTCTAAAAGGATGATAATCTGATGGTATGAGATCAGGGGTGTATGCTGGGTATGGTAGCATTTCGATTCCTCTCAATTCCTGAATTTTTTCCATGGTTACTCGTGCAGTATGGGATGTTGCATTGTCCTGTTGCAATAAAACTCTATTTCGGTTAACTAATGCTGAGTATTTCCATCTCAAAATTTCATGAACTCCTTCCAGTTGTTGAGAATAAAGATCCACATTAATCGCCCTTCCGTTTGGAACAGACTCCCAGTGAATCACATCTTCAAAATTCCACCAGACACACATTACTTTGGGACCGAACTGATGTTAACAATGACTTTGGCAGGTTGGCGGGGATCAAGCCACTGTTTCGAGACATCAGGATTTCGGTAATATACCCATTTTTCCACCACAAGTAGCAATTCTCCTGACAAATCTATCATCCATGGGATTACGGATAAGTTGACGACAGATATCCACTCTACGTTCAGCCTGTTGAGGTTCATGAGATACAGATCTACAGCTTCTGTATGATTTTCCAAGTATCTTAATGTGGCGATAATTGGATCTTTTGATACACCTAGTTCTACTGAAAGCCTAAGGGCACTTTTTCGCGGATTTTTTCTTTTCCTTCTAAACTTGCAGTGTGTACTCAGTATTCCATACCTAAGGTCTTCCAGAACGTGTAAATCTTTAGTGTTTTCGTCTCCACTGCCGAAACTTCGGAACCATCATTATGCCACGCTCTCACTAACAAGACCTTCTGCCAAAGTCTGTCTAGTCAACGCGAGTGCAGTTGCGTCTCAAAGTAAACGGACCCTCCCGCCCACTAATGACCGTCATAAATCTATCTCCACACTTCAGAAATAGAACTGTCGTTGAGGATCAATAGCAACCCTGATTTTCTGGAAATGACAGTTGCATGTTTACTCCACGTGGAGTCTCAGTTGCCAAAGTTCCAACTTCCAGTTGATCTGTTTCATTACGTGCAGAAATTCATTGTGGGTCACGATGTGGAGACCGTGGGAGGGAAATGCAGTGATGAATGCAAATGAAGTAGTAGATAACTTTCAGTCAAGTGAAAGTAATCAAAGTGATGACAATAGTGTGAATGAATTGGAAAGTGTTGCTGGGCCGAGTTATATTACTGGAAAAGCCTCAAAAAAACAAAGTTATAACGGGAACTGTTTCTAAGCAAATTCAAGCGCTTGTTTTGAACACATATAAATATGTGCTGACAAATAATCTTGGTAAGGGGTCGTGTAATGTACCTGATGAATTCTGGGTATTCACTGAAATACAGTAAAAAAAAAAAAAAATTGTGACGAAAGGAATACCAAAGACGCCGATCAAGTGTGAAAACAAAAGTAAACGCTTCTCTGACGTTTCAATAATTTCATATGTGATTTGATTCGCCGAGAAATTTATAGATTCTATGCAAAAGGAAGAGCGCCCACCTTAGATGAATTGGTTGCACATTTGCAAAAAAGAAGTTGTGATTTTCCTTATGGGCACTGCACTTTGCGCGGCCCCCTAAAGGAGCTGGGTTTCAAATACCGCACTTTGAGTAAGATAAGGGTTATTATGGAATCCAGTAGAATTGTAGCATGGATATCAAAACTAAAGAAGTTTCGCACTAATGGACATAAAATAATTTATTTAGACGAAACCTTGTACGATACCCATGACGTATTGAGAAAGGTGGCAACCATGCAGAAAGAACTGGGAGAAGGAGGGTCAGTGTTGTAAAAAGATTATAAGGGTTCGTCAAAAGAGGCCGAACTGCACTCGCGTTGACTAGACAGACTTTACCACTTCACATATTCTTCGAGCTGCGGCAGCGCCTTTATAATCTTGTTTCCAGTAGTGTTTTAGAAGGATTCTAAGCTCAAACTTTGTTTTCCCAATAAATTAAAAAAAAAAAACACATTACTTATGAGACAACCTAATGTTTATGGTTTCAGACACAGCCAATTTTGACATATTCCTTGTTCATTTGAATTTTAAATACTTATACTTTTCTCAAATTTGAAAAATTATTGCTTTTTTTTCTAAGTCCTAGTCCAGGAAAAGGGAGTAATTTCAAAGCCATCACATAGAGGCTAGTTTTTAAGTCTGGCCCTCGCTTAAGCCTGCATTATTCTATTCCCAGTATACGTATAAAGTCGGTGTTTATTTGTGCGTTTGTTTTTGTTTCTTGTACATTTCTATATCGTCGCACCGATTTCGACCAAACTTGGCACAGATAACTTTTGACATAAGATAAAATTTGCTGTCTTCCTTAACATTTAAAATTACCTTTCATTTCACACAGTTAATTGTTTAATTTTATGTAATGCCTAAAAAGCTTGCTAAACTACCTACTTATATCCCGGCTACTGAGCTTAGGTGGTAAAGTATATGCCTCATGTTCAAGAGGTCTCGAGTTCGAATTTCGATCATTTGGATAAGTATTACCCAGGGTTTTCTCTTATCCTGCAAGATGAATGTAAGATAACACACTCACGTTAAGGATTACGTGTCGGTGAGCAAGAGTACTCTCTCAGGGTCCAGCAGTTATCACCAGCTAATGAAAAGTCCTGCTTCAATTTCCTGTGGATTGTTTATTCCCACAGATCTGACTTGTCTGACTGCTCGGCTTTTCTTACTTGCTCTCACTCTCGTTGCTTCGCCTTATCTTTTTGAGAATATTTAATCCCACCACGTTTGAAATCTAACTCCACTATTACCTCCTCATCACATATTAAACTAACGCGTCTTCTCCCTTTCGTTGTAACCAACCGAGTGACGCTTCTCACTTCTTTCTACTCTCGACTTCTTTCTAGATTTGTTTGTCTATCTCCACCCCATTTCTATTTGTTCTCTATTTCACGCCTATCACGTGGTTTACGCTACATTTTATTGGGGGAGTTTATTTCTACGGTTTTACCTTATTGGCCATTTCCATTCACCTTCAACTGGGTAGCAGTCACGGGCCCACCCCCTAAAGTTGTATGAGCTCTTGGCGTCATATCGGTACTGCATCCTGCCTCTACATATTTTCCTTAAACCTCGTTGTCTATAACTCCATGGTGGCGCTGGAATGTTGAGCTTCTATTGTCCTATTGTTTGCGTATCCGGCCTCTTCTGCCCGTTCTAGCTTAAGGCAACTTTTTTCCTTATATTTATTTCATTTGCACGTTATTCCTATTACAATATTTCCTTTTGACTTTATTTCATATATCATTTATTCCCAATTGCTTATTAATAATTTATATGGCTTTATCATCTTTTTCTTACATTATTCTCTCGGAAATCTATGGTTTGTGCTTCACTCTCCAGTAAGTATTTCTCTATAAGCAGCAACGAAGTATGCGACAAGTTGGAAGTCAGCTGCATTAACGATAAATCATCATTACAAACTGTGGTATTTGTGGTTATTTAACAATACTTTTGTGTATATTTTATCGGTGTTTTTATTTATTTAGTTAAGTCTTATTCTTTATTGTGTATTCTAATAGTTTTACGTTGTTTGAGAGCATTAAGAAATAATTTTCAAGGACTCCTAAGAAACGTAAGGCTATTGGGCAAGTGCAATCCAAATCTAAAAGTTTTATGATAAATCGTCAACCCTGGGTAACGCCGTCTATTTCAGCTAGTATGTAATAAAAGTATTTTTACAAATGTGTATCTTGACAAAAAGGAATTAGAGGAGAATAAGTGTTGTTAACAATAGTTTGCTCAGAAGTGAGTAAAGCAATTCATGTGAAAGCACACTTTCTTTTCTCCATATCTTCTTTAAACCAAGTCTTTTTAAAACTAATAGTGTTTATTTCACGTTCTGAAAGATTTCTGATGTCAGATTTTCTCAATTTCGGCACCTCTTCCTTCCTTGAGGAATACTGCATATCTGAAGAACAGGCCAAGAAGACCAAAGAACCGCATATAAATGAGCGCCAAATTTTAAAGAAAACACGACAGAACTATTTATGTACCAATTACTTAAACAAACATTTTATCGAACGAATTCAGTGTTTCCGAAAGAAGCACAAGCTGCTAACGATTCGCGTGTGTATGCGATACAATACATAATCCTCTCGATTGTATTCTGGTTTTAGACACCGTATAAATTAAACAAATGATCAGGAATGTTATGTTTTTGTTTTGTAATTTACGTCCTCCAACGTTAGGTCATATAGGACGATGGATGAAATGCGTGAAATGATGCTCAAATTAGCCCAGGATCCATAGAGCTTTGAGTTATCGACATTCGTCTTTCAGAAAAGGGAAAAACTCAGAAAAAATCCTTATCCAGGTAACTCACTCTGAACGAGGTTTGTACTCGGGACCTCTTGAAAGTGAGGCAGACACGGCACCAGAAATTTATGGTCATAGTACTTTAATTACATTTATTGTTGAAGTAAGTTCTGCACCGTGGCGTAGTGGGCTAGAGCGTGTGCTTTAGTTCCCTGCGTCCGGAATGCGCCTGGGATCGATCCCGCTCCTGGGGGGGGGGGGGGGATTTTAGGTCCCAGGTATAATACCGGTGAGAAAATTGAGGAGCCACGCTAGGTAGTGAACCCTGGACTAGAAAGCCAAATTTCAGCTGGGGGTGTTGAGATGCTGACCACATCTCCTCTGCGTATAGGTTGGATGATGGCCCATCTCTGCTTCGCGTATGTGGGCGTGAGGCCGGCAGTCGGGTTGGCAGGCTCAGGCCCGCTTTGGGCTATTATGCCATGGGTTAAAACGTCAAGAGCATGTGAAGGTGGGTTGTACCGAGGAATGTATACATACACTGTATATATATAGAGTATATAGAATCATATACTATCAATAATGTAAAGTGTGGGTACACGCATCGTACATACCTGAACTGAGAACATCGTCTTCAGTATCAGCTTGGATAAATATCTGAATATCATACAGGTCAATTTTACAATTAGAAAGAAATTAATTTTCTTATAGTGACTACGATTACTTAGGTCATGAGCTATATATACATTCTTTTTTAATTTTACATGGTTATCGTTCCTTATTGTTCATTCAATACATGTATTAATTCCTTTATTATTCATTACTCACATTTTAGCTGCACACAGTTATTGTCATTCAACGCATATAGGCCTTCTACCTCCTCAATATAAACAAAACACTGCTATCAAAATACAAACCACGCAATTTGAAAAAGGAATGAGTTAATGTTATTTTGTTTTCAAATTAAAGTTGTGTTATTTTATTGTTGTAATAAATGGGTTAAGTAGTGTTTGGAACCCGAGCTGAATTATTGTAAATATATAAATTAAATTATTTATTTCCCTTTCCCGCTGACTTTGTGATACGAGTGTGTGAACATGTCCATCGAAGCTGGACAAATGATTTTTCGTAAAGCGCTTTACACACACGGCCGAAAATGTGTTTATAATGTATACAGCATTTAAAAAAAATATTCTCCAATCCAAAATACAGGGCAACTGCAGATTTTTCAAAGAAGCAAGTCGAGTATAGAAGTTTGTGGTATAAGTAGCATATACACAGTGTGAGGAATTTGTAGTTTACAACTACATCCAAACAAAAATGCAGTGTACTCTACTTCAACCTATGGGGAAAGCGAGATAATGATTTGGACGACTTTGAATAGAAGTTTCCTATGTTAACATCAAGATAATAGTTTAATGTTTTGCGGATATTTAATGTGCTGTTTAATTACGGAGACAATGAGTGGTGCTGGCTGGCGTGTAAAATATGCTCTCATGTACAGTTATTACCGATAACTGCCTATATATTTGGCAAGAGCGCCCAGCGCGAGCTTTGGCTAGTGTTCATGTGCCATTAAAGTTTCGCACTTCCTGTGATATAGTATAGCACTAAGTAACTTAAAAAAGCAAACAGTAAATAAAAATATATTTACAACTTAAAACTGGCCTTCTACATTAATAGTAATTATTGTCATCCTTATGGCTATTTACTGTGTTAGTACGGATACCTACTTGTGAAACTTCTTACAATTTACCTAGTTTTATGAAAAAATGAATAATTTCAAAGTGAGCCAGAAGCAAAGGATCGGAACGGTGCTGCACTAATATTATTTGAAGCAACACTAAGTTTGCGACCACTAACAGTCGGCTGCTTAACAGTTCAGCAAGCAACATGTTTAGAACGTCTAATTAAAATATCATAAACTTACACTGATATCGCTCTGGGTGGCTTGGTGAATGCTGGCCTACTGATCCCAAGGTTGCGGGTTCAAGCCTGGCCCAGACCAATTATTTTTTAAACGTACTTTAAAGCGACAGCCCCATGTCAATAGATTTACTGGAATGTATCTATACAAATATAACAATTTGTAACTTGAAACTTCACTTGTGAGAAATGGTGGTATTTGTCTTGGAAATGGAAAATTAATTGTTCTTTCACACTGGCCGTGTGTAGGCTAAAGTATGGAAAGATAGAGTCAGACTGAAAAATTCAATGCCATAGCCGGGATTTGAACCACGGATCTTCTGGTTGCCGTCCAGCTGCTCTAAACCTTGAGCTTCTATGGCCAACGTGCCGATATGACATTAAATTCTCCATCTGACTCATGTCTTTCCCGGTAAACCACTTAGGAGTTCTCATAAACACATGAGACAACTACCTTAATGGTGACTTACAACGTGTAAGTACTTTAAGGCCCGGGCTTTATAGTTAACTCATTTAATGGAAATTTATTGTTCTTTCACACTGGCCGTGTGTAGGCTAAATTATGGAAAGATAGAGTCAGACTGAAAAATTCAATGCCATAGCCGGGATATTTCGACATTTTTCTTATAAATTGTCCGGGATAGCGATTTCATGTAAAACTATTACACATCTTCAGCCGGAAACAACAAAGCTGTCGCCATCGTTACGAACGCTAGATGTTAATATGTTCTTGTTAGTAAAGTATCACCTGCGGGACGAAATTCCAGCACACCGGTGGCGCTGATATGATTCTGGCAATTGACAGCGTCGTTAACAAACAAAATATTTATTTATTCTCATATTCGTGTCAAAATTTAGCAGTGAACAACTACCACAAAATGATTTTATAAATTCCGAGTTCATTTGTAACTGCACTGTCTGGCGAGTGGACCATAACGTACGGAAATTTTGTGGTTTTCACGAAAAAGTTACCCTGTTCATCTTTCCGGGCTTATGAATTACTGTACACATATTTATAATTTGGAAAGTATTGGAGCAATTACTTAACTATATTTATTTAACATGAAAATGTAAATCTATGACTTATTCTCGCCATACGACCTTTTCGAACTCGGGACCTCTTGAACGTGAGGCAGACCCGCTACCAACTACGCTACCGAAGCGGGTATATATGTGTATATGTATTGTGACTTTGTGGGTTCGTGAAATGAAAAGTCCAATTACACCACTCAACAATGTTCTTTATTTCCACCGACTTACAGTTTAACACTTGCCAATTACACAGAATTACTTGCTGCACACAGTTACAATTCACCAATCCGTCCGTTACAATTTCACTGTACTCGCGGTTACGTAAGCTCCGGTACACATTCAAAGTTACGTACAGTCTTCCGTTGCACAATCCTTTCGTTCATTAACACGTCACTGACTAACTCTTACACCAAGAACTGCGACTGTCTCCTCACTGACAAAACCAACTCACTGACTGACTAAACCAAAACCAACTCAACTCACTAACTAACTAACTCTGTCTGTCTGTAACTCTCTTTATATAGGAATATCGCCGGTTTCTCGTGTTTACAGGATTGTTCTAGTAACAGAAAGATCGAGAAACAGGTGTAGAGAAAACAGGCGACACAGTCATGTTTTTTTCCCTGACCACAGCCTGTCACCACTACAAGACGAACGAGGAGGAGGTGTGGCTAACCGAACCTCCCCTACCTTCCGCTGCCAGCTGCTTTCACAGGGTGTTCTAGCGCTCCCGTTACACTGCTCCCTCCTCAAAGCTGTTCGCCTCGAACAGCCCCATCGTAGCGTGCGAGGCGGTCCAGGTGTACCACCAGCATCTGCTCGGAGTCTCAGCCAGAAGTAGCGCTGCCGTAGTTTGTGAATCATTCGGTTCGCTCCCAGGTGTCCTCCTGAAGTACCGGCGTGCACTTCCTCCAAGACTTCCGGGACCTTGCTCCGGGGAAGTACCAACTGTCCTCTCTGCGCCTTCCCATCGGGTGACTCCCATACCCGGAACAGCACGCCCACTCTGGTCTTCAACGAGTCCCAATTTGCCCAGTGCGACTTGTAGGTGGCGCTCCTCGGTGCGATGTCCTCCCAGGTTGGTCTCGTCCCTGCGTCCACTTCCCTCAAGAGTGGCCCCAGGTCTGCGTCCGCCAGCTGCTCCCTCCTCAGGCCTGCGCTATCCCAGCCTTCAGCAGGCACTGCCACAACTACTCGGACTGCTGCGGCACGCTCCTTCTCTTCCACTCTTGTGCGCTCATGGCCGTCCTGGATCTGCGATAGGACACCTCCAATGTAATGGTCGCTAGCGTCGGTGTCCACAATGAAGGCGCCACCCGGTTGTGGGAAACCCAAAATTGGAGCACTGCACAGGGTCCCCTTCGGGTGCTGGAAAGCGTCTCCGGCGTCCTCCGTCCACACATAAGGCCGGTTTTCCTCCGTCAGGCGGGTGAGGGGTTTTGCGATGTTGTCGGCCTTTTCCTCTAAATCATTAAGGCGGTCGTCTACTTGGCCCATCCGCTTGCCCAGCTCCGTCACGTCATCCCTCACGCCGGCCAACCGTTCCTCAAACTTGGCGGCGAGGACCTCGTTCGCCTCCCTCATCTCCGTTGTCAGTTCGGCCATCTTTGCGGTCATTGTCGTGGCCAAGTTGTTGCTTGCCGTTTCCATCTTCGCTGTTAATTCGGCCTTCATTTCTTCCATCTTCCCGGTGATGTTGTCGTTGGCCGTCTTCATTTGTTTCAACTCTGCGGTGATGTTGTCGTTGGCCGTCTTCATTTGTTTCAACTCGGCGGTGAGGTTGTTATTTGTAGTCTCCAGCTTCGCGGCCAGGCTGTTACTTGCCGCTTCCGTCTTCTCTGTTAATTCGGCCATCATTTCCATCATCTTCTCCAAAAAATTTTCCAATGCCGCGTCCATGGTTGTAATGTTCGGTGATGTTATCTTCCCGCTTCCTGACACCAGTGTGACTTTGTGGGTTCGTGAAATGAAAAGTCCAATTACACCACTCAACAATGTTCTTTATTTCCACCGACTTACAGTTTTACACTTGCCAATTACACAGAATTACTTGCTGCACACAGTTACAATTCACCAATCCGTCCGTTACAATTTCACTGTACTCGCGGTTACGTAAGCTCCGGTACACATTCAAAGTTACGTACAGTCTTCCGTTGCACAAAAGTATTGGAGCAATTACTTAACTATATTTATTTAACATGAAAATGTAAATCTATGACTTATTCTCGCCATAGGACCTTTTCGAACTCGGGACCTCTTGAACGTGAGGCAGACCCGCTACCAACTACGCTACCGAGGCGGGTATATATGTGTATATGTATGTACTATATGTATTTATTTGTGTGTGTGTGTGTGTGTGCGTGTTTGTAAAATGATAGGACTGCTTAACCAGGAGACAACGGAAACAAAACTACGGAAAATACAGACCTTTCCTGTTAATTAATGACTTAAAATTTATCAATGAAACTTAATCACGAGTTGTAAAAATCAATAGGCTTTTATTTTAACCAATACCCATTTAATTTAAAATACGTTATTAACAACAAAATGTCTTCTAAACGCTGACAAAATCTTAATTTCAATTTAAAATACAGCAAAACAACCTTTCACTTTAATTCTTGGAAGTAATAGATTATTTTGAGTAAGGAATTGAATTAAGTTTCTGCTATCTCAAGACATTACCTTAGATATTTTAATACTCAAGACATAAAAGCAGAAGAAGAAGAATCAAGTACTATATTTGTTTGATGTTTCTCTGGAATGGAGTGGTAGTATTTAATTTTAGATGAATTATAATTGTTTTTGTCTTTCCTGCCAACCACGTCATATATCATTCATCAGATCAAAATGGCTTGCTTTTGGTAATAATTTAGAGAAAACCAGTTAAATTTATTGCAAAGTGATCAATTTGGGGAGAATATGGCGAAATGAAGCAAATTTAATCATATCTGAAAAATTAATTCAAGGGCTTCATTCAAATCACAATAGTAGTGTGTCAGAGAGTTAGACTGAAGTTCAGTGTTTTGATATGCAGTGTTTAATTTTCTAGATGCATTCCTGCCTTTCATTTACATTTCAATAATTTAATTCTTAATACAAAGACAGCATAACGAAGTGACACTTATACATGAATCTAATAGGAGGCCTAACAAGTCAAGATGTATTCCACAAAATAATCATGTAACATAGACTTTTCGGTGCAAGGTGTTTGGATCCGTTAGGTTTGATAGATGTTTAACACGAAACTTAATTGAATTATTATTACTGTTGAATTTTACTTTTGAAATTAAATTGTAGTCGTAAAAGACAATTTCAGAACTAAATCGTGCTTGTTGTCACACTATTATTTATGTTATTGATATATTTATTATTTTCTAAAATAGCAATTAAAAGAATCCTCAAGGAATAGTTTACCTAATGATGACAATTTAGTGTCACGCGGTTTTCTTTAATTTCTTTTAATAGTACGTAGTTACGTTTCAGCAAGATAATATTTCTAGTTTAAGGAACAAGTATTCCACATCTATGGCCTGTAATGTCAGGTGAAGCTTGTATGACAAATTCCGCTGTAATATACTCATTCATTCTGAGCGTCTTATGTACAATTTAGTTAACTTATTTAATCAACTTCGCACAGTTGCCATCTAAAACCAAACTATTGAGTTGCATTTAATAATTCAGCTAACAGTTAGCAACGTACATTTTCATTTCTAACTTTATGACCAACAAAATGATACATCCACACATTTATTAAAGCTGCGTTTAATATCTTAAAAAAGTATTTAAAGTATCTGTATTCCAGAGGTACTCCCTAATGACAGTTCATCCAAAAACATTTAAGTATTTAAGTACTTACCCTGCTGGTACATATCCTTTCGGAGGAGCCCCGTAGAAGCTCCGCGAGCAACTCGGGTGTGGGTTCGGGTCTAGCGTAGCCCTCCAGTTGGGATGGACTGGATGTGGTACGCTGGTGATGTTGCTGGGGCGCGCTGACCTTGCGTTCTCGGGCGGAACCAGGGCGTCCCAGCTGGGAGTCGTCCAGCGACTGAGTGGCCAGAGCGCGGGGGGCAGGGGGAGTGTCCAGGAAATCGAGCTGGACACGGGGGATGCGGTGAGTCTCGGCCTTGCTCATCTCCGCCTCTAGCATCTGGCCATAAGGTCCGCGCAGAGGTCGCTTCGAATATCGACGCGGTGTCTCCGAATCCGAAAGATTCTCTCGCGGTGAGGGTTGTTCCTCCTCGGATAAAGAGTCGGCCCTAGCGGGCGGTGGAGGGCGTTGCGGCCACTGCGTCACGAACACTTCTTCTTTGCGGGGTTCCTCGCTAGAGTCCGCCACCTCACTACCGTCACTGGGCACTCGCGTCGACGCCGTCGTTATGTTTTCACTGCACCATTCCTCTTCCTTCGGCAAGACGATCTGTCCCAGACACACCGGAGGCTGCAGAGTCAGATGACATTGCTCCGGGCGCCTCCAAGCGTCTTCTTGTTCTTGTTGTTGCTGTTGTTGGAGACTTTTCAGACCATTCCCATCGATGGAGCTAAATGGTATATCGTCGTCAGGTCTCGAACCTCGTCTAGGTAACGGATATGTCAAAGAACGTGACCCTGGTGTCTTATGGCAAGAATCTCCCTCACTGTTTCCGTCTTTCTTTACTGGTATTTTAGAAACGGCAGATGTCACATAACCTTCATCAGAGCCGACAGCGGAATCCACGGACGGTGTCGAACCAACGGCGGGTTCCTGTTCCTCTGCGGTGAGGGACGATGACGGTGGGCTTATGATTGTGGACATCGGTTCTAAGGGCGGCCGTTTCCGTGGGAGGGTGAGCGATCTGACTGTGTTGCTCCGGATATATTTTCCATCTGCGGCAGAGAAATCCACCTGTGAGAAGGAAGCGCTCCGGAAAGGGATGGTACGCTGAGTGTATGCCCCAACGACGGGGCGGGCTTCGGGTTTGTTTAATCGAAGATCCACGCACTCGAAAATATCGTCTTCTTTCATGCTGCCGGCTTCCTCGTTAGCCTTGAGGGGCGACGTTTCGGGACTATGACGTCCCGGAGAGGAAGGAGGAGCAGGAGGGGGAGGTGGTGGAGGCGGCGGCGGAGTAGGAGGTGGGCTTTGTTGTTTCTGCTGCTGCTGCTGCTGTAGGCGTCGTCTGTCAGGGCTGGATGAGCCGCCTTTGAGCCTCTCGGTGAGTTCGCGCAAGCGCTCCGCTTTGTCGCTGCTCCTGTGTTTCTTGGGGGATGGCCGCTTCTCGCCCCCTCCTCCATCATCGCTGCTGCTACCCCCACCGAAGCGAAACCTCGGAAGGCGGTCCAGGGTGTTGCAGAGACGCTCTTCGTCGCTCTCGTCTCTCAAGAGACGTCGCGTGTCGCCGCTTTCCGAGGACGACGATGAAGTGCAGAGCTTTAGGTACGCGGGAAGTTCGGGTTTGGGTCGGACGAGGACGCGTCGCGGTGAAGTCTGCTGTTGCATGCTAGTCACATCGCGGTATACTGGAGGCTTGCCGCTAAGGCTAAAGATACCACCGCGTCTATTTATAGCAGTGGACGGCAAGCAGCAGCACTCCTCGTCGTCGGCTGCGTCCCCGCGAGACGGCGCCACGTTCCGGACGCCACCAGCCGCCGTCGCCACTCGAACTCCGTAACGAGTCGTTCCAATCGTCACGTAACCTCCAGCTCTGAAACACACAACATTCATTCATTACAAGATAGGCAACTACAAGCCATTCCATAATGAAAATTCCAATTTTACGTTAAATTTTGCTTAATATTTAAGAGAATATGAGAAAAAAAGTAAGATTAGTGCCAAATGAATGGCTATATGAAACATTAAGATAAAAAATAACTAAGTATACACATTACACGATTACTCTCCTCTATCAAACTAGCCCATCTCTGTAACGTAGATGTGCCTCATGTTCAAGAGGTCCCGAATTCGAATCTCGATCAGGGTGAGTTAGCTGGATGAAGTTTTTTCCAGGGTTTTCCCTTATGCGGAAAGACAAACGTCAGGTAACTCTAAACCCTATGGACCGTGGGTTTGTTTCAGCACCATTCCAAACATTTCATTCATCGTTCGATATGACTTAACGTTGTAGGACGTAAATTAAACAAAAACTAACAAACTACAATTTGTTATCTACTCTATAAATGGTTCATACATAAGTTAGGTTAAATTTTGACAAATATGATTTCGAAACGCACGTTGTAAGCACACAGATGGGACATAAAATGTTTCACAAATACTTCGCTATAACAGTACTTACACTAACCTTCATATTTTGCACACTTTGACTGTGTCACGTCTCAAACAGCGACAGTTAGTGCTTAAAATTTAGAAAAATGAAAGATTAAAGCAAAGAATATCGGTAACAACAATATAAGTTTCTTTTCTCATAAACTAGGTATTATATAGATACCTGAATTTCTTCTACGCACATTCTTTGTACCTCTTACGATTTCCGAATTATCAGAACAGGAGTGCTGTACCTGTATGGAAAATTCAATATATAACTTTATATGTCGCACTATTTTAATAAAATTCATTGGTCATTTTTGAGTAAATAAAATAACAAAATCTTGCCATGTGAACAACGATTTTGGGGTTGAGATATTTTACTAAAATTATTTCTCTGGCAAGTTTAAACGTCTGATTAAAATGTAATCTGGTTTCATTTATGATAAATGCTGTTTGTTTAACACTTGCGAGGTAATGTTAATAAAATAGTTAATTCAAATGCTATTTGCTATAAGATCAAATAATCCGTAACTGGTCTAATATAAAATTAAAAAGCCATTTAACATCTTCAACGAATCAAAAAAACATATTATGTGTCCCATTCACAAAATTTTTTCTGGTCACTCTCTTCCATCGTCTTGACGTTAATCCAGATGGATATTTGTAGCTTTCATTATAGTTGACTCAAACTTAAGTAAAATCTTTTAAGCGGTGGTCGCTATGTGATAACTTCGCAATTCCGTTCTCTTTGCATGACTGGGGAGGTGGAAAGGAAAAGCAGTACAACAACTGAGGGAAGTATAGGTAATTGAAAATATATAACACGAAATATTATGGAACTTCTTAGTTCCATTAAGAAAGCACACACTGTAAGTTTTAAGGAGATCAACAGTTTTTATGTAGTAAGATTTTGTCTATCTATACAGAAGCTGAAGATACACATTTCATTTATCTTGAAGTTATCTTAAACATTGGTAACTTAATCAAAATTGTTAGTCAGTTTTGAGAAAAACAAAACTTCCTGTGTAAAGGGTAATATGTTGTATACAAAAATAAAAGCGAAGAGGTTGGTTAAGCAGACGTTTTGCTTGTTATGACAATACTTAAAAATCATGAGCTTAACATTTTTATTTGCTTTAGTCTACCATTTTAATAAGGTCCTAATGCTGGTGTGTTTATTCGTCTGTTTAGGTATATATGTTTTATATATTTTATATATTCTTATAAGTGAAGAGGGTGGTTAAGCAGACGTTTTGCTTGTTATGACAATACTTAAAAATCATGGCATTAGAGTAAACAACTTTTTACAGCAGTTTTTTTAAATAAAAAATAGACAATGAAAATTTTCTGCTTTGGAGGAGAGAGACCGTCAAAATTCTATTACATTATTTGCCTTGCACGCCTAATTAAGTTCTTCAATTAAATAAGAAAATTGATATTTATTTAAGTTTTCGTATTTGATTTTAAGGAACACATTCACAGATAGAAATAAATATATAGGATCCAAAGGCGAATGTCCTCTATTTTTACTTTCTCTACTATGTACTTAAAATAAGTAGAGGTAGTTTTGTAATTCCGACGTTTCAGACACCTGAAATTCTAATCCTGCACTTCCCAAAATTGTGAAATTTGGAGTTCATTTTTATTCTAATTTTCAGACTTATGTCCCTTTGCATCATCCGCAACAGCTCAACACACCATTCCCAGAACACTTAAGCTAATGGTCTTTGCTAATTGTTATTTCTTGATCATGAAATTCGCGAGTAACAGACATTCTCTGACAAAATCTTACGTTCCCAGCTAATAATAATGGAGCTCAACCTTATTGTAGTATGTACTGATTTCAAACCACGGATATTATTTAATATAATCATTTAAGACTTGAAGCATTGACGGCAAGCATTATTAATTAAGGCTTCGCGAGTGATCAGCCGTGTCAAATTAATAAACGTCGAGCTTTCGGCCATTGTAAACTCCATGGCCTTCTTCAGGATCATGAAGAATCCTGAAGGCCATGGAGTTTACAATGGCCGAAAGCTCGACGTTTATTAATTTGACACGGCTGATCACCCGCGAAGCCTTGATTAATAATAATTTACCTATTTCTCTATCATTCCTTTATAACATTATAAATCTTACCCGTTAATATTCCGATCAAAATGTCGATTGCACCACTGATGTTTCAATTTATTTTTTCTCAAGGTTAATCAAGGAATTGGTTGTCTTCTTCCCTCCGTTTTGGAAACATTAAATGGAACAGAATATTACTGTTCCTCTTGCATCTTGAAACAAATAGAGTTGGGTTATTAACCGCAGTAGCACGTGTGACGACCACAGTATTGTCGCGAACCCATTATTTACAATAGTGCGCCGCAGAGAGATAAGTGACAGATAGGCCGGCTGGAGATAAAAACAGCTTGTCTAAGCAAATAAATATAGCGCGGAGATAAAAGGAATGCCAGAACAGATAAAGTCAGAAAATTCTAGTGAAATCTTGATTGCCTTACAGAACATTCGATTTCTTGTTTGTTTCAGAGATATCTAGTAACATGAGTCGTGCTATGTTTAAGGAAGCTGCGACTCGCCAGAGGACAGTTGTAAAATAGTTGTAAACAGAGTGTTGTTGTAAGCAGTGTCGTAACGAGAGCTGTAATTGAAACTGATGTTTAGGAAGTGAACTCTTAGTTGTGGTCAACGATCTTGGAAGATTGTAATTGTGTATGTGACGTAATACTGCTACTGTGAGAGTATTTCTACGCAATTTCTGCAACTCGGACTTTTAATTCTACGAACTCACAAAGTCACAGTATGTTGTAGAGAGTATGTGGGGTATTCATTCTTCCATAATGATCCAAAGTAACAAGAGTTCAATAGCTGCAAGAAAACATCATGTTATCCTTAAACAATGAAATTCCTACGGACCCCATACACTATCGCAATTGGAAGGATGATGCCAAAGAAATAATTACACTATATTGTGATCTACTGATCTCCTTAGAAAAAGAAGCAGCTACGATCAAACGTCCTTCAGTTTGTCCACAAGAGATATCTCATTCCAAAACAAGTAATAGAGAATCAAGCTTACATCCAGACCATTTGAGGCGTTTCTTCTTTCACTAAGACGAATATTCAGTAACCAGTGTCCCCTGAATGAAAGGGTTCTTGGGTGAGATTAATGAAGAACAATTTTCTGGAATTGTTTACCTACAATGTGACATTTTTAAGCATTATGCTCAGCATTCAGAAAGGATTAAGCGAGCATTGTTGTTGCTATTTTTCAAACACTTTTATTTCTTTCTTGGGGTTTTTTTATGGTTGGTTCGCAGATACATACACATATGCCCGATTTCACCAACAGATGTTAAAATCGACGTTAACAAATGTAACGTAACAATTGTCACAGCGCTAAAACTAATGTTAAATTTCTTGCATTTCACCAACCTGTTTACTTAAAATGTTAACAAACCTGTGTTAACGCCAAGAAACTTGTAAATATCACAGTTATAGAAGGCTATGAATGATTTTCTTAACGTACTCCGATGCGCATTTGTTTTCATTTTCGTCTGCACAAATGGCGGATGAACAAAATCATAAATAAAGCCGTGAGACAAATTTCTCATCGACGGAGAAAGAACTGTTAATTGAAGTGTAAGGATATCGTGGAAAATAAGAGGGCGGATGCAGTGAATGTAAAAGAGAAAGATGTCGCGGGGAAAATATTGGAAACGAATTTAATTCAAATGCATGTCACTACTACAAACACCAAACAACTTGTCAGTATTACGTAAACTTAAAACGAGGTGCGAAGAACAGGTGTCTTAAACGTTTCAAGACGGGAGGTGAACAATGTATTATCCACATAATTCAGTGAATTATAAAATCGCAAGGTTACTAATACTTGAAGCTAAGGCGAGATAGTCATATTCCTTTCGATGCATGCTCTAACTCGGTATTACGTAAATTTAAAACGAGGAGCAAAGAAGGGCAAGTGACTTGAACGTTTCAAGACGGGAGGTGGACAATTTATTATCCACATAATTCAGTGAATTATAAAATCGCAAGGTCATTGATACTTGAAGCAAAGGCGAGATCGCCATATTCCTTTCGATGCATCTTCTAACCTCTCTTGTACTTCCGCAGTAACCTTCATAGCAACATGTTTCGACAGTCTATACTTCCGTAAAACAATTTTCTTCGGATAGTTCCTCAAAATCATTTCTTCTCATAGGCCGCACTCTACTATGAATGCCATTTAGACGGTCTTAAATATAACAAATCGACATCAACAGCTGAGTTCATGCTCGCCATCTTGACTATTTACAATTGTTAAGGACTTAACATTAGAAATTCGGCTTGTTATTTTAACATGAGATTTAACACGAGTGTTACGCTAACACTTGTTGGTGAAATGCAATTTTTGTTTTAACTATTGCTAAACTCGTGTTAAGTCTTAACATTTGTTGGTGAAATCGGGCAATACACATACAAAACATATGTATACACACGCGCGCGCACTTGGACCATCCTCTTTAGCCGAGATATTTTGGTTTTTCTCAGTTTTAATAACTACCAAATGTAGAAGGTACCCTAACGCTACCCTGGAACGTTTTATTTCCAAAGTTTCTTTCCATAATCATTATATTTAATGCACCAGTGGAGTCCAGCGGCTATGCTGCCGTATGTAATAAGAATGGGTGTTAGGCACTGGTAAAAAAGAACACTCACATATACACACAAATATCCAATATCCAGGCGTGACTCAAAGCCACGAATTGCCCCTACTGGGTTCAGTGACCCAGTGATAGGAGAGAAAGAAACCACGGCTCCTCTTGTCTTTCTGTTTTCCGATTATGGCGTCTTCAACTTACGTAAACAAGGGAGTGATCAATTGTAGCCCCTATAATAAACATACCGCTCAACCTTCAAAGAAAACATAGCCACATCAACTATTTTCCGGCACGTTTTAGTTCTGCAAAGCAAAGTCCAATTTACATTGCTGCACAGTAATTCGGTCTGCTTTCATTCCATTTATAAAGTATGGCTTTTGAAATTCAAGGAAATTTATCTGACATTTGTAAGGATGTAGGAAACAAATATGGCACGCATTGGGTAATTGAAGCTCTTCTTTGAGTCATCTGGGAAATTTTGAAAACACCAGAAAAAAAACCGCTATGCCACTTCTCGATGCGAATGAACCGTTGGATCGCTTATCGGTAAGAACACGGATTTGAAAATTTATTTTTATGTGCTAATGGTTCTAAAAACATGCCCTAAAACTAATATATATTCAAGAACTTTAGAACAGAACATAAGAAAATATGTACTTATAGAACAATGAGTACTGAAACTCACCAATTTGAATCTGGGAATCAGATTTAAACAACTCGGAGTTAATGTACACAACAAATATCATCTCAAGATTGCATATCATACAGCCTTAACTGTTATCTATGAAGAATATAAAGAAACGTTCTACACCATACGATATCAATCTTGCATACTTGCAGAGGGTAATATCCCCAACTGACACATTTTCCAGTTTACTTATGTGTTCGTCTTGCAGAATTCGAGCCACTTTCCTGAAGTCACTGATTTCTCAAACAAAGTCTGAAATTGCTTACAACTTCTGCTTTGGGACTTAAAATAACGTAAAGTTGTTTTTCAACAAGCTGCATTTCTTTAACTGAATTACTTAATAAGTTAACAAAAGCTTCTAGTTTGCTTATTCAACGAATCAATTAATCAAAATTGGAGGATGTCAAGCCCAACTCACATTTTAAATTAGTATCACGAATAGTATTCTGGATAAATTCAATTGCGAAAGCATCTTATTTGTCCAGTTCATTTAATACTGGTGCAAATGCTTCAAAATCATCTGTAGTGATTATAGAGTCTGCCTCACGTTCAAGAGGTCCCGAGTTCGAATCTCGGTCAGGGTGAGTTACCTGGATAAGGTTTTTCCGGGGTTTTCCCTTATCCTTCAAGACGAATGTCGGGTAACTCTAAGCTCCATGGACCCTGGAATCATTTGAGCGTCATTTCACCCAATTCATTCACCGTCCGATGACAACGTTGGAGGACGTAAATTAAAAAAAAAATCATCTGTAACACCGCTTTAAGCAAGGTGCCCCAACGCAGGACTACCGGTGTAGATGGCAATGTAAGGTCGGGATGAATATTTTTGAAAGTATCAGTCCATGATAGGTCTTATACAAACACATTATTTCCTATTGGTGACTAGCTTGTCCATATTAGGATAAAGGTTTGGATTGTTTCACATAATTTGTGCAGAGCGTGAACGGCGTAAGTTACGTGAATCAAATTCGGGAAACTTACACTTAGACCCTGGGCAGCTTTCTTCACAGAGTCAGTAACAGTAACCCAGGGTGCGACAGCCCATATAGAGCCAGGATCTGCCAACCCAACTGCCGGCCTCACGCTCACATACCCAAGGTAGAGGTGGGCAATCATCCGACCGATAAGGGGAGGAGATATGGTCAGCATCTCGGCATTCTCCAGACGGAACGTTGGTTTTCGTGACTAGAGCCGCTAACCTATCGTAAGCTTCTCAATTTCCTCACGATGCTGAGTGGGCACCGGTCATAAACCCGGGACTTAAAATCTGAACCCCAGGGGTGAGATCGATCCCGGGCCGCATTCCGTAGCAGGAAGCCAGGGCATGACGCCTTGGCCCACTACGCTACGGCGCAGGACTGCAGAGTCTGTAAGCTCAAGCAATACATGGCCACACGGTTTCCAAAGATTTATTATATGCCCCAGGTATTGTTAAATAATTAGAGGTGGCATTTCTTTACAGGCTTGCAAGAATTTTTGTTGAGAAATGTTTCAATACATCTACTATTACATTTCCCACTTCTGTACCACTGGCATCGATAGTTTCGTCAATGGCGATCGTATTTTTACATTTTTACAAATGAATCTTATGTGACAATGTATTCTTATGGAAATATAGAAGAAAAGTTTTCCTTAGTGTCGATTTATCAGGAGATGTATATTGTCTATTTGGTAAGAATTTCTCAGCACAGGATTGTTCATCTTATAAAGAGGAATGTCATTGAAATAAATGCTTTACACAAAATTGAATAAAATTCTGAATGTCTTGGTTTGTCAGAAGTAGAGAGGATGGTGTTCATTCTTCTAGAAGAAAGTTACTCGCAGAAGCTCCTACGCGCCTAATTCCTGATAAATGTTTCACTGCCTAGATATGTTTATCTGTACTAAAAATAGTATTTTCTGTAATCTTGGGGTACAATTTTGTGCTTCCTCTGCTCACACTTGCAACTGAATCAGAAGATATCAAGTGGACGACTAATTAATTCTTATGTCTTTCATAGGTTATGAAATAAACTTTTATCTTGTAAACAGAATAAGGAACGGACTAAATACTGTAGGAAAATTATCGAATATATTTAACAATACATGAAAAGTACTAAAATATGTAGGTACATATGAGGACGTAAAAATAATTTCTTCGCATACTGTTCTTACATATCCTGGACTCATTTTCGGGTACTTCCAGCTATACTCCACACCCGATTTTGGTGCACAGGCCCTACATAGAGCAGAGATGAGGCCATCAAAATCTCAAGCGAATACGTGTATAAGCATAGTGATAGTTCCCTTGTTAGTTCACTCGCACTATATCTGGAGCACTGCTATACCACATGGACAAATAGCTTTCATTTCATTACACACATGCCCGCAATCCTGTTGGAGACGTAATCATACTTATTCAGTCATAACTCACTCGTAAAAAGGACATAAATCCCCAAGTTAACTTGGTAAGGTACTGCTTTCCTCAGGAAACGGAAGCAGTAGTAGGTGGCAAATGTTGCTAGTTGGGTTGATATAACAAGGCTACTGTAGAGAGTTACACTAGGTACAGCGTTAGTGCTTGCCTTGCCATGTGGAAGTCTAATGTTCGATGGTTGGTGTCTCGTACTTGAACATGCTGTTAAATTCAAACCCTATTTCCTATCGACTCTTTCCTCAAGAGTAAATGAGAGCACGTGATCCGTTGTTAGCTGGTGTTCCTTCTTGTCCCTCTTCCTTTCTTCCTTGCTTTTTTCCCTCACTCCCACCCTTTCTTCCTATAAGCATATAGAGCTCCAACATATTAAAATGAATACAACACAACATAATAAAACAAAAATATATGGAGGTCCAAAAAAGCTATTAACATGAAGAAAACAATCACAACTAAAATTATTTTACGCGGAATATTCATAGACATAAAAAATATTGCTATAAATAGTTTAATAATAAATAAATAAATGTTGGAAGGTACTTGTTACATTATATCAGAAGATTAGGCTGGACTAACTTTCCTCTAGAATTATGGCATTCCGGCAGTTCCTTGTGTCTTCCAGTAAGGAATAATAGGTGGGAACTAATGCTATGATGAATGATAATGGGTAGATGGTTACATGATAAACGTAGCAAGAATGAAAGATTTTCATTAGCGAGATTATTGATTATGGGAGTCAGAAATATATTTAAAAAGAATATTTAAAGAATATCGAATGCAAGAATGAAGGAGCTATTAGAGAAGTGATAAAGAAAGGAATAATCTTCGTAAGCCAAGGGAGAGGCAGTACAGTAATTCGAATGGTAGTGTAACATGACCAAATAAAAAATGTTGAAAACGTAGAGTCCATATTTTAGTAAAGCTAGTTGGATTAGTCACAATATCTACATGAAATAGCATAAGCTTTGGTTATTATTATTATTATTATTATTATTATTATTATTATTATTATTATTATTATTATTATTATTATTATTATTATTATTATTAGTAGTAGTAGTAGTAGTAGTAGTAGTAGTAGTAGTAGTAGTAGTAGTAGTAGTAGTAGTAGTAGTAGTAGTAGTAGTAGTAGTAGTAGTAGTAGTAGTAGTAGTAGTAGTAGTAGTAGTAGTAGTAGTAGTAGTAGTAGTAGTAGTAGTAGTAGTAGTAGTAGTAGTAGTAGTAGTAGTAGTAGTAGTAGTAGTAGTAGTAGTAGTAGTAGTAGTAGTAGTAGTAGTAGTAGTAGTAGTAGTAGTAGTAGTAGTAGTAGTAGTAGTAGTAGTAGTAGTAGTAGTAGTAGTAGTAGTAGTAGTAGTAGTAGTAGTAGTAGTAGTAGTAGTAGTAGTAGTAGTAGTAGTAGTAGTAGTAGTAGTAGTAGTAGTAGTAGTAGTAGTAGTAGTAGTAGTAGTAGTAGTAGTAGTAGTAGTAGTAGTAGTAGTAGTAGTAGTAGTAGTAGTAGTAGTAGTAGTAGTAGTAGTAGTAGTAGTAGTAGTAGTAGTAGTAGTAGTAGTAGTAGTAGTAGTAGTAGTAGTAGTAGTAGTAGTAGTAGTAGTAGTAGTAGTAGTAGTAGTAGTAGTAGTAGTAGTAGTAGTAGTAGTAGTAGTAGTAGTAGTAGTAGTAGTAGTAGTAGTAGTAGTAGTAGTAGTAGTAGTAGTAGTAGTAGTAGTAGTAGTAGTAGTAGTAGTAGTAGTAGTAGTAGTAGTAGTAGTAGTAGTAGTAGTAGTAGATTTATTATTATCATCATTATCATTACTACTATTATTATTACTATTATTAAATATGACTATTAGTATCAGGAATGACTAAGATAAGGCTTCTCACCACTTAAAATAAAAACAATTTTCCATCTTTCCCATGCATCCACAAATGTGTTTCCTTTAACTTCGCCCGGTATGATAATACAAAAATCAAACTGATGCAGAATTAAGTGCATATTAAGAAATAAGGATATAAGGAAGAATATGATGTGTTGATCTCATATGACTTTCCTTGCTTTTGCACAAATTATTTCTAGAAATGGCTATTTCCTCTTATCTAGTTTATGTTAATCGAGTTAAGTATTGGAAAATTCAAACAAAAACGGGAATATCTCGCAAATGGTTCATTCCACAAAAAACGCTTTTATGATATTATGTCTTTTAAGATGTCTAAATTTTTTTTCTTGAAAACTTATGTCTGCCTCTTGCGATATACAGTGATGGGAAAGTCAGTCAGAATGAAAAGGACTTCTGAGAGCTTTTCCAGAAACTAAATTACATATGTTTCATGAATTGTCATGAAAACATTTTCAGCATATTGTACTTTAATCATAATCATTAGAGCCATTTTGAGAAAATCAAAATTTTCGAAATATGTTCCATGAAGAGTTTGAGGTGGGGTGATGATGTTAAGATCTTTATGTCGCATCTTGGGGGTCTGAACCATTTTCTAAACAGGATTTAGGGAACCACCCTCAGATAACTATTAGGTTTGAGATTCTTTTATCTGCTGCAAATCTAGGACACAGGACCACCAGTCTGATTCCCCTTCCAAAGGAAGTCATGCTAAGGATTTTTATGCTCAAAATAATCCACCGCCTTCCGCCGGGTTTGAACGCGCGATCTCGGGAATCAGATGTTAACATGTTATACTTAGACCGCTAAATATGACACTATAACTACTATATCCTACGTGGTGGCGAAAGTAATAAAACTTCAAAAGATGCTTATATGATAGCCTTCTCAAATATATCAAATGGATATCAAGCTTCTGAAGGAAAAAAAAATTTTTTTCCTAGTCACTATATAAAAATGGACTACACCACTTGATACAAAGATACTGTCAAATCATGCCATCTAAGTATGGGACTTCTTCAACGCCAGTTGAAAGGGTTATGAAAGTGTGATTGTTGAATTATTATCGATTTTATCTTAATTCGGCAGCCAAGATCAGAGGAAAGGAAAAAGTAATAAATCGCTGTTAAAAACCAAAACAGCAAACTTGCATACATTGTTGTTTTCTAAAAATGGGAAACTGGAGAGGAAAGAAACAGAAAAAAAAAATCAATGAATAAGAATTTGACTCTAAAATTCTCGAAATTCCTCCGGCCATGGCAATGACCAGAGTGCTTCTTTCTTGACTGATGCACCAAGGGTTTGATCCCAAGCGACCGCAAAGTGAGATTTGTGGTGGACAACAGGACGCTGGGGCGGGTTTTCTCCGGGATTTCCGGTTTCCCCCGCCATCTCATCCCACCGGTGCTGCATCGTCATCTCACGTATCATCAGTATCACCGCCTGCGGTGCCATATATAATAAACGGGGGCGCTAAACACTACACATTCATCCATTCATTCAGTCATTCACTGGGTATTTAAAAGTCATATACCTATCTCTTCAAAATACTTAAAAACTAAATCGTTGTCTTATTTTCAACTGACATATACGAAAGATCAATATAACAATAGTTTACTATTATTTATAAAGGTTGATATACTTATTATTAAAGACCGGAGCCGAATGCGCTTTTCCATGGGTATACTGTACATGGACTGTACTGTTATCGCTCGAACATGTAAACAACTACAGGTAGGTATAGCCTGACAGGAAACAAAACAGTTGCTTTACACTACACCTTGACCTTGCGACTGCATACACGTGAAAAGCAACGGTTCACTATATAGTTCGCAGAGTACTGCGTTACCTTGTTTTCGACGTTTGCACATTTGATAGTGTGCTGTACATCTGCTATCATTTAATACTCTGAGTCCAGTTAACTTGTATGTCATGCTAGCACACATCTCTCCGGCCTTTACGTATTAAATTCAATAAAATACGCCCCTTTAGCAGTGCTTCTCCCTATATTCTATGGTAAATTAATTAGTTCATAAGAATTATATATACTTCATTTAAAACACTTACATACAATATTTTTAACAAAATTACTTGAAACTATGGAATATACAGATAGTTAAATAACACTGTGTATCTATAAATACCCGTAATTATGGAAGTCACTATTAATTTGTGCTGAAATTAAATAATGTAGAAAAGTTCACCTAATTATTAAAAACTGCGAAGTAAGTATAGCCACGTCTATCAATATCTTAACAAGATCTCACGTTCAAGAGATCCTGAGTTCGAATCTCGGTCAGGTTGAGTTACCTGGAAACTGCTTTTTCTTGGGTTTTCCCTTATTCTAAAATACGAATGTCTGATAACTCTAAGCTCTGTGGACCCCGAGCTCATTTGAGCATCATTTTCCATTTCATTCATCGTATGATGTGGCTTAGCGTTGGAGGGCGTAACTTAAAAAAAAAACAATTAAAACGCATGCATCTAATTACAAAGTATATATATATATAAACGGCAAGGGTATCTACGTGGGCAGCTCAAAAGGTGAGACCGACCCCCTCTCAAAACCAGGGAGTTACCGAACTGTCCCCGAAGGGCGCCCGGCGCCTCCGTGGGTCTTTCCATAGGGCAAGACCTTGAGACTAACAAGGGGCCCCCCCCCCTCATCTGGTCCGAAAATATAAGATGGGATGGAAGTGGATACGCCACTTACGCGCGCCAACCCCAAAGGGGAAGGCTCCTGATGATCTACCACACCTACTAGCTACGCAGGCTAGTACGCGGGAATATATGGCTTCCCTCAAGCCCGTCCGGAGAAGTACCCGATCACCCATGGGTATCGGGAACCACTGCCCGAGTCCAACCCAATCCGAACAACTCCCCTACGGAGCGGCTCGGCAGTTCGGCCCGAGATTCCTCTAGTAACGTCAGAGGTACCACGAGTGCTAAGGGTCCGCAGCGCTCCCACCACAGCAGCTGAAGGGGACGGATCCCCTCCCCTACGGGCCAATAATAGTTACAATATCCTAAACTGTGAACTAATTTTATTAAAAGCCTGGCGCTGTTATTTGCCGTATAGGCGTATTAAAATTAAGTACTTTTCAAAACCTCTACGTTTGTTATTTTCACCATAATATCCCCGAACGTTTAAAAGTGGACATTGTGATTTCTTAAGGGTTCAGACTAGCTTCTTGGGTTTAATTTATCCTATATTTAGGGTAATCTGTAAAGCAAACAAAAAAAATCCTAGCCATTAACACATTTCTGTGGGGGTGATAGCAAGAGGAACTTATTCAGGCTGATAATATATGTAACCTAAACTGAATAATAGATACAATAGTACATATGTACTGCAGATTGTAGAGTCAACATTAATTATTATATTAAGGTATCTTAGACTAGGAAGTATAAATTGAGCACACGAAGAGAAATAAGAAATTAAATACAAAGAAACTGCAACTATTGTGATACAAAATATTAGAACTCGCTATCATTTGGCAAGTAGGAGAGATGTAATTGCTAGTTATGTCCAATGTATGGGACATGTTATGATGTTCCTACGCAATTAGGTCGTCGACCGAGTTTCAGAATTAAAACGCCTACAACAACTCCAGAGATTCATGGTCGTGCGTGTGTCGCCATTTGCTACTGAAGTCCAAGACTGGATAGTCTCAACCTCAAATTCACCACATTCATGGTTCAAATGTCGTAAGCACTAATGTTTTCATTCTGCTTCATTGCAGAGGCTCCTTTAATGTGTAATGGATCGTCCCAAGCGGTCGGGTTAAATTCAGGATCAGTTATACATTATTGCAAGCACTGAATCTTTTAAGTTTCTCATGCTAGAAGCCAGTACTAAACAACTCAACAGCTCAGCACTGGTACTAGAAAACAATATGTCCATAATTCAAAGGAGTAATTAAAATGTAGTTTACAAAAGCGACAAGAAATAATAATAATAATAATAATAATAATAATAATAATAATAATAATAATAATAATAATAATAATAATAATAATAATAATAATAATAATAATAATAATAATAATAATAATAATAATAATAATAATAATAATAATAATAATAATAATAATAATAATAATAATAATAATAATAATAATAATAATAATAATAATAATAATAATAATAATAATAATAATAATAATAATAATAATAATAATAATAATAGTTAATAACATATTGGTATACAATAATAAAAATAGATACAAGAAACAATGCAACGTATACAGAAACAGAAGATGGTAAACATTTAAATTTAAAGTGAATTAACAGGATATCCATTAATACTCATTTTGTTGCTGGAACATCAACAGTTGATTAATAGTACTGATTAGACCTGTATTACGAAGCATTTTACATTTACTGACATTATATTTCAAACTATGTACCTAATTTGATCTGATTTTGTAAGAACAGGCGTGACTTTCAAAGCGAGGGAAGCAGCAAATAACAATTTTCATTACAATAGCAGAGAGTGACAAAGAACTAAGGCTACTCTTCAGTACTCTTACTATTGTACAGCCACACGTCTTGCATTACAAGACTACAAGCAGGGTATTCCCGTCTCCCCTCTCCACTCAAATGTTCCAATTTTTCCTATGGCTGGTCCATGCCGGGTGAAATGTTAATGCTATTGAAATATATCTACAGTTGTATTTAAATGCGCCACATAAAACAAAAAAGTAATGTTTTTCTTCGGCCACTACAGATACTTCACGTAACAAAATCTGTCAGTGCTTCCTAACTATCGAAGAGTCGCGATTGCTTCCGGAAATCTACGAAGCATGTTGTTCAAGGTTACGAATGAGCTAGTACTCAATGAGCTCGTGGAACTGGTCACTCGTATCTAAGCATCAAACTGTCCGCAGCAACGCGGATGTTTGCCAATAAATTTTCAAAATGTATCCGGAGCAAATAAAATATTATTTGGCATGAATTCTCTTCTGTTTCTTCTTTTTCTCCTGAAATTGTTGGGGAAGCGGCGATTCCAGTGCTTCATTGCACGCTTCGCTACTGAAGAACACAATTAGAGAGTTGGCACTATTTTTATTTCATCAATGGCAGCATGTTTGGTTCTAAGTGTGATAGTGAAACCTCAGTTCAACTTCAACATCTACATACTCGGTACTTCAATTTGACGAAGCAACCGTAGAAAACTTATATTCACATAAATGTACTATAATGGAAACTGTACCAATAACCCTACAGCTTACAAATGAACTTTTGGATACACAGGAAAATAGCTTAACCAAATTCTTCAACAGTGAAGTATAGAAAAGTTTATTTTGCTTTGGAATCACACTTTTGGTCGATTGCCTGCTCCTGGAGTGAATCAGAAAAAGCCCAGCTCTATTTTGAAGGGACGCCTATCAACTGAAATTGCGAGTAACAGGAAGGAATATCAGGATGCTGTGTCTCATTTCCGTTTTAGTACCCAAACGAAACCGGATTGCGAGGGCGCTGCCACTCGTAGATGTAGTGCAGGGTTCTCGCGCTAGAAGGTGTTAGTAGAGACCTTCATGAAACAGCTGTGCAGACGGCGTCAGTGTAGAGCTGAACGTGCAAGTGTGGTATTGGGTTTGACTGTTGGCGGATGACACTGCGAAGTTGTTATGGCAACTTTAAAAGAACAAAGAGTGTGTGTGTGTGTGTGTGTGTGTGTGTGTGTGTGTGTGTGTGTGTGTGTGTGTGTGTGTGTGTGTGTGTGTGTGTGTGTGTGTGTGTGTGTGTGTGTGTGTGTGTGTGTGTGTGTGTGTGTGAAATTTTGTTTCCTGCTTTAAAAAACTGCAACGGAGACACACCAAATGCTTCAGGAAGCTTTCCAGGAGGACGCTATAAGCCGCACACAGGTTTTCGAGTGGTTTGGACGCTTTAAACGTGGTGAGATGTGTGTTGAAGACCAAGCTCGTTCTGGACGCCCTTCAACATCGCGAAATGAGGAGAACATTGAAAAGGTCCCCCAAAAGATCAAAGAGGATCGTCGCTAAACAATTGACCAAATTTCAGCAGCGACAGGAATCAGTTGGAGCTCGTACCAGAGGATTTTGAGGGAGGATTTGCGCATGAGACGTGTTGCTAAATTTGTTCCGCGCCTTCTCACACAGGAGCACAAAACCATCCGCGTGAAGTGTGTCAGGACTTGAAGACAGAGATTTCATGTGATCCAAACTTATTGAAGAAAGTCTTTACAGGGGATGAGAGTTGGTGTTACGGGTATGACTCAGAAACCAAGCAAGCGTCAAGCCAGTGGAAGACTCCCAACTCCCCCAGACCAAAAAAAGCAAGGCAAGTGAGGTCAAATGTGAGGACGATGATCATTGTCTTTTTGATGTTCGTGGAATTGTGCAGCGGAAATTCGTACCCCTTGGCCAGACTGTTAACCAGCACTTTTACTTGGATGTTTTAAGGCGTCTGCGAGAGGATGTGAGGAGGAAACGCCCAGAACTTTGGCGATCAGGTGACTGGTTTCTGCATCACGACAACGCTCGCACACACGGCCTTACGAGTGACCCACTATTTGGTATCTCAGAGGTGGTCTGTCGTTCCCCACGCTCCGTATTCGCCGGACCTAGCCCCGTGCGACTTTTTCCTATTTTCGCGAATGAAAAAAAACGCTAAAAGGGGAGCGGTATGACGATGTGGATGCGGTAAAAACAGCTTCGCAAAGGGCACTGGACAACATCAAACTTGAAGAGTTCCAAACATGCTTCCAACAGTGGGAAAAGAGACTTGACAAGTGAATCGCATTGGAGAGTATTTTGAAGGTGACTGAAGTAATTTTGTAAAAAGGTTCATCAATAAAATGTTTATGACAACAATCCGGTTTCTTTTGGGTCCCCCCTCGTATATACAATATATGTTCATTCTTTTTTCAAGTATAATTTGTAAATTGTATGAACGGATATATGCATATACGAAGGCTGTCCAGTAAAGAATGATTAATTTTTTTTTTTTTTTTTTTTTTTTTTGACAACGAACCTTCACTCATCCTTATAATTTTGATGGTCCTTCTCAAAATAGTCTCCCCTGAATGCGATGCACTTGTCCCAGCGTTTCTGCCAGTCATCAAATACATGCTGGAAACCATTTTTGAGAGATCCTTCAAAATCGCCTACGCAGCCTTCACCACTGCTTCTGATGATGGATAATGCCTACCACGAAGGCGTTTCTTCAAATTAGGGAATAGAAAAAAGTCACATGGGGCTAAATTCGGACTATACGGAGGATGAGGGATGCACTTCACGCTGATTTTTGCAAGATATTCAGCAACAACTTTGGCAATATGCGCACGGATATTATCGTGGTGTAGCATCCAGCCTGCTTCATGGAAATGTGATCTTTTGCGCCTCATATGAACTTGCAATGTTTTCAGGATATCCCTGTAGTATTGTCCAGTTACTGATGTGTGTGTGTAGGTACAACATGCTGATAAACTATTCCATGAATATCAAAGAATGAGATGACCATAACTTTCCCAGCAGAAGCAACCACTTTTGCTTTTTGGGAGGTTGGTGATGAAGGAGATTTCCACACTGAGCTTTGCTGTTTGTTCTCAGGATCAAAACGATGCAGCAGTGATTACGTTTGAAAAACATCCGGATCTTCCTCTAACTTCAAATTTAACTGCATGCAGACCTACAGGCGAATGTCCTTTTGTTCGGGAATCAACAGTCTTGGAACCCATCGTGCTCAAACACGTATCATGTGTAATGCTTCTCTCACCAACGTGTGTGTGGCACCCAGTGAAATGTTCAGTATTTCAGAAAGTGATCTTAATGTAATTCGTCGATCCTCTCTCACAATGGCAGCAGCAGTGTTGATGTTTTCTTCCGTAAGAGCAGTAACTGGAGCACCGGGTCCACCTTCCTTTGAAATTGACTGTCTCCCCTCTTTAAACATTTTAACCACCTTCGAGCTGTGCTGTAGGGAAGAACAAACTCTCAATAGTCCTTCAATAGTTCTCCTGTAACATTGTATAGGCTTCAACTGAAGATTTGTTGAGACGAAAGCAGAATTTCAAAGCCACATATTGTTCCTCGCGTGTTACCTCCATTGCAGCGGTAGGGATACTCAACATGTCTGAACTTGCCGGGTTCTCACAGGCGGGAACCAGGAGTACCAACAATGAAACTACTATGGCGTGTTTGCTTCACATTAAGCTAACAGAATGTAAGAAGATTGAATTTTAGTGCGAAAAATTATGACCGTAAAAAAATTATGATCATTCTTTATTGAACAGCCCTCATATATATAATCTGAACTCATTAAATATATTTCCGATTTCGGTTTGAATAGCCGATCGAGCGAGTTACCTTTTGAGAGCCAATGAGCTTTTATTGTCTATAGAAGAATTTCTTAGTTGTATTTAACCCTTGGCACAAAACCTTAAAAAGTTTCACAGATTTGGATTTGACATTGTTCATTACTTAGATCGCTAATTGTAAATGGTTCGGGCATAATGAATCAAGCTTGTCTGTGTAACATATGAGAAACAAGGTTTTAGGTTTCTGTATTTTGGAATCTGAGCAATTCCGGAATGTATACATCTTAATGCGTTCAGCATATATACCATCAACGTTCTCCTAAGGAAAATTATAGCTGATAAAAAATTACACAGAGAAAGAAAAACATCAACTTCTTAGGTTATCCAAAGAGATAAGGAAAATGTGGTTTCCTCTATGAAATAACAATATATCCACAACAGGCCAGCAACTGAAAGCGCTTTAAATTGTTTAGTTTTCTCATCACATTGCAGAGAAAAGAACGACTTTTTTTTTTTTTTTAAAAAAATTAATGTTACGTTATTTCATCATTTTATTGAGACTTTGAGAGGTATTCTTGCAATTTGTTTGTAAATTCCGTGCTTACTGTATGTGGCGATGTAAACAAAGCGGGGAAATGCATTACTCCGCAGGCGACTGTGATTGGAGGGAATAGTCGCGCTGTTTTATCCAACATGTAGCAAACATGTGCGCTGTCTTCTATGCAAAGTTTTACTTTGCCGTTTTCGAAGTTTAAGTAGCTAATTGGTAACACTTTTGCGTTAAGATTAAATGCAAAGGTGGGTCTGCTGTGTAATATATTTTTCCTTCTGAGTGTTGACTGAATGCTTACAACAATTACTCAAACATTTTATTTCTTCACATAACTAAACTTCATTTATAAGTTAAAACTTAAGAACGGGCCTTTCTGCGGAATAATAGTGCAAAATGATTGCGTATAGATACCTTGGCAATGACTCTAAAGTTCTACTGGCATTCAGCTGAAAAAGCAAATAATTTGGTACCCAATTGGAATCTGTCAACGAACGAATTCCTTAAACAACTTCCACTTTCAAATTTTCCTTTGTTAATTCCTGTGCCACCACAATATATCCCAAGCTCAACAATTATATGTTTTCTTGTTCTGTTCACAAATTCAAAACCTATGTCACGAGGAATGGTGTGGAAGCTCGTTTTTCTAAAGCTCGGCAAATAAGAGACGTTATTTACTGCTTGAAGCACTGTTGTAATTGTTGGTGGCACGTTTCTTTCAAAGAAGCTATGGGCCTTGCGAAGAATAGCACTTTAAACAAATTCATCATATACAACATCATATACAATATACTTCGATATTTTCATGGGGTGGAAATTTTCACAACTTCACTGTGAGCGGCGCTGAAACACCAGTTAATTCTGCTGACAAATTAAAGTCCTTCATTGCTAAAGTTGGGTATTTTTCATACAAGTTGCAAAATACGTTTTTAGCGGTTTCCCGCTGTGATGCTTCATATTGCACGGAAGTAGCCATATTGTACAACTGATCTTCCACTTTCTTCAGCTTTTAAAATGCGCAAGTGCAGCGTGCACTCTGATTTTAATACACACAAATTACGCTTACATATATACAATAAAATATTATTAATTACTATTTAACTGTTGCATTTGTGATAATGTGAAATTGTTTATACATTTTGCATTAGATGTAAAGTCTTTAAAAATGATATGCGAACTACATTTTTAATCCGCAGAGAGTTACAAGCTAGTCAATGATGTCGCACACGTACATGTGTTTTTGTTAAAATCGCCACATAAACTAAGGACGGCGCCGGTATAAGTATTACATGCAGTTACTAAACGTAGTTAATTAAACCCATTAATGGTATGTGGTTTCCTGTCTTTTGTGGTAAACTTATAAGCAACGTGATCCTGTAAAACACTTCAATGGCATTCATTTTCGTTCTACAGTTGAACATTTCCGGTTGAGCCCGGTTTCTTTCATCTGAGCGAATTTCTTTCCATTAAAAATGTCGAGTGGTTTTTTTTTTTTTTTTTTTTTTTTTTTTTTTGCAATTTTACGTCCTCCAACGTTGTCATATCGGACGATGAATGGAATGGGTGAAATAATGCTCAAATGAGCCCAGGGTCCATAGATCTTGGAGTTACCTGACATTCGTCTTTCAGGATAATGGAAAACCCTGGAAAAAACCTTATCCAGGTAACTCACCCTGACCGAGATTCGAACTCGGGACCTCTTGAACGTGAGGCAGACATTCTACCACCACGCTACCGAGGCGGGAGAGTGGTTTATCTGTTAATATAGAATGATTGGTATTAAAATGGTTCTAAACTAATTTGACTCACTGCACGTTACACAGAACATTGCGGCAAATAACAGACCGAGAAAAATGCATTCCTTTCCATCAATGTACAGTTGGTTAAATAATATTTGACCGCTTGTCTGAAACTTCGCTCTTCCGAACTTAGTCAAAGTCGCAGGCAGGCTCCTACAACCATTAAGGGATTGTAGATCTGAAAATGCAAACAGTATTGACCTACATCAATCAATGACAGAATAGTTTCTTTAAGTAAAACATAAATTTTTATGATATTCTCGTAAAAATCAAAAGTGTGAATATTTGCTGGGTTTGCACAGATATAGTCGAGACGATTTTCTCTGTATGAAAGCAATCTAAAACACAGCACTGAAACATCATCTCAAAGTGTTGGTGCTAGGTGTTAAAATTTGGCTTATTTATACGCGATTGGATGGGTTCGAATCTCGCAAACAATCTTTTTTATACAAATAGTTTTAATGTTTTCGCTATTTGCTAACAACTAATTAATGAGTAAATTTTTAAATAGAAGAGTTTAAACTATTTTAGTTTCAAAATTCATATTATTGTTGCATTAATATCTTTCCTCTTTGACCTAAAAAGAATTCTTTATACTTGAAACACATTTGGGTCTCTATTAAACATAAAATAAACACCAAAAATAGAATAACAAAACAAATAAAAGTACTTAATGTCCAATATAATATCCTTCATGTTCAAAATCCTTGTTCATCTATCTCGGCATGGATCTATCATCCGGTGAAAACAGTACGGTGTTTCTGCGAGGGATTCCCTCGCGTCTTCGATCCTTTCCCACAGCTCGGCAGGCGTCCAGAGGGTCAAGTGACGGGAATATTTGGAGAATCTCCTTTAATTCTGCCCACACGTTCTCAGTTTAGACCTTAGGCAGACATATCAATGAGATATTCTCTTGTCTATCAAACACTGAACAACCTTGATTTATGGACTCAGTGATTGTCCTGCGGGAGCAAGATTGTTACATCTGGATACCTTTCCCTGGCAGATGGTGCCAAAATGAACTTCAAAGTTTTCTGATAGGTTCGACAATTTAATCCTTCATGTATTCGCTCAAGGTCTCCAGGACCTTCAAACGAAAACTTCAGGCGACCACTGTGAACACGTATCGTCGATCAAATCGGTGACCTCAATCGGTACACACGCACTAGCCCTTTATGAGTAACTAAATCTTATATACTCAAGTCATCACTGATAATGATTTAGGTATGTTTAGTATTACTCTCATTAGAATGGAACACAATAACGAACAGCAATAGTCCGTTCTGAGTAGTTACCACCGGTAGTATAATTACCCTAACCATGGTATGAACTCCACGAACATTTCTTGTCTGCTTTCAGAAGAGATGCAGAAGGATGTGATATCGAGGCAAACAACTAAGCATAGAGTAGTTCAAATGTTGTTAGATCTAGCGCTGATGACGTTTGCAACAGATTCTTTTTTGAGATCTACTCTAGGAAACTGTGTTTTTCACAATCTTTTACTGTTTGATAAATTCGTTTATTTTTTAATTTCTTTTCACACCTCCCCTGAAATTCTCCAGTCCCTCCAATGCACCTTCACTCTGCTTGAGGATCCTTCATCTAAAACAAATACGTTTATGTACGTAAAGAAATACTTTCGTAGTGTACAAATTATTTGTCATTACAACTATTTACTTTTAGTAGCAAACAGGACTTACAAAAAAGTTAAAAGTCAGAGACGTATTTATAACTTTATGAGCAGTTGAAATTTTGCATGTTAAAGATTACTCACTCAGATGTTGTGTGGCATGGCTGGAACGTTTTCGACTGAATTTCAGTCACTCTCAACGAGTTTCTTTTTAACTTCTCGTTGAAGAACTACTCAATTACCGGGTTCCATTCCCACCAACTGCGCACTCTGAGCTGGCTTTGTATGAGGTTTCCCCCTGATCACTTAGACTCATACTCATACCTCGGCTTTCCAGTTCGCCATTTCAGAGCTTTAGGGTCAGGCGACGGCAGCTTATTTACTAAAACTTTCATCTCCGGTGAACGGACTGTCTCCAGGACGGACTGTCTCTGCAGGCCAGGCCGAGAGTGGAGGCCTACAAACGGATTAGATTCGTTCATACCCAAACGATAGAAAACTAAATAGTTCATGCTTACGGTTGTTCATCGGATCTGGTCTCTCCCTTCCAGGGATCATGGTAGAAGCACAAAGATCAGTAAGGACCTTCATGAGGGCTCTGCCCCGGTTACGGGAGCCCTTGGTTATAGGTACCTTTATCCTTTACATATTGCCTCATTTTAATTCAAAGTTACGCTTATTTTTCAGGAGCCCACAATTTAGCATCTCCAGAGTTTTCCCTTTTGGTAGGTATACTGAAGAACTGTAAAATGTGATACACTCTCACAAAAAACAAAATGGCTATTGTAACTTTAGAAGTACTTCTGGCTAATGTTAAGTTAGTTTTGCTGCTCGCTTGAAGCAGCGTGTAGATTACATGGTAGACACTTGAAGGACATTATTCTTAAAAGGTGAGTTTTAACCACAAAGGTCAGGTTACAAGTTTTTGTGATTGACAGAAACGCAGAAAAAAATATATATAGTAAATATTTACGGATAATTGAAAGTTTTTTCGTACTTCATATCTACCCTAGCGCACTCGAGTGTTATATTGCATTATACATGCAGGCATGGTGTTGGAGCGGAAGACTCCTCATGCAGACTGCAGTGAATACCTTGGTCACATGGCTTCCACGACTCCAAGGGTAGTGGAAGAAGCTTTGCCTACTTAACAATACAGCAATTATAGTGAGGAGCTGGCTCTCACATGAAATGAATAACACTCCTTTATTCCTAAAAATTCGTTTTATTTGGAACTTCTGAAAGTATTTTGCCCATGTAAAAGCAACAATCAGGATTTACCAGCTATTGTTTTGTCGATATATAGATTCCATTGCAGATGCATTAAAGCTCGGCACAGAGCATAGACTACAGTCATTAATTCTACATCTGCTTCTGTTTTTAACATTGTTCATAAATGAAAAGAAAATTTCACTCATATGGCTCCAAAAATTGTTACCATACGCTGACAGAAAGGACGTAAATTCGGGAAGGATTCTTTATGATTTTATAAACCTCAATGCTCGACTTTCAATAATTTCGTAGAGGTTCTTCTAAGGTGTCATAATCTCAGATTTTAAGTAATCAGGAACCTGTTCCGAGCTTACAGAAAATGGGTTACAGTTTCTTACATAAATGAAATGTGTACCGTGACATTCTGCCAGTGCTTTACTATTTGATCTAAAGGTTTCTTTAAGGTTTGTTTACAAATGATTACATTTAACTACCTGACTACAGGAGTGAACGACTCATCGCTAGGAGCAACTTGGTATACTGTGGCTTCATGCCAGAACCAGGTGGAATCAGGAATGGAGGGGAATGTCGCTCGGTAACACTCAAACATGCCTGACCTATTATGCCAAGTAAAACTGTAGCTATCTACCATGAACGCCAGAATTCTGGAGCCTAATGTTTTCATAGATTAGTCCCGTGCCAGATCATTCAAATCACTGCTAATTATATTTTGTTGCCTTAACACTAGGAGCTCCTTAGTTAATTTTTGTGGATGTTTTATTTACTGTAATATGGTATGTATAATGATAGGTATAGGTATAATATATCATAAGTTCTTCCTATAAGTTCATGTGCTTCATAAGCTCCCAAGAACAAACAACTTCTGAATGATTCACAATAATGAGTCTATATAAGTTAAGTGATTATTGTAATATATATATATTTAAGTTGATCCAACTTCTTTAATCGGTTTTGAAATACTTGAATAATAGATACCCTCTATTCGAAGCCGTATAGTTCTGCGTTAATTTTGACATTTAAAAGAATATAAGGAGAAAGAATCAAATGTGAACAAGAATGTCGCTTAAAACAGTTCTATCATAGTTCTCGAGGCACATAGTACTGTGATATCTGATGTGCAGAGGCATTTCACAGATACAGTTATAAACGGTAGTTAAATAATTTTCCAGGAGGCATCTGTTTGTAATTTCTGCAGCTACGAAACTATTCTCTATAAGATGTTTCATTCTGCCTAAATCGGCTAAACCACTATGTAGTTATCTTTAGCATTAAGATTCCTCATATTGGAATTTAACTTAAAGTGCGTTGTTTTGACATGATTCAGCGTTCCTCTTAGCTAATTATTCCTTATTTTCCAACAAGTGACAGAACCCCACCGTAACAGCTTTTGAAAATCCGAAAAACTAGAATCAGATTGAAAATTCAGTGCAATAGCTTGGATTTGTACCACAGATTTCCGGATTTCCCTGCCGTTGTTCCAGTCAGCTAAGCTACAATGGCTTCATGACAGTGCGGTACACAATTACGAACTCACTTTATGCCCACCAATCCAAAGCATTCTCAAATATATTCCAAATTTTCAAATTTAGCTTACAGATGGTGTGTAAAGAATAATTAGTCATAATCGATTCGTCTAATTGTCTAATTCTCTTGTTTAACAATGAAGGCCTGAACGTCACGTGCCTTCTCGACTGGGTTATGTTACCACAAAATGAATTCAAAGTTACCTGGAAATTTAATGTCGAATTTAGTAGGGGAATTTAATGTCGCCTGGCATGTTTATTTAAATAATAGCAACAAAAGCCAAAGTTCCGTGTTCAAATCCAGGATGTAGCATTACATTTTTTTGGTGTGATTGCACTTCCAACTTTAGCATCCTCATGTATTTTGTGAAAGAACAATAGAAGTTCACAATAAAGTTAACTATATTCTGTAGCAATAGACGATTTGATTTCATTGCAGGAACTTAACGTTATATCTTTTAAGAAACTATAAAAATTCCACTGAGTCTACTTAAAATCGGCTCACATACAGAATTAGTTAACAGCTCCACATGTTCTTTGCAAATTTTAATTTCTACATTTTGTAAATGATGTGCAGCTATAACAATTTTTATGTATCAATCATAGTTTTTTAACTCAACAGTAAGGTCTTCTAATATAAATAACAACCCTCTTGCTCTTTAACAGTTTCCGTTCATGTAATTGACATTGTTCTGCCCTAAGTATTCATTCTTTCCCGTTCACCATTCAATCCAAGAGTCACTTTTCTTGCTGTCCTTTTCGAATCGAGAACCATAGCTAAATTCTCTTCTTTCTCTGCCCATTTTGATTAATCACTTTGTGTGCCATTTCTCACGCTTCATAGTTCTACGTATCCATATTTAAAACATCTTTGTCCTTTCCCTTACTTAGCTGCAATGTGGACGCAGTTCTCCGCAATATTAAATACTATACTTCCATTAGTGCTATGCCAGTATCTTTCTGAGTTCTTTTAAAAGAATTCTATAGAAGGTTACCTTTGCCATATCATCTTCCATTTGTTTTAACAGCCTACAAAATTACTCCTAACGGTACCTCCCAAATATTTAAGCTGCCTACTTGCTCTTTTACCTCCTTCGATTTTGCATCTGCATCTTCATTCCTTTTGATGCAATAAATAAAGTCTCTATTTGAACTTACCTTCATTCCATGCAAAGCTGAAAACACATTGATGGGTGCTGATAGAGAGCTATGAACCGTGTACCTATGACCAATTGCGAAGCACTGTGAGCACGTTTTTTCCGAACGTAAAGGTATTGACGTAGACTAAACACCCGAGGTGTTATCCCACAGGATGAGGCACCTAAACTGCCGCTTGTATGTATCAATTAAGAGTTTTAGCTAGCCTGAACAAAATGTTAGCTATTCAGCTTTGATAAAATGTTTAATCAATATGAAAATAGTACAGCTAGTTCTTCTTTGTCCAAGATTGTAATTTAAACAGGACTTAAGTCCTTCCTCCCTAGCCTACATTCAAAATTAATTTATAGATTTCCACACTGCTCTACTGGAAGCTACAGCGGATGAAACAAGAAGAAATTAATTATTCTCAGCTTCTTTAATTAAAACCGGAAATGCCCTGCATATTTTTATATGTCTTCCTTACATTTAACTCAACACTCTTCTAATGTTCCAGCAAACTGTTAACTATTACAGCATTTCATTCAGTGCTTTGCAGTGCGAAAGATGTTAGCAAATTTCTCCACTGTAAACCACACTTTATATGAAGAAATTATCATGTGCATTTTATTCTCAAATAAATAGTTCATTATCACGACCGATTATTGATGAATTTTATAACAGAGCTTTTACCTCGTTTGTTAGGTCATATTTTTATGTTATTCTACAGTTTTTTTTTGTAAATGTTTGGTCATAACAACATATTTTTTGTGCACATGACGGAGACTTTTAGATCATAAAAAGTCTAGCGCTACTAATTAGTATCCTCTTACCTCACCTTAAATTCAGTAGGGGAAATATACCAAACACGTAAAACAAGAAGAACAAGAAGAAAAAGAAAATTAATTTATAATATGTAACACCTTTTGCAAACCTTAAGTATCGCTAAAAAATATGTGTAACTACAATCTTTTTCAAATTAGAATGATCCTAAACATATGGCAGGAGAGAGACACATACTTTCAGAGAACGCTCTTAGGCTACTGATTGGTGGGGAAAAAGGCATGGGTGATTATAGAGGCGGCTCCCGCAGGAAAAGAAACACTTATATCTCTCATCTGGGGATATTTGTTCTCTATACCGCCTATTATCGTGGACAACTTCTTGGGGGCGGTAGGCTTCCTTAAGGAGGTCATGCCGACCCTCGAGAATGAGTGCTCGGTAAAGAGGAACAAAAGCCGATTTGTCTTCCACGCTAAGAACGAGGGGGACTATACCAAAATACTGCTACAACTCAAGCAGAGGAAAATTCCCCATTTTACCTTTGGCCTGAATAAGGCCCGTGATGTACGTCGAGTCATCCGAGGGTTACCCGCGGACACTTCCGTGGATGACATAAGGGCAGACCTCACCCGCCAGGGCATCACCCCTAGAATAGTGAAGCAGCTCACTCGACCTGCTCCAGATCGCCAGGGAACTAAAGCTCCCCTTCCCCTGTTCCTAGTAGTGGTGGAGCGGGTAAACGACCCCGAGGTTAAGTTGGATGATGTTCGCACCATCTGCTACCTCCGGGTCACTCTGGAACCAGCCAAAGGCTCTGGCGGGCCCCCACAGTGCTACAGATGTCTGGGATTTAATCATTCCAGCCTCTTCTGCCACCGTAATCCTCGCTGCTTGAGGTGCGGTGGCACCCACCTCAGAGAGGACTGCCCCCGTGCCATCACGGAAGTTCCAACCTGCGCCAACTGCAAAGGAGGGCACATAGCGTGCTATGGAGGTTGCCCTACCAGGAAGGCGGTTATTGCCTCTAGGAGACCAGCTCCAGGGCCAATAACCCAGAACACCCGTTCTGAGCCAGTAACGGAGAGGGCAACCTCTTCCATAGCACCACGGCAACAATTGCCTAGCTCCAACAGTGCCCCATCCTTTGCTGAGGTGGTGCGCAAACCAGCCGGTGACTCGACGACTTTGCGGGGCAAGACACAACCCCCCAAGGATACACACACACGCACAGCCAAACACAAAAAACAACACAAAGCTCCAGCCCCACCTAGAGCCTCTCCCAGAAGGGAGGAGGGTCGTGAGGCGGCCAAAAGGGCGGACTCGGATTCCGAGGCTGGGAGCGGGTCTGGTGAACCCAAGCCTGCTCGAAAGATTAGGGACGAGAAAGCCAAAGGTAGGCCAGCCCCAAGACACTCCTCACCTTCGAAGTCCCAAACTTCACACACTACTCCCTCCACCACACCACGGTCGGAGTTGCTGACGTGGCTGTATCAGCTGTTACAGTCCCACGGTGAGCGACTCTGTGAACTGCTGGTGCGGTATACCTCCTCTACAGACCCCGCAACCCGCATGGTGACAGCCATGGAGGGGCTTGCCCTTCTGACCCCCTTTACCGCCCCGGCCCAGAATGGCAGCACGAACTAGGCCAAGTATCTCGTTCAGGTTCGCGTTCTGGAACGCGGCTGGAGTGGCGGTTCAGCGGGACGAGCTCCTAAATTTTGCAAGATCCAATGTCTTGGACCTCATCTTGGTGTCGGAAACCCATCTCCGCCCCCAGATCCCCTTCCATCTCTCGCGGTATCACTGTCTCCGAACGGATCGCGCTGGTCGCCGAGGAGGTGGCACAGTGATCCTGGTGAGGAGAAGTGTGGTCCATCGAGCTGTCCAGCTTCCACAACTCCAGACACTAGAAGCCACGGCAGCCTGCGTGAACCTTGGCGGTTCTGAAGTCCTGGTAGTATCAGCCTATCATCCTCCCCGCTCACAGTTCATAGTCAATGACTACCAATCCATTCTTTCCTTACATCCCAATGTCATAATGGCCGGGGACTTCAATGCCAAACATCAGCGTTGGCATCATGGTCCCCGAGCGGATAGGAGAGGCAGTGACATTATCCGCATGGTAGATGCGGACCCTCACCTTCGAGTTGAGGGCCCATGGCAACCCACTCATTACCGGCGTGGTCGGGGTCGCCCATCTCATATCGACTTCGCTATCATCAAACGCTTTCCATTTCATCTCTCACTCACTTCGCTTAACGCATTACATTCAGATCACAACCCAGTACTTGCTGAGCTTAATACACGGATTGCCAATCATGACGTCTCGGTTCAAAACCGGGATGTGGACTGGGATTGCGTCAAAGTCTGCCTGAATGACTCCATTCCTCCCAACCCCAACATAACCGACATTCCCTCCCTTGAGGCTGCGGTCTCGTCCTTCACCTCAGTCGTGAAGCGAACGGTCCGCAACCTTACAGTTATCACCCCAGCCCCCTTCATCCGGATGTTCTTCCCCTAGACATCCTACTTCTCATTCGCCGTTCCTGGGCAGCAAGGCGGCTCTACCAGAGACACCGCACGCCTCATAATCGAGGGCTTCATCGGCGACTGTGCCGAGAGGTTCGTGCCCGCCTCCGTGAGCACAGAGTGCGCGCGTGGGAGGACACGATGTCTCGTATGAACCTCGAGGGTGGAGACGTGTGGAGGGTCATTAAAAGACTTCGGAACCGCCAAGGGACACCAAACTCCCCACTCCAGGGTACCCAAGGCCTGTCCTACGAACCACAGGCCAAGGCTACGGTGTTCGCCGACTACCTTGAGAGGACCATGAGGCCTAGAGAAGACCCCCAGGACCCTGCCTTCTCTGACCGCGTTAGGCAGGAGGTACGTCGATACTTTCGGCGACCCCCGGCTGAGGCGGACAGACTCCCAGTTATAAGGCCCAGTGAGCTTCAGGGCGTACTCCGGCGCCTCAAACCAAAAAAGGCAGCGGTACCTGATGGCATAACGCCACTCATGCTCCGCCACCTTCCCTTCAGGGCCGTGTTATTTCTAACCAAAGTCTTCAATATGTGTCTCTCCCTGAGTCACTTTCCACGTAGTTGGAAAGAGGCTCGGGTGATATGCATCTTGAAGCCAGGGAAAGACCCGGTTAATCCTGCCAACTACCGCTCCATCAGCCTCCTTTCTGTTCTCTCGAAGGTTTTCGAGAGACTTTTCTTAGCCCGCATGTCCCCCCTTCTGGGTGATATACAAGCTATCCCTCCTCACCAGTTTGGCTTTCGTCCTGGGCATTCTACGTCACAGCAGTTGCTGCGCGTGGTGGAGGCTGCAGCCCTGGGTTTCCAGGACAAGGCATTGACCTCGGCAGTTTCTCTGGACGTGGAAAAGGCCTTCTCTACGACCTGGCACGCGGGTCTTCTGTACAAATTCATCCAACTGGAGCTACCCACTCAAGTCATACGCCTTCTTCACTCTTTCCTAAAGCATAGATTCTTCACTGTCACAGTGGCGGGAAAAACATCTACACGAAGGTCTATCCGCGGCGGAGTCCCCGAAGGTTCTGTGTTATCCCCGACGCTGTACAGCGTCTATGTGGCTGACCTTCCCACTGAACAGCACGTCAACATAGCACAGTATGCTGACGACGTGCTGCTATTCTCAACAAACAGACACCCACGCAGAACCTTCAACCCCATCCAAAGATATCTAATCCTCCTCCAGGAATGGTGCACGCTTTGGCGATTGTCCATTAATACGGAGAAAAGCCAAGCGATATTGTTCACCAAGCGCCGCTTTCCCGCCAATTTCCCCCAATTTACCTACTTCGGGCAAGGGATCAGGTGGGAGAATTCAATCAAGTACTTGGGAGTCAAGCTGGACAAGGGCCTAACTTTTCGGGAGCACATCCAGGAGCAAGCTCATCGGTCGTGTGGTGCCGTGGCATCACTATACCCTGTGCTTCGGTCTGCGATGTCTGTTCCCCTAAAGTTGCGCCTCTTTATGGCTCTGGTCCTCCCTATCATGCTCTATGCGTGCGAAGTCTGGGGTATGGCCGCAGGCTCACATCTAGTTCTGCTCCAACGTTAACAGAATAAATGTCTTCGAATTATTTATTCTGTTTGTACAAGGTTCCCCGTGAGATTACTTCACGAGGCTTCATCCCTCCGATATGTGGAGGATGAAATTAGACGCCGGGCGACAAAATTCTTCGAGGGTTTGCCCCAACATCAGAGCGCCCTAGTCAGATCCCTTGGGGATTATGTTCCTCGTGAGCGTCGCTTAAAGCGATACCGGTTACCCCGCATGTCTTGCGGTCACTACCGGTAACCACATGATCTCCATTCCAGCCTAAATTAAATTTCAGCTACTCCAAAATTGTTATTAAGGAATATTCAAAATTATACATACCTTCTTCCTAGTTTATTAACTAACCCACCAGCGGTGCTCGCTGTCCGTGGCACCCGGTTCATCATTCCCTGAGGAGCAAAAAGCTACCTCCCTACACTAACCCCACTTAAAATACACCCGTCATTCTGCAACATCCACATCCCGCCACTACGTGGTTAAGCTCTTCCCAGAGCAGGTACACGATTTGACCACCCTTCGGGCTGTTCCAAACAGCCTGCCAGATTTGTGCTGCTGCTGCTTTGTTCTCTCCAATCCATCATTTATGAATTGTTTGCAGAATTTAAAAGAGGACGGGATGTAGATGTAACTGGTTCTCGAGAATTTTGAGATTGATAGCGTTCTTTTTGAGTAATCTTGGTTTGACGCTTTCCAATTCCGTTAGGTTTTTGGCTGTCAGGTAGTTCCAGATTAGTTGAATTCCATGAGTAGCCGCGGGTACGATTTTCTGCATAAATAGTGCCATCGCAGTCGGATGTGATGAGTTGTAATTTGGGTATGTCGTAGAAAACTTTTGTTGCAGCTGCCGCCCGCTCTTGTATGAGTGGTTCCGGTAATCTGGAAGGTGACTCCCAGGTATTTGAAGCATTTTATAAAGGACACACGTAATATAATAAATAGAAAACTAAAGGATTTATATGCTCTTTACAAAATAATTTAATAGCATCACTAAAAGGTTGTAAAATTCATAAAAGCTCAACCTTATTAGGACCTTTTCGTAAATGAATATACCTAACCTAATATCTTTCGCTCTCTAGTGGAGATTTGCCACAGGTGAAGAAGTCCTTCTTTGGAAGTCCACTCCCCTCTTCTCATTGCTTTTTTTTTTTGAGCTAACATTTCTATATCATTTATAAATTTAAGTTATTTTGAGCTAGTTTTTTTCCCCTCCCAGCACATCACCGAGCATGGTGTTAGGGGACTCGGGTTCCATTTGGCCCGGAAAGGCAAAGCGAGGTAATCTGAAGCACTGAGTCTTCTAGAGGAACCAGGATTGAAGGACCAGCCCAACGCCTGGGATGAAAGCGAGAGAAATGGATGGCAGTATGAGGGCGAAATGAATGGTAGAAAAGAGGATGTTGGACAGTAAAAGGAGATCCCTTGAAAATCCGCGCCAGCCCCTTGTTGTTTTAATAGCAGTTTATTGCGTTCATTCTTTAAATTTTTAGATGAGCCCCGAACATAGTTACTTTGTACTACTTATTATATTTGCAATTTATGGGAATAAAAATTCCAAATTAGAGTTTCAAAATGGCTTTAAATTTTAAGGTTCCACTAACGAACGTCTCAAAAGTTTAGTAATTGTAATTTCTGGTTCAGGATTTCTGAAGATATTTGGGCTTTCATTTCACATTGAAGTGTTTCTACTTTTCTAAATCCTTATAGGTTTATATGGGACTTCCAAAACAATTTATACAGCATGTTTGATTCGCACAGCTTTAGCTTCGTAGCTGAATGCTCAAATTTCCTAATCATGACAGATTGTTATCAGATTGCATGTAATGCAGATTTCAATTGCTTTGTAACTAATTAGGTAAAGCAATGAGGTAAATTAGCTACAGACTCAGACTAAAAATCAAAACCTTCTACCTCAGGAAATACTGCTGTATATCAATTTACAGGCATCCTCTTCTTTACGGAAATAGGAATCGTAATTAGCTTTATGCTACAGTGAAGCTTACTTTAGTATTTATCTTTTTCCGTCATTACCAATTAGACCACACGAGGTGTACTTTTAAAGCTGTAAGTTACCCTATAAAATTCACAGGTGTAGATTTATAAGTTAGCGCCTCAAAATAAGGTGAAGAACCGTAATGAAAGTTGTGAGCAGCTCCGAGATCGAAGCAAGCAATTATTGATATCGCCTGATGCGAGACTTCATCGAAATCAGAGGGCAATTTAGGCATATAGGCGTCCCGAAAATATTCAATATTTATTACATGTTGCGCACTTGGCATTTCTGATAATTTGGAGTCTTAGATTATTTTTCCCCGTTGTAATAATAGAGTAGAAAAAGGTTTTAATCTCAGATTATGATAAGAAACAGAAAGCATTTCTGTCTTTAAAGGTGGATTTCCGAGGAATTAAATTCTCTGCATTTTTTGGTACATAAATCCTTGCATATAATGCAACTTCAAAGCTAACTGAATAAAAGACCTGCGCCGTGGCCGAGTGGATACACATTTCCAATCTCATCAAGGAGGCCCAGATTCGATCCCAATATCGCAAAGTGAGATTTGTGCTGGACAACAAGGTGCTGGCGCGGATTTTCAAGGGATCTCCGGTTACTGTTCCAACATCCTCTTTTCTACCATTCATTTCGCCCTCATACTGCCATCCATTTCTCTCGCTTTCATCCCAGGCGTTGGGCTGGTCCTTCAATCCTGGTTCCTCTATAAGACTCAGTGCTTCAGATTACCTCGCTTTGCCTTTCCGAGCTAAATAGAACCCGAGTCCCCTAACACCATGCTCGGGGATGTGCTGGGAGGGGAAAAAAAGCTAGCTCAAAATAACTTAAATTTATAAATGATATAGAAATGTTAGCTCAAAATCAAAAGCAATGAGAAGAAGGGAGTGGACTTCCAAAGAAGGACTTCTTCACCTGTGGCAAATCTCCACTAGAGAGCGAAAGATACTAGGTTAGCTATATTCATTTACGAAAAGGTCCTAATAAGGTTGAGTTTTTTTGGATTTTACAACCTTTTAGTGATGCTATTAAATTATTTTGTAAAGAGCATATAAATCCTTTAGTTTTCTATTTATTATATTACGTGTGTCCTTTATAAAATGCTTCAAATACCTGGGAGTCACCTTCCAGATTACCGGAACCACTCATACAATCACTGCAACAAAAGTTTTCTACGACATACCCAAATTACAACTCCTATCACATCCGAATGCGATGGCACTATCTAAGCAGAAAATTGTACCCGCGGCTACTCATGGAATTCAACTAATCTGGAACTACCTGACAGCCAAAAACCTAACGGAATTGGAAAGCGTCAAAGCAAGGTTACTCAAAAAGAACGCTATCAATCTCAAAATTCAAGAGAACCAGTTACATCTACATCCCGTCCTCTTTTAAATTCTGCAAACAATTCATAAATGATGGATTGGAGAGAACAAAGATCCCCAGATGAGAGATATAAGTGTTTCTTTTCCTGCGGGAACCGCCTCTATAATCACCCATGCCTTTTTCCCCACCAATCAGTAGCCTAAGAGCGTTCTCTGAAAGTATGTGTCTCTCTCCTGCCATATGTTTAGGATCATTCTAATTTGAAAAAGATTGTAGTTACACATTTTTAGCGATACTTAAGGTTTGCAAAAGGTGTTACATATTATAAATTAATTTTCTTTTTCTTCTTGTTCTTCTTGTTTTACGTGTTTGGTATATTTCCCCTACTGAATTTAAGGTGAGGTAAGAGGATACTAATTAGTAGCCCTAGACTTTTTATGATCTAAAAGTCTCCGTCACGTGCACAAAAAATATGTTGTTATGACCAAACATTTACAAAAAAACTTGTAGAATAACTTAAAACTATGACCTAACAAACGAGGTAAAAGCTCTGTTATAAAATGCATCAATAATCTGTCGTGATAATGAACTATTTATTTGAGAATAAAATGCACATGATAATTTCTTCATATAAAGTGTGGTTTACAGTGGAGACATTTGCTATCATCTTTCGCACTGCAAAGCACTGAATGAAATGCTGTAATAGTTAACAGTTTGTTGGAACATTGGAAGAGTGTTGGGTTAAATGTAAGGCAGACATATATAAATATGCAGGGCATTTCCGGTTTTAATTAAAGAAGCTGAGAATAATTAAGAAGAAAAACGCAATAGTCTGTCAAGTCCCTATGGACAAAGAAACCGCTATCGCTTTCTTCTTGTTTCATCCGCTGTAGCTTCCAGTAGAGCAGTGTGGAAATATATAAATTAATTTTGAATGTAGGAAGGACTTAAGTCCTGTTTAAATTACAATCTTGGACGAAGAAGTACTAGCTGTACTATTTTCATATTGATTAAACATTTTATCAAAGCTGAATAGCTAACATTTTGTTCAGGCTAGCTAAAACTCTTAATTGATACATACAAGTGTATAAGATACCTGAAGCGGCAGTTTAGGTGCCTCATCCTGTGGGATAACACTTCGGGTGTTTCGTCTACGTCAATACCTTTACGTTCGGAAAAAAACGTGCTCACAGTGCTTCGCAATTGGTCATAGGTACACGGTTCATAGCTCTCTATCAGCACCCATCAATGTGTTTTCAGCTTTATATTGGAATGAAGATAAGTTCAAATAGAGATTTTATTGCAACAAAAGGAATAAAGATGCAGCTGCGAAATCGAAGGAGGTAAAAGAGCAAATAAACAGCTTAAATATTTGGGAGGTACCGTTAGGAGTAATTTTGTAGGTTGTTAAAACAAACGGAAGATGATATGGCAAAGATAACCTTCTACAGAATTCTTTTAAAAGAACTCAGAAGGATACTGGCATAGCACTAATGGAAGTATGGTATTTAATATTGCGAACTGCGTCCACATTGCAGCTAAGTAAGGGAAAGGACAAAGAATGTTTTAAATATGGATACGTAGAAGTATGAAGCGTGAGAAATGGTACACAAAGTGATTAATCAAAGTGGGCAGAGGAAGAAGAGAATTTAGTTATGGTTCTCGATTCGAAAAGGACAGCAAGAAAAGTGACTCTTGGATGGAATGATGAACGGGAAAGAATGAATACTTAGGGCAGAACAATGTCAATTACATGAACGGAAACTGTTAAAGAGCAAGAGGGTTGTTATTTATATTAGAAGACCTTGCTTAAAAAAAAAAAAAAAAGACTATGATTAATACGTAAAAATTGTTATAGGTGCACATTATTTACAGAATGTAGAAATTAAAATTTGCAAAGAACATGTGGAGCTGTTGCTAACTAATTCTTTATGTGAGCCGATTTTAAGTAGACTCAGTGGAATTTTTAAAGTTTTTTAAAAGATATAACGTTAAGTTCCTGCAATGAAATCCAATCGTCTATTGCTACAGAATATAGTTAGCTTTATTGTGAACTTCTATTGTTCTTTCACAAAAGCCATGAGGATGCTAAAGTTGGAAGTGGAATCACACCAAAAAAATGTAATGCTACATCCTGGATTTGAACGCGGAACTTTGGCTTTTCTTGCTATTATTTAAATAACCGTGGCAGTGCAACATTAAATTGAGTGAGTCAATCGAATGAGTTGTCCTGTGAGAATCGAGAAGTTACGAAGCAGTGCAAGTTGGCGCAAGAGAAATATTGGTGATATGTAATCTCTACGCACCAGCCATGTTTGCTCTGAACATTAAAAAGGTATTCGTTAAAATGGACAAGATTGAAACGGAAATGAAATTCAAGATGAAAGAAGATGACGAAAATCAAATCCTGGGTAGAGAAGATGATAGAGATTACGAGGGAAATGAAATCCGGAATGGAGAACATAGAGTCCAATACTGTAAGACAACCGGCTGGCATGAAGAAGGAGCTGGACGCGTTCTGCGGAAAGAAAGAAGGCCTAGCCGAAGTGTTTAACACCCTGGAAGACCTCGAGGGACGGCTTGGAAGGCAGAGATGAGGAGCGAACGGTCCTACAGAAGGACTGAACGGCACAGGCTTAATGATGGAGTAGCTGGCGGCCAAGCTGACGGCTGCCTCCATCTTTGAAGATCAGGGAAATTAGGCAGGTCGGGGAGATAGGCTCAACCCAAAGTTGTCGACGATTCCCTAGAGCATGTGTTTGGGGTTATAACCACCTTCGGACATCTGAGCTTTGGTTCCCGAGGTCACGATCAAAAGCCGGAAGAGGACGAAATATTTTTAGTACGTTAAATTCCTTAGCACGTCTTCCTTTGGAAGTGAAGTAAAGCCGGTGGTTCCATGTCGTAGATTTACGGTACGTAAAAAAAAACAAAGTCTGACAAAGAAGCCTTCTTCTTCTTTATTTTATCCCTAGTATACCACTTACTGCAGTGTTAAGGGGTTCTTGTCCCTCTATCCTATAAGGTAGGGTCTGAGGAACCGAAGCTTTGAATTTAATAGAGAACCAGGACGGGTTATCAGCCAATGCTGATGTGAAGTGAGAGAAGTGGATGTTAGTATGAGGGCGAGATTAATGATGGGAAAGGTGATGATGGAGCAATTCGTGGAATGATGGCGGGGAACCGTAGATCTTGGAGAAGATCCGCCCCAATGCCGCGTTGTCCATCACAAATCTCACTTTGCGGTCGCCTGGGATCAAACCCGGGCTGCTTGGTGAGATTCGAGCAATCTAACAACTTGACCACGGCGCGGCCGGCAAAGGGACCTCTGAGCAAAATTAAGCGATCTTTCACACCAATGTACAATGAAAGCTCAGAACGACGGCAATTAAAAGAGCGTCCTTAAAGAGAAAAATCAATTTCAATTTCCGTGACATCTGGTGATAGACTGTCTACGATCAAGCCAACGAGTGTCAAGCGCTGGATGCTGGGAATGGATCCAACCAGGAGACGTGAAAAACTGTGAACGGCGAAGGTATTGAGCCAGGATGAAATGAGGACAGGCCTGAGGTGTGGCATGTTCTAACCGTCTCCTCGGGTGACGCTGTGTGTCTTGGTCACTAGAGTGGGATACAACCTTATAGTGGACGGGGGATTAGAGGAAAGTTGTGCCATATGTAGATGGACACGAATGCTGTAGTAACCATTGTTCAGCGGAGGGCTTGCCATCAAGGAAACTGGATTGGTTCTACTAAATGGTGTTGGTATCAGACGACACCTTGCTGCAGAGGAGGCCTTAATGACCTTGACGTGGAGTGTTGCAGGTCTGTGGATGTTCATCGCTTGCGTAGCTAAGGAAATGATACTTAGACTGAACGTCCTCAGGAGCTGCAAAGCGATCTCTACGTCGGTAAGAGGGTCGTATGCACCGGATGAGACAAGGTAGCGCTCGAAACCTCAACGAACTTCTTGCGGTTTGCAGGTAACCCTGAAAAATTTACTGTTGGACCTCCCCGTAAGAAGGTGGCTGTATAGGCACGCCATCAGAACCAGTGGTTATAACACCCCGTGGAGCGTTATCACGAAGGGCACAAGACTCCCTTCAATACATCCAGGTCGGTATGAACAGCGAGCCCACAACAGAGGTTTTTGTGTGGCATGCATCGACCTGCCTGGAACACGGGGGGAGGGGGGAAGGCACTGCCCCAAGTCACAACCATGACAAGGACCACACCACATAGTGAAAAGGATCAAATATGTAATTTACGGGATCCAGAGGCTACCCCGAGGAATGCTGCTGGTGTTGCACTCGGACGCCCGGCCGCTACGATAGTGCTGGTCGGGATGACCATCCTGAGGAGGAAACAGTATCATTTTGGCCCTAAGCTATCCCGCCGGTAAAGAGAAAAATTTAGAGGCGCGCGACCCCACAGTTGCTGCCGTCAACAAGCCAGGCCGGCCGCTGTCATCCTGCCGTCACAAGCAGGGAAATGTGTAGCCCTTTTCTTATGTCTCTGAAGCTTCCGAACCTTTCGATTTCGGCAAGGTTTCCATATGGATCTGGAACCATTCTACCGGAGATATACCGAGAGATCCAATATCATCCTAACCGGCTGCGCGGTGTTTTGCCTGTTCGCGCCCTCGGCGCTCGTTGCCATCTGCCATTATAGAAAGGCGCGGAAGAAAGCGTATAACACTTAACTACTTTTAAAGGCTTGACTTGCCCATGTCATTTAAGGAGATGCTAAAACAGGCCACCGCCGTTGTCCGTACATGTTTCTTTAGGAAACTATACAACACTCGTCATAGTGCTGGCATTTCTCAATTAACGAAGAAAGAATTATAGGCCCAATGTTTGTCGACGCAACAGTTGACGCCCACACATACGTGAATATAGTTTTGCCTGCCGTTTATTTTTTTTAAAGAATTAACAGTCAGGGAGCGTGATTTTGCTTTTTTTCAACAAGACTCTGCAACAGCTTATACAGCTAATGCTACAATGAGAAAAATTGAAAATGTGTTTCAGAACAGAATTATTAGTATATATATTTGTAGACCCCTCGGTCCCCCGATCTAACCTCCTGAGATTTATATCTCGGGGTAACTTAGCATAAAATGTACAAGACAAACCTACAACCCTGGAAGAATTAAAATAAAATATCCGCCAGGAAATTGCCAACGTTTCTCAATGAGAACTACGGCGAGTGATAGTTTCCTAAAGAGTTGCCAAACATATATGGCAACGGCAGTGGCCAATTTCAGCATACCCTTTAAAATCATGGGTTCATCTGCGCCTTTCTATAATAGCGGCAGACAGCAACGAGCGTCGAGGGCGCAGACAGCCAACACCGGCACAGCCGGTTAGGATGTTTTTGGGTCTATCGGTGTAAGGGAGCCACAAGCCAATGAGAATGATTTAAGAGAGACAGCCTTTGACAACCGAGAAGTTGTGAAGCAGTACGGATTGACGCAAGAGAGACGTATTAAAGTGTTGTCATTTCGATACAATATGAAAAATTTAAACTAAATCAGCATTTAAAGTTAGTACTGGTGCAAGATGCACACAATTATTGCATTCTAAATACCAATGAAAATGCTTTTATTTTAACACTAAAATATAATTTGACTAATTCCGTACCTCAGTCGATAAAGCACAACTGATGTGCCAGCATTCCCGTCTGGGCTGGGAAACTCGTCAAACAGGAAGCTTTCTAGATAAGCTCATGTGTGAGACTGATGTGTGGGTGGGGGTGCTTTTCATTTGTTGCATTTCATTTGTTGTGTATGTGTGTGTGTGTGTGTGTGTGTGTGTGTGTGTGTGTGTGTGTGTGTGTGTGTGTGTGTGTGTGTGTGTGTGTGTGTGTGTGTGTGTGTGTGTGTGTGTGTGTGTGTGTGTGTGTTTTATAGACGCAGTTACCTCAGCCCACGTGTCACAGTTTAAAAATAAATACTTTAATTAACATTATTGGGTATTCTTAGCATTTTAGTATTTCAAGGAATCAATTTAGCAAGAGAACCACTAACTTTTGTTATATTCCTCTGAGAAATCTCCACTGTTCTATTTGATGAATTTATAATACAGACTCCACTGCTGGGCTCTTTCAGCATAATTTCAGGGGGATTTGGGTCTAGTGTGTTATTTGGTTGAGGATGAGTGTATTTACCTTCAGAGAATACCAGCCTACCTATATATGCGGTTTGTATATACATATATTTCCCAACGTATTTCATTGGAACATGGACGGTATGAGTGGTTCGGTTATTTAGTCGCTGGCCTACTGATCGAAGGTCGTGGGTTCAAACCCGGCCCCGACCGATGGTTTTCAAGTGTGGTTTAAACCGACTGCATCATGAGTAGAAAAGAACTTCTGAGGAATGAAATTTCGGCACACCGGTAGCGCTGATATCATCCTAGTAATTGACACAGTCGTTAACAAACAAACATATGTAAGCTTAAATATTCATCTTTTCATTTATGACTTGTTCTTCGCAAAACTAATGAACTTTTGATGGAAGTGAATGGATTACACTTCCCTCGACAACAAAAATTACTTTCACATTTCTTTATCTTCAAAATAAATAAACAAAAAGATATCCCTTTCTCTTCAGTTTATAACTGCATTAAAAATTTTATACTCTTTTGTTGAAATAATTTCACTACTTCTATTTTATCTCTTTGCCTTCCAAATTTTTGAAGTCACAATTTGTCTTTTGAAACGAGTTTTCATTTTTATTATAAGCTGCATAATCAGGCTTGGAATTAAATATCAGTTTGTGACAGTTGCCTATGAGGGTTAAATTATTCTGTAGCAGTATGATGCATAAAATAAGGTGTTCCAATATTATTTGAATTGAAAAGTTTTCGGATTTTCATGCAATTATTAATATTATACAGAGAATGCACATATAAATAAGGAGCTTTCAAATGTTATTTGGAGTGAAAAATTCATATCAAATTGCCTTTTATATAGTTAGGACATAGATACAAACATGTATTTTACCACCTTCTCTATATGAGTTATTTAAGGCGAGTTTTTGGCACTTTCAATTCTTTTAACGTTTGAACGTTTTTCTCACTTTCTCAAAAGCACAGCTCGTAAACGAGAAATTAGAGGAGTACCAAATATCTTCTTTATATATTAAGCATATACATATATAGCGCAGTTTTACGGCGTTGGGGCGGGTTTTCTCCGGGACCTCCGGTTTCCCCCGCCATCTCATTCCACCGGTGCTCCATCTTCATCTCATGTATCATCAGTGTCACCGCCTGCGGTGCCGTATGTAGTAAAAGCGGGCGTTAAACACTACACATATATAGCGCAGTTTTACAGAATATACCCCATCCAGTTTTTGTTATTATTTATGTTTTCGAACGTGGTTCACGTGATTTTGCGGTTAAAATATTCGTGGTATTTGAATAAGTTATAAAACGTGTATCTTCATGTTTTGAACCTGCGTTGTGAATCTTAATTCTCGTTAGATTTCAAATAACGGGAAACTCTTAAGTTATGCAAAAATGTAATAAAAATAAAGCTCAGATCACCATAAAAATCAATAAAGTTTGTATATCATTAACCATCATTTTCCTTTAATAGATCAAAATGTTAAATAAACAGGATTATATTTAAATATAGCTTAGATTATTTAAATGCATGTATTGTGAAATGATTGATCAAGCAAATGAATTAAAAGAACTATCTCCATGAGCTCTAAATACTCTAAATGTGAAATAAAATATTTTTAGCGCTGTGAGTTTAAAGAATAAGTTATGTTTGAAAACATCTTCACGCGTTTTTAAGCTGTGCACTTTATAATGATATGGGTTTCATTCACTTGTTTCTTCTGACCTCATGGAAATAGTATACAATTACTTGACTGGCAAAAAGATGTCCCTTTTAAACACTTCTTAGACTCCCCTGTACACAAAATGTGTATATTAGCAAAGTTTTGCCTAACTTAAGCCATTTCTGATAAATGCTTATTTATGTAACTGGGTAAAGAAAGTCATATAATTGTTAGAAGGTAGATCTGTAAATTTGACTGTTTCATTGAACTCTCCTGAAATAAAGTTTTTCACATACAGTAATTGAAAGATGCCGGATTTGCAGATAAACGGATATATTTAACAATGATGATGGTGATGGTGAACCTCTACTTTTGGCATATCGTGTTTGTATTGCGGGCCAAACCCATGAGCGTAACTTACCTCGCCCAAGCTGCTGCGATCGCCGGAATTCTGCTCTGACCGCCATCTTTCGGCACCGGCAGTGAACTACGAGGAAGCGACGACGTTTGCGGGGTGTTTGGTCTTGGAGGCGGTGGCGGTGGCGGGGGGCGGTGTCTTGGGGGTGCTGTGTTGTTATCGCGAAACATTCCTTTCTCTCACTAAAAGCACAATCCTTCAAGTAACCGCATCACCGTAACATGCCATGCTCACTGTTATCGGCACCACATGTCACTCACTCGTGCTGATTCATATTACCTGCCGTATTTGGAAGCGCGAGCTGACAGACAGAGGCACAAGAGACAGCAGCAACAGCAACTGACTCACCACCACGATCGACCGGTCCACGGCACCAACAGGTAGCACTCGGTTCCACACATAGACATTCCTTTCTGTTCGGATCTTCTTAAGCTCAGGCTGATACCCAAAGGTGTGCGCGCGCGGTGTATGTGTGTGTGTTTATGGAGGGGACATCTCCGGCATGCGGGGGAGGGGAGGAGACGCACTGTTGCCACATCTCTTCCCTTGGCGGTATGTACAGACGAACCAAGAAGCGCAACAGTGTCAACCAGCCTGAAGAAAGACAGAGACAAGAAACAGTCAAAAGCAACACGATATCACTCACTTCCTCCAAAGAATAACCCAAGTATGTAGTGCCGATGATCAAGATTGCAATGAGCAGGTTATTTGGTCTTGATTCCCACACCAGCGAATCACATCCATGTGTTTGACTGTACGCAAGTACACCCACTTGGATTGTGGGTTGTTAACACATAATGGGAGACATTTATTGCCTAAAAACAGGTGCATACATACCGTGAAAGTAGATGGTATAACCTGGACCAAACATTACATGTAGCAAATCAGTGTTATCACCTGAATCAGTCCCTCATTCGGATAAACAATTTTCTTCGTCTTGTTGCTGTGAGATTTAGGTTCTGTGTGAACACTTTTGCTGCATGCCCACCTCCAGTAGGTTTCTACCGCAAGATATTTATTTCTGGATGGAAGTTAAGGATGACTTTTCTATTTTGAACTGGGTAGATGAGAAAAGACGTAGCATGTTACCCTTCGTGACATTTAGGGTGCAACGGCTCTTCTGCATCCTGGTGGGAATAAACTATTTGTTCTACATCTAAACGTTAAATTTTTCAGCCTATTTGAGTCGGCAGGTTTGACAACCGTCGCCCATTAAATGCAACTAAAACCTTGTGAAGTATTAGCAAACAATATAAACATAAATATAGATGTAACATAAATAACTGAACATGTCATTTCCCTCGCACACCCCTGTCTGTTGTAATGTACAAAGTTGACTGATGAAATTCTGAGGACTTAATTACAGCCTATTTGTAAATTAAAACAGTCTGGTTGGAAAAAAAATTCTGTAGTTGCATTTGAACAATACAATGTTTACTTTCTCCATTACGTCCAAGTAGGGCAAATATTGCTTTTTTTTTAATTTACGTCCTCCAACATTAAGTCATATTTGACGATGAATGGAATGGGTGAAATGATGCTTAAATGAGCCCAGGGTCCATAGACCTTAGAGTTACCCGACATTCGTATTTCAGGATAAGGAAACCCCCAGGAAAAACCTTATCCAAGTAACTCACCCTGACCGAGATTCGAACTCGGGACCTCTTGAACATGAGGCAGACATGCTACCACCACGCTACCGAGGCGGGCAAGTATTGTATTCCACCCAAAAATTCATACAGAGATTTCAGCGGAAATATATATTTTGAAGCCCATATGCGTATGTGTGTGCGTGTGTATGTGTCAGAACAACGTAACTCAAAAACGAAACGTCGGTAAAATACCAAACTTGGTATTGAAGTTCACTTCTTCCAGAGATGCAACACGAAGATTTTCATAATAACCTCACCACCTACCGTAGCCTATCCTTTACGCGGAACATCTTTAAAAAATGTCGATTTTTTCAAAAATGGCTCTAACGATTTTGATTAAAATACCATAAGTTTAAAATACTTTTATGACTTATGAAACATATCTTGACTTTTCCGGGAATACCCTCTTCAGAATTCCTCTTCATTCAGTGAAATTTGCATAACTCGGAAACCGTAATAGGTATACAAAATCGTAATAAACAAAAAATGAAGATCTTGTTAAAAACTATAATTTATGTTATTTACGTTTTACGTAGAGTGAACCATTTCGGAGATACTCCTTGTCATTTTCTGAATTTGTCAATATTTTAGTTTATCTCTAGATCATACAACTGTCCGCTGTGAAAGTCAGAAGTCGAATGTTTCAGTAGTCATCACCCTGATGGATGGAACCTGATGATGCTAGGCGCAGTTCCTGGGGAAACGTCGGTTTACTCTTCAAGAACTACTAGACCACGGCCCATTAGCCCTTTTTGCATTACAAGACTAGTCACAATATAAGCAGACATATTCCTGCTTCTCCTCTCCACTCAGACGTTCCAGTTATTCCTAGAGCTGGCCTACACCGCGTGTCCTGTTAGCCTAAAATGGAGAAAGTATGCAAGTCACACACTTTTGCTGATAACTTAAAACTTCACAAGAATGTTCTATTTGTCACCACTAAATACCAATCTACATAAATTACTATTGCTAATGCTATTAAAATACACCTACAGCTGCATTTAAATGCGCCACATAAAACAAAAAGTAAAAATATTCTTCACACGCTGCAGAGACTTCCCATGACAAAATCTTTCAGTGCTTCCTAACCATTGAAGAGTCACCATTGCGTCCGGAAACCTACGGTTACGAAACCTACCGGTTACGAATGCGTAAATCTAGAGATATTCAGTTTTGAAAGAAATTGCGGAACTGGTCAAATTGTCCGCAGGACCGCTGATGTTCACGAATAACTTTTGAAAATGTATCCAGAGTAAATAAAATATTATTTGGCATGATTTTTCTCGTGTTTCTTGTTTTTTCTCCTGAAATTCTTGGGGAAATGGCGCTTCCGGCGATTCAAGGCACGCTTCGCCACTGGTGATGGCACAATTTCTGCGAGCATTTATCTAGTTTAACTTGAATTTATAAAGAGACAAACGTTTATGAGAACAGTTTATATAAAAACATAGAAAGTCATGTAAATGCTACGCATTAGACTTTTAGTTACGCAACATCATCAAAATTAAAGCGTTAATCAATTAAGATGTTAACCAAATCATTATTAGCAGTAGAGGATAGATCTTTTGCACACTTACTCAGCCTCTTCTTTTCTTTCCTTTTTGCTTCCATGAACTTGCCATAATACTCGTATTGTGTCATGCTTTTCCTGGCCTAAATGCTCTTAAATTCGACATGCCTTCTTATCCAATGTAGCGATCATTTGGTTTCCTCTTTCTGAGGCTTTCAGCATCGCTCACTTTCTGAAACAGCTTTTGTACTTATAGTTTCTAACCACTTGAGCTCCCTTTCTCTCTCTATCTAAATTCAAATATATTACGCTCATCAATGGCTTGATGTAGCTAAAAGGCACATCAGTAGGAACCTAATCAATTTGTATACCAATTTCCAAGAAGTGTATTTGTTTGCTCAACAACTGCTGCTAGAAATGCAATTATGGACGCAATTCGTTGCACTTAGGATTCACAATGTTCCACGTATTACAGAAAAAGACAGAAAATATATGAGACGACTGTAGTGTAATACTCCTGTCACATAAACCAAAGGCATCGAGGCGTTTATAAAAATGGATTAAGCGACTTTACGTTTAATAGGAAGAGAAATTTCAAGTTTCTAAAGACGTAGGTATACCTTTATATCTTAATAATGAGGTACGGCAAGATATTTATTCACATAAGGATTAAAACAAACTTTTCGCAATTTAAGCCGAATTTTACTCATTTTCCGTTCGGCTTAGTGCTGCAAGTGTGGTTTGGAAACGTATTAAGAAAATAGAGCTATCAAATTATGCATGAAACTGCCAGGAATTGCATACAAAGAGCAATAATGCCATTATCTGGTGGATGACAACATGTTTCGTGTACTGCATCAGTTTGATACGCAAGAGGTCCCACAATACCCTGAGTTACTACAAACATTGAACTATATAAAAGCATTAATAGGTACTATCAATATAATGCTGACGCTTCAGATGCACAAAAGTTCTTTTCGACCTTTTCTGCCATTTAATTGTTATTATGTTATTTTACTAGCCAGCTTAAGGGTCGGAAGAGATAGGCTTTAGATAATTACAGTAGATAAAATTGCACACCTTGTCTTCGATATTATAGCTATTCAATAGAACAAAGCTATGCAGTTTACATATATTGTAAAAGTCCTAAATATATGGAACAAAATACAGGCGAAGCTGTTGAATATAAAGATTTTGCACTCCCAAGTCACTAATTTAAGCTCTTTTGGAAATACAGTCAACAACCAAGTAGAAAACAAAATTCATTTGTTAACTATAAAATATCAGCTCACTGATTTCCATTGTTAGTAATTTCCCCTCTTTGCACAGTTATTCAGCATGCCCTCTACAGATGAAATAAAGAACAACTGTACTTTATTTTGCTACGTTTTCTCTTTTATTAGTCCCTAAATCGAGAGTCTATATTGTAAAGTGGGCGTAGCGTGTAGTCTCACATTCAAGGGATCGCGAGTTCAAATCTCGGTTAGGGTGAGTAAAGCGAAAAAGATTTTCTCCAGAGTTTCCCTTATCCTGAAAGTTGAATGTCAGGCAACTCTAAGCTCTATGGATGAACATCACTTCACCCCTTTTAGTCACATCCAATATTACCTAACCACTAAAGAACCTTAAAAAATCTACATATGTTTTATGGTCTGGAAGGATATATCGGCTAGATTTTTCTTATTTTACGTCTAATTTCTGTGGAAAACAAAACTGTTTTTCAACTCCACGACAATCTCATCTAAAAGTAACGTATTCTTCACAAGCACGTTCTTGTATTCTAGTACAGTGGTTTTTAAATCCTTTCTAATCTTCTTCTATTTCTTTAATTTACGAGTGAAATTATAAGGAGTTTATAGTCCATGTCACTCCGAAAGAATAGGGCTTTGTTGTGGTGAAATAATTAATAAAATCTTTTGAATGGTTTTGCAGATTATTGTACATAAACACAAACAAGTTTTCTCTTGTATAATATACCATCACCGAGGTGTGGGGATAACGTGTTTGTCTTATCCTAAAGAGACCAGCCCGCCTCGGTAGCGTGGTGGTAGCATGTCTGCCTCACGTTCAGGAGGTCCCGAGGTCGAATCTCAGTCAGGGTGAGTTACCTGGATAAGGTTGTTTCCGGGGTTTTCCCTTATCCTGAAAGACGAATGTCGGGTGATTTAGCTCTATGAACCCCGGGCTCATTTGAGCATCATTTCACTCGATATGACTTAACGTTGGAGGACGTAAATTAAAAAAAAAGAAAAGAAGGAAAAAAAACCTTAAAGAGGCCACAAGTAGTACTACCCGTTAGGGTGAGTTTCGCGGATAAGCTTTTTTTATGGAATTTTATCTTGAAAATATGGATTCGGAAAAATTCTGGGCCTCAGGCTCATTTGAAAATCATTTCATTCATTCTATGCCCAATATGTCTAATAGGTTAAAGGATACTAAACTAACAGAAATAAAACAAGAAACTAAAAAAGTAGTTTAGATTGGAGTGTAACAACAGCCCGGCATAGAAATTTCAAAGCATGAAAACTAGGATGAACAGAAAGTAACGACTTTACATTGTAACGTCGTATATAACCATTCCCATTCCTCGTTCAGTCTGTTGGCGTGTACAGACCAACCTCAAGACTGCGTTTTATTAGTCGTCTCTGACTTATGATTGCTGTGTGCAAGCTATATGTAATGCTGATGATTTGAGTGAAGATAACTTGAAATCAATTACTTGAGAATTCCTTTACCTGGCAATGAAGGAGATAGAATAGTGATTGAATTCTTGTTTGTAATACAGGAAGTAAATGAAGTTTGCATACCGAAGTCGCTAACACCAACACATTTAAGGGAACCTTGTTACTTGGATGAATCTCTTCAACTTACTACAAATATATAGATAGTTATATACGAGGCGGGACCCAAAAGAAACCGCACTGCGAGGGCGCTGCCACTCGTAGACGTAGTGCAGGGTTCTCACGCTAGATGGTGTTAGTAGAGACCTTCATGAAACAGCTGTGCAGACGGCGTCAGTGTAGAACTGAATGTGCAAGTGTGGTATTGTGTTTCTCTGACCGTTGGCGGGTTATCTCTGCGAGGTCGTTATGGCAACTTTAAAAGAACAAAGTGTGTGTGAAATTTTGTTTCCTGCTTAAAAAAACTGCAACGGAGACACACCAAATGCTTCAGGAAGCTTTCCAGGAGGACGCTATGAGCCGCACACAGGTTTTCGAGTGGTTTGAGCGCTTTAAACGTGGTGAAATGTGTGTTGAAAACCAAGTTCGTTCTGGACGCCCTTCAGCATCGCGAAATGGGGAGAACATTGAAAAAGTACGCCAAAAGATCAATGAGGATCGTCGCCAAACGATCGAACACATTTCACCAGCGACAGGAATCAGTTGGAGCTCATGCCAGCGGATTTTGAGGGAGGATTTGCACATGATACGTGTTGCTGCTAAATTTGTTCCGCGCCTTCTCACACAGAACCATGCGCATGAATGTGTCAGGACTTGAAAACAGAGATTGCACGTGATCCAAACTTATTGAAGAAAGTCATTACAGGGGATGCGAGTTGGTGTTATGGATATGGCCCAGAAACCAAGCAAGCGTCAAGCCAGTGGAGGACTCCCAATTCTCCCAGACCAAAAAAGCAAGGCAAGTGATGTCAAATGTGAAAACGATGATCAATGTCTTTTTTTATGTTCGTGGAATTGTGCACTTGGATGTTTTAAGGCGTCTGCGAGAGGATGTAAGGAGGAAACGCCCAGAACTTTGGCGATCAGGTGACTGGTTTCTACATCACGACAACGCTCCAGCACACACGGCCTTACGAGTGACCCATTATTTGGCATCTCAGAGGTGGTCTATCGCTCCTCACGCTCCGTATTCGCCGGACTTTCCTATTTCCACGAATGGAAAAAAAAAAAACGCTAAAAGTGGAGCGGTATGACGATGTGGAGGCGGTAAAAAGAGCTTCGCAAAGGGCAATGGACAATATCAAACTTGAAGAGTTCCAAACATGCTTCCAACAACGGGAAAGGAGACTTGACAAGTGCATCGCACTGAAGAGTATTTTGAAGGTGACTGAAGTAATTTTGTAAAAAGGGGCCTATCGGTTTAGGCCCCGATAGTTGAAAACGTTTAAATATGTGGTTTGAGGATCGATATGAAAAGGTTAAATTCAGTGGGTTATGAGATGATGTAATATGTATACCCACGAGATGATGTAATGTTATATTATTGGCAGATATGTTGACGTGGACCAGTGAGAAAGGTTTATTTGGTAGTTGTGGAAACAAAAGATAAAAATCAATAGTTGCATCGTGATCTTAATGTGAGGAGATGCGTGTGGAAGTGCTAGATGTTTGCAAAAGTGTGGTTTCAAACCAGAGAATTTGAATTAGGTTTTAATTATACATCAACGGGAGAAAAGTATTGTTTTAAATTGTGTAATTATATTGATTTAAAATACAAATCATATTGAAATAGAGTTTCGGATTTAACTTAAAGAGAATTTTTTCAACCTTTTGATATCCTTCACATTAAGTTCCCATGCTCCAACTATCCGATACCATGACCGAGATAGGATCTCATGCGAACCGGAACTACAATAAGAAGAACTGCGACAACACATCGCTGGCGAAGAATATAGAGAAACGACCGTTCAACGTAGTTCAGAAACACATCATCGCTTGGCTCTCACCTAGGCGGCCCGGGTTCGATCCCAGGCGACCGCAAAGTGGGATTTCTGGTGGAAAACATGGTCCTCCGGTTTCCCCCACTATCATTCCACCAATTGCTCTATCATTCATTCATCCAAGGCGTTGGGCCGACCTCCCAGCCCTGATCTCATCTATCAGGTCAATATGCTTCGGCTTCCTTGCTCTGAGGGAACCCAAGCAACTCCTAACACCAGCATTGGTGAGGCAGACAGGCATAACTATATATACATATACAAAGCTTCGACTTTCGGTTGTGAGGTTACCTTAAAGAACAAGTTTTCCTGATACATTCAACAATCCCACAGCAACAAAAAGATACCATCTCGCAAAAACAAACCTGCAGGTATTCCAAAAGACAGGGTTTTTCTTTTAAAATCCAACGGCAGCACGACATTTCGCCTGTGCGCGATTAGATGTGCCACAGCCGGCTTTGTTCCTATATAAACTCCGCGCGTAAAGCTTGTATAACGCTCTCACCTTATATTCTATGAACGTGCTGGAAACGTCGTTCCCCCTCGGCTAAACAAGCATTATATCGGGAGAACACAGTCTGATTCACATGATTAAGTTGGGCCACTGTCATTTTTTCCGATTTCATTTCTAATATTTCATTTTAGTTCTTCCAATGTATGAAGATTTGTCTCGTAAACTTGGTCTTTCAGATTACGCCACAAGTAAACATCGCACACTGATTGGCGGAGCAAGAGGACCATCAAACCCCTCCCTAATTGTATTTATGGACGCTCCTGTTATATGGGCAGTAACAGAATCTTGTTGAAACCACCCATATGATTTCTCTTCTTCTGTCAGTTCACGATAAAGTGAGGTCAAAATGTCATTTCGATACCTCTCTGCATTTACACTCTTCGTATAATACTGGACCGATTGTGCGTCTAGCATTAACAACACACCAAACACCAACTTTCCAATTATAATGAGGGATTTATTGAACGCGATGTGAATTTTCAGAAGCCCAGTACCGACTGTTATGAGTGTTGACACGACCCTGAGATGGAACCACCCTCATCGGTGAAGATCAAAAGCTGTGGATCAATGAAACCGTCACTCACTGATGAAAGAAAACCATTCACAATAATGAATTCGCGATACTGGATCACCTTGTTTTAAAACATGGACAGTTGTACACTTAGCTATACGGTTTTAATTTTAATAATTTAGTTGCTCTATGTGCAGAAGACTCTCAAATTCCCACCTGTTGTGCTAATTTTGGGATGGATTTGGTTGGTGAACGTTCAAAACATACACCTAAGTCGTCTAACTTTTCCTCTGTTAACATTGTACGTTTACGGTTTTTTGTTTGCCATAGAAGCACTGTCTTGAATTTCTTCACAATCCCCTGAATTGTAAATCTGGAAGGAGGCAGCTCACCAGGGAACGTTTGAATATAATCTGTTCAAACACGGCTTGATGATTCCCAATTATAATAACTTTTACGCACAACAATGCGTTGCTCTAGAGTCAAGCGTCTGTTCATGTTGGTGACCGGTACAATACTGCGGAGTGGAGTGCACACAGCTAACCCCCGCGCACATCAGCAGCTTGTAGTGAGGAGATCCAGCGAAGTCGCATGAGAGACGAAACGCTGTGTTCTCCGTTAGGTTTTGAAAGAAAACCTTTGTTTTATCTGCGAAATGTTGTAAAGCATGGTATACCAGACAAAATGTTATGCGTTGAACATAAGAACGGCGGACATTTTCTCAACGTTTTATAAATCCCATTGTTAACCCAAGACTATGATTTTTTTCCCTGTCTCAAATATTCTAATATTTATTTCTGTTTGATATTTGAACTTAATTTTGAAAGACCCTGCATATGTCTATTGTAGTGAACTTATTCATGGTTACTAGTAAAAAATTATATGTAATTATAATTTCATCCTCATACCAGATTAAATGTTTGCGTTTTCTTCTGATTAAGCTGTCTTCCCTTTTAATTGCTTACGTCAACTCCCCGCCTCTCAGTTAGGGAGTCATTGCGCAAGAGAAGGAATCGATGCTACAGTAGACACGGGGATTTTACACGTGCGTGAAGCATATGGTAATCGTGTATTGGCAAGTGCGAAGAAAAGTATTTAGTTCCTTCCTCTCCATGCTAGTTAAAATTCATGGAGTGAGTGGTTGACATATACCTACAAGGCTGCCGTTCTAGAGTTGGATGAGCTGTTTGTACTTAAAAGCACTATCCAAACACCCACCAACCATCTCAGATCATATGTTCTGCTATCTCTCTTATAGTGCTCCATTATGGATTACCCATTATCTAAATGTCAAGTCTTTTGTATCCTCGACTGTCCAGCAGTCACCTCAGTCAATCTCCTACCTCTTTTCAGCCAGCGTGTCATTCCTCTGAAAAGTTGTTGAAATGCTTATATTCATGTCAAATATCTAAAATCATCTAAAATATTTCTTTCAAAACAACTTCAAGCTGTTTGAAATATGTGCACCAATGTCCGTTCGTTCCTAATTCCAGTCCGGGTGGATCAGTAAGGCCGGTTCAAACCCGGTCCAGATCGATAGCTAATTTAAAGTGTGCTTAAAAGCGACAGCCCCAGATCGGTAGATTTACAGGTATGTAAAATAAATCCGGTAGGATGAAATTCAACAAATCGGTGACGCTGATATGATCCTGGCAAATGATAGAGTTGTAAACAACGAGAATATTTGCACATTTATTTCGTTCCTAATATCTGCAAAAATGCTTTAAACTGTAGAAGTACACAAGATTTGAAGTAGAATCTGTATGGGGTGAAGTAAAGATTGGATTACATACATGTAATAGGTTTGCTAGTCCCCCATCGGGCGCCTCCCTAGATGGTGGGTAAGGGAAAGCTTAACTTATCTTTGGATGAGAGGGTACAGGGTAAATAAAGTACCCAGGACAAAGCAGAGCAGAGCAGGCTCTTAGCTGTAGTGAAAGCAACTGGTCTAAGAGAAGGAAAACTCCAATATAACACCACCAACAGCTGGACCAGCAGCCACTCAAGTTGTCGTTTTATTAGAGCTCTAAGTACCAGAAAAAAAAAAAGCCGGACTGATGTACCTCAAAGAAGAGCGACAAGTCAAAAAAAAAAAAAGTGGAAAGAACAATAAGAGTGGGAAATCCACTACTCCGTCCGCCGCACAGGAATAGCCAACAAACACCACAGCCCGTGCCCCAGAGCCCGAGGCATCAGCTGCGCCAGCACCGCATAGCACCTATCCGGGTCGGTGGCCGGCACAACCTCATCAGCTTTTGGGGCCACCGTGTCCCAAACCGATATGGATGAATTCCAAGCCCTATCCCTGTGGTTTGGGGACCTGATCAAAAGGGTCCTCCCTGCACTGCAAAAATGCAAGCTGCAGGTCAGTAATCCTCTTTTGACACCAATGCAAAAACACTCAATTGTGCTTCAAACGCTGGAGGAGCTGTATCTCGGATCAGCCAAGTGATGGCCTCTCGACTCGTTCGGAGGCCTTGACGTGCGACGTTCTGGAACGCAAATGGCATCCGGGGTCACCACCCCAGCGTACTTGAGTTTGCACAATCCTTCGGAATTGACATTCTGATGGTCTTCGAGACACACCTGCATGCTGCCTCGTACTTTCCGCTGCCAAATTACACCATCCATCGGTCAGATCGCGTCGGCCGACGGGGTGGCGGTACTGCCATCTTCATCCGAAACCACATCACTCATACACCTTTCCCGCTCCCCCCCTTCAGCACGTAGAGGCTTGCGCCATCAGGCTCGCCATCGGCGGGAGGTGATAGTGGTCTATGATCCCCCCGACCACCACTTTCACGAGGCGGATTACACCGCACTACTAAATCTCCACCCAGTGGTCTGCATAACAGGTGATCTCAACGCGAAGCTTGCACGCTGGCACACCCGCACCACAAATGCCAAGGGGCGCGGTCTCTACCGCCTCATAAGCGGTAACCCAAACCTCATCGCGCATGGACCAAGAGGACCTACGTACTACCCGGTCCGCGGCAGGCCGGATGTTCTCAATATCATGATCACTAAGAACTTCACATACCATCTAGACCTCTCTGTAGTCAATAAACTCGATTCCGACCATGACCCTGTCGTGGTGGACTCAAACGTTGACATGCCAGCTCTGTTAAACCCAGACTGGACATACGAGGTCGACTGGGATGCAGCCGTCCTTCATCTTAACAAAACCGTAGACCCGCGACCACGCATCGACTCTATCGAGACTTTGGAAGCAGCAGCTACATCCTTCTCCCAACATCTCGTAAATGTGGTACGGGCGCACACGCACCGCATTCCCTCAGAGCACCATAACCCTAGAACCATACCTACAGCTCTCCGTCAGCTACTTAAAGCTAAAGCATTCGTCCGGAAGTTATGGCAGCGCTTCCGCCACCCCAGGATCGAGGCAGTCTACCGGCATTTCAAATCCCTGGCAAGAAGACTGCTTCGTGCGCACCGCACAGCGGCCTGGGAAAACACCATGCATAGGGTTGACCTTGCTGATAAGCAGCCCTGGCGGATCATCCGCTCCCTCAGAAGGGATCGGACCGAGCACCGGCATCCACTACATGGTACTCGTGGAAGCCTCGCATTCGAGCCCCAGGAGAAAGCCACGTGTTTCGCAAACTACCTAGAGAGTCAATTCGAACCAAGGGAAGCCCCCAAGACGACGAGTTCACCGAACATGTGGAGGATACGGTAGAACACCTCTACCAGGCAACATCGCCCCCACATGAGGAGCTCCATATCCCCATTGCCACCCCTAAACAGGTGGCCACCGAGATCCAAAACCTGAAACCAAATAAATCCCCTGGGCATAATGGTGTCACAGCTACCATGGTCCAGCACCTTCCACGTAAGGCTATGATCCACTTGACGCGAATTTATAACCCATGCCTCATCTTGCGTCACTTCCCAACTTGTTGGAAAGAGGCAAGGGGGGTCTACACATTAAAGCCGCACAAGAATCCAGTCTTTCCAGAAAGTTACCGCTCCATCAGTCTACTTCCAATCGTCTCAAAAATCTTTGAACGGTTGCTCCTTCACCGCCTAACTCCTCTCTTTGAGGAAAGGCTCCGCCTCCCGGATCAGCAATTCGGTTCCCGTCGGGGCCACCCACTACCCTGAAGCTACTGCGGTTGGCAGAAAAGGGTGCCCTAGGTGTCTAGGACAACCTCAAAACCATCGTGGTGCTCTTGGACTTGGAGAAAGCCTTCACCATAACGTGGCACCAGGGGTTGTTGTTCAAACTCAAAGAAGCACAACTTCCCACTCCCTACCTGGCAATATTCAGCACCTTCCTCAAGGACCGCACCTTCAGGATGTGGGTCGAGGGGAAGCTATCTTCTGTCAGACCCATAGCGGCTGGAGTCCCGGAATGAAGTGTTTTGTCTCTCTTCGCCGCCTACATGTCTGACCTACCAACGGAACCTCGCACTATTATGTATCAGTATGCCGACGACGTCATCATACTGGCGCAGAACAAGAACGTCCGCTACTGTCTCCCCCCTCTACAGCGACAGCTCCACGCCATTGGCAGGTAGAGTGAGAAGTGGAGGATGGCCATTAGCCCGCAGAAGAGCTCTGCTCTCATTCTGGCTAAGACCCGTAGCTGGCGACCGGAAGTGGATCTGCGGTTGCGGCGGAGAAGAATCCCCTGGGTTCCATCCGCCAAATACCTGGGAATCCAACTGGACCACGGCCTCACTTTCATTCCGCATGTCAGGGCAAAGGCCGGCCTCGGCCACGCTGCGCTCAGGCAACTCTATCCCATCTTCCGATCTACAGTGCCCATCCGACTCAAACTGCGGGCGTATCGTGCGATCGTTCTGTCTCTGATCCTGTGTGAATGCGAGGTCTGGGGTTCGGTGGCTCATACCACACTCCGCAGGCTGCAGGCCGTACAGAACAGGGCTCTAAGAATGATCTATGGTACCAACCGCAGGTTCCCATCACACTTCCTGCACACCCAGTCTGGCATACCATACGATGAGGACGTCGTGCGTGAACGAACGCGCACGTTGTATGCCAAGATTACTTCTCACTTAAACCAGCTGCTGAACACACTGGGTCAATATGGCCACCGTCTCCCTAGGAAACAGCGGAGCTACCGCCTCCCCAAGGGTGCCCTTGGGTGGTAAAATCTGCCTCTCTTCCTTCACCCCCAATCACCGCCAGCTCACGCCGCGCCTTGGCCGTGGCTGGAAGGTTGACACCTGCAGCAACGCCCGAGAGCGCACACGGCCTGGAAAACTTCTAACCTAAATACCAAATTCCATCTGGCCTCTCACTACTGGTTCCCCCCTCTGCCTGACGGATCGCTAGCGACCGCACGAAGCGAGGTGGAACGGGCACTGCCCCCCTTCATCGGAGGGACATCTCGGCACCAGAAGCATCAGTAGAGGCCAACTGGGCCGTCTTACGCAACGACACGCAAGTTCGCGCAAATTACTATGTCTTTTATATCGCACGAGTAAAACCGCACAGTGGATAGGTACCGTGGCGTGTTACCCTCCGTCCGGGAGAATCCGGGCGACCTGCACCTGCTGTTGGCTCTTGGCTTGGCTCTTGTGACACAGTAGCTGTTCAGTAGTTCCCTCCAAGTAAATAACGTTGATATATGCTTTTTACTGGAAGTTAATGAAGTTAATACAAAACTTACAATCTGGAGCTCGTTACAGTTACGACTAGGCTTAGGCAGAAAAGACACAGCTATTGCATACCTGAAAGACCTTTACCTACATCCATATTCGCTGCGTTTCCTTGCCGGTGACCGTAATTGTGCGGTCCATTCTAAGAATCATGGAATCATGCTGTACCTCTATTCGGAATACCTCTCTCGGTCCCTAAGGCCGCGCCGTGGCTCAGTGGTTAGACCGCTTGGCTCTCACCAAGGCGGCCCGGGTTCCATCCCAGGCGGCCGCAAAGTAAGATTTGTGGTGGACAACACGGCGCTGGGGCGGGTTTTCTCCGGGATCTCCAGTTCCCCCGCCATCTCATTCCACCACTGCTCCATCTTCATCTCATGTATCATCAGTGTCATCGCCTGCGCTGCCGCGTGTAGTAAAGTCTGTTTTTTTAACGTGTGTGCAGTTCCCACTCAAAGGGACCTCAAAGGACCTGACCTTTCCGCCCACTAATGACCGCCATAAATCTATCTCCATACTTCAGAAATGGAACACTGACGTTGGGGACCAATAGCAATCCCGCTTTTCTGAAAATGACAGTTGCATGTCTACTCCGCGTGGAGTCTCAGTTGCCAAAGTTCCAACTTCCTGTTGTTCTGTTTCATTAAGTGCAAGACGGTGATGTTAAAATGTTGCAACCTTGTAGAAAGGACCGTCAGGAGGAGGGTCCATGTTGTAAAACGATTATGAGGGTTCCTCAAAGAAAGCGGCCGCCGTGCACTTGCGTTGAGTAGACAGACTTTAAAAGCATTTCTCTCCGTCCCATACATCATACTATCTCTCCGGGGCTAGCTACTCTGTGCATAGAATTTGCGTCCTTCATGTAATGTTTAGCGATCAGTATCCGTAATCTGTCAACTTCGAATTTCAGAACTCAGTAGTGTGGCTGGGACCGTGGACTTATTTTATGATTTTGTACAGGGCAGGAAATAGAAAGGTCCTTGACATCCATGACATTTGGGAATGCTGCCATTGTAAAAGCATATTTTGGGACACAGCACATCATTTTCAAGCTGTGCTTTAGAGTGACCAGAAAAAAAGGAAAATATATGCGCTGAGCACCAGCTTTTTGAACTGGGATCATAAGGCAGCCACCGCTCAGCAGCCCCATTACTCAACCAAAAGAGCTAAATATCGTTACGCAAGTAAGTAAACACAATTCTTTGGAATCCGGTGACCTATCCAAAAAATTATAGGGTGTTCTGGTTACTAATAATAAAAGAAGGAGTAATAGAAACTTTTGACGATTAGTGGGAAACAACTCTTACCCCTACATCTTTGAATGTGACATTATTATTTAAGCTCAAGACAATGGACAATTCCGCTCCATAACATTCTTATATGCAAATCATAAAAATGCCAAAGTGCTGGGAAGCAGATAGGGACTTAAGAGAACCATTAAGCTGTAATTAAACGATTATATCTAAGAGGAATATCATTGTTATGCTGGTAGAATTGCGTGATGTATTAATACATCCCCAAAGAGAATATATACTGGCGGATTTGATATCTACGGACTTGCTTAAAGACTGTGAAACTTTCTACAGGTTATTAAGCTTATTCAGGGTTGTAGAGGTGTTGACTTTTCATTCTAGTGCGAATAAAGTTTGTATTAAAGCCTTTGCTCCAGACTCTACAAGACGCCTGAGAAGGGCCATTGTGTATAATGAGCGTTCACAATAAACACATATGCTGTCTAGTGACATTATATCTGCTGATAATAATCAAGGTATGTCAGCACTTCATAGTGAACTGGAGCTAGATACAAGAATTTCGAATGCAGCGTTAAACGTAGAAAATCAGATGTACTGGTAGTAGGAAATTGGTCAGAGCTGATGCATACATTAGTTATGAGGTGCATTGTTATTGCAGGCACACTCGGTATCTCCATCATGGAAGATGTGAAATACATTATTGCTCTTAAATGGAGAGAGATAATCGACCAGCCACGACAGTCCTTATCACTGGAAAGGACTCGGAAATTGAATCCGCTTGAGTGCATTTGATGGCACATACCTATAGTCAGTCAAATTTGATACTTCGCACAGCTTGTACCGTTCATGTAACAACAGGCATAGAAGCTTGTAGAGCCCCTCGGTTACTTTTTACGGACTGGTAAAGTGTATAGGGTAAGCACACCTCAACTACTATTGCCACCTTCTAAAACCGACATTGGTTAGTGGACATTGCAAAGAAATGCATGGCATTACTAAAGAAAACTGCCATTAAGTCATTTTGTGGGTTTAGTTCTTCAATCACAGGAGGTTCTGAGAGGAATCAATTAATAATCCTCTTTGCTATTCCAAGGATTTCAAGCTATCGTCATTCATTTTAAGCACATTCTGGACACCCGCGATGCTACATCAACGTTCGAATGTACCCAGAACCAAGTACCGTCCGCTTATTCCAGGTCCTCTTATAGAAACACACTCGAGGATTGAAAATTACTTGACACAATATATTCAACAAACGTGTTCTAATCGATTAGCAGAAGGCGGCCTTTAAAGTACTAAATGAGAGCGTACCAAAAATAGAAAAACTCTGGCGACATGGACAAATACAATCTAACCAATGGGCATGCTGTTCCAAAATTGATATACTAGAGTGCCATACTACTTCCTGTAGGTAGGGGAATCACATCTGGATGAAGCTTTAGGATTCGCCTTGAGCGAATACAATGCTTAGAATTTTGTTTCTAGAATATGTCTGTCCAACGCTATGTAATTTGGTTGGTAACAGGGTTATTATACTGGACAATTTAAAAGCATATCGCGAATGTGACAAAAAGATACTGGTTCGGCTTCCGGGAACGATGGAAGCTGATAAAATTTGGATTCATCTGCTCAATACTGCCTATTATCAGATGATTTAACATTGTGGCCTTAACACAAAACCAATATTTAAAGGAAGAAGGAAAGAAAATGTTTTTGAAATGCAATTGGACATAATTGTAACCCTAGCCGAAAGTGACCAACATAGATTTCCCATGGGAGGATGAATAAATTCACACAATTGAATAATTATTATGCATTGTGAATTATAATCACTAATGTATTTCTTTATACAGAAATTTTCATAATTAATTTTTCCTTCGGTAAACAATTAGTGCAGAATATGTGTAACGGAATTGGAATTGTTTCTACACAAAGTAAGAAAATATTACGTTTACAATGCGTTAAAACTACGATTGAGAATTGAAAAAAAAAAAAAAAAAAAGTGAAAACTTTGCGAAAACCTATAAACGTACAACAAAAATAAGAATTTTAACGTTATATGTACTTTATACATAATTGTGAATATGCCATTCGTAGTAAATGTTATTTATTCCATATGTAAGTATTTTAAGCACATATATTTATTTTATGGTCGTTGGCAACAAAAGAAGTGAGTGTATGGGGTTTAAGCACCCGCCGATAGCTAGGTCATTTGGGCCCGGCAACCAAACCTTAGCGATCAATAAATTTCAGTTGTTTTTATTATTGAGAAAATGTTCCAGATAAAGCGAAGTGTCACTAATATGATATCATGTGGATACTAAATTCGTCACGACAGTTGCAGAAATTTTTCAGAGAATTGTGAGTAAATTCTTTGATTCATTTAAACAAATTCTCACTTTGTGAAAGAAAGACAAATACTCAGTGACAATTCATTGCTAATATTTATTGAACTACTAATTACCTTATATCCCTAAAACACGAGGAACCTGAGATATGAATCATCGGACTACGACTTTAAACTGACACAGTGTAAGTAAATATTTAACTAAACGAACTAAATATTTTCCAAGTTAGCTGAACCCACAATCGTATGGTGCTTAAGCAACAATAATTACTTAAAGTAAAGAAGTTCACCTAAAATTACAAGTAATAACATTTCTTACGAATAACATTTTCAGTTACTTATTAGTCACATAATGAAGCACAGCTATTTTTGGACCAATATCGAAGTACGACTTGTAACTAGTGTGTTTAATCAGTAATTAATAAATACATATCTATGTACATTTCAGTTCATTTTTGAAAAACCACTTGAACGTATTGTACTCTTTGCTACCATTATTAAAAATAAGCTGTCTTATTTTTTCTGCATTGTAATGTGTAATTGATATATTGTGCTACTTTTAGTTCGATTACTATTTGAAATTATAGTTTTGAGGAGAGGAAGGCCTATTGGCCTTATTCTTCATTTTCATCAACAGATTACCTCCCTTTTTGTAAGACTTTTACACCAAATACTTACAATTCGATGTCCTTGAGTAGTACCCTCTCAAAACACGGACTCACCTAGAATAACATGATGGGTAACCAGCCCATTTTTAAATTATTTTTGACGGTCTTTAATTGCATTGATTCCCCGCATTCTGTTCTATACTGGAGTGAAAGACCATTTATCACGTTGACGCTCGTTTATGTAGCGTGAATCTACAACACGGACCACCTGCTTTACGTCTCTTCTGAAGGAAGCCATGCAAAGAAAAACTGCTGAAAAGAATTCATTGCTCTCCGCTGGGTTTGAACCCACGAATCAGTCCAATGCCTAGTAGAAGAACATTAAATTTAGTGATCAAAAGAGTAAGAGGAAACTTAGTAGGTCAAATTATGAACCCAGCATTCGCCAAGGGTGTGGGTAAATCCCGAGAAAACCTTCAGTATCATTGGTCGTTCCCGAGGGCTTGAATCCGAGATCTCCTGAATGTGAGTTGCAAGGTTACTGTTGCGCAATGGTCTGATATTACTAGAAGAAAATAAGGAAGTAGCATATTTTCTTTAAAGGTTCTGCCTGTGAAAACCAAGGGCAAACTGAAGTCATCGCCCCCGCCCAGGAAGGTAGCATATTCTCCATACATAAGGACATGCGGAATTCATTATCACACTACAGTGATGCATGTTATAGTACTTAAAGGTCCATTTTCAAGACAGATTTAATTATGCTTAGTATATTTCTTACTTTATAATGAATGCCACGTGTCATAGAAACAAAGTTGCGAAAATAAGCTCTAACAAAGAACTGAAAAACTCTCGATCCATTTTTATGACATATATTCATCCTCTGTATGAGGGGCATAACTCTGAAATTCTAACATACTGGGGTCTTGTGATAGGAAGCTTTTCTTCACAACAGTACGGAGAGAAGAACAAATTCCCATGCTAGAAATGAAGTTGGTAATAGAAAGAAACTTTTAATAAGAGGTTTGGATAAGTAGCTCCTGAAAACATTGCTTTACTGCTACACGAGACCTTGCAGCAAGTTCCTACATACATTTGTGAAGAAGAATATATTTTTCTAGCTTTTAACATTTGTGTTTGAACTGGTAACCTGAGTGATGCCACACATTAAGCCCAGCATATTAAAATGTTTCAGCAGAATTTAAACCTAAACACATAAAAAGGACTTCCTTGTACTTGTGCCAATATTCTGTGGGAACAAATGTGGTCCTTAAGTTCTATCTTCAAAGCTTGTATAGTATGGGTGGTAGTTGATCTAGAAACACAGACAACTCATTTGGAAACGCAAACGTAGTTATTCGTTTCTTGATAAGCTGAGTTTTATAGGAAACATGTGCCTTAAGTAAGATTCTGCATCCACAAGAAGTGGCATTATAAATTTTAACAGTTAGTGAAAACTTTGGTTTGAAAATAAGCAAACAACCACAACGCAACAACTTGAGAGTTGGGAATGTCATTCCTCTGTGTTTCATCCAAGGACTTTGATGGTAAATGGTTCCATTCTTACATAAAATGATATTTGGAAACATGCAAACTAAAAAATACGCGTGTTCTTCAGTTTTGAAAACTTTTTCATCGAATTTCATTACCTTTTATAAACAGCTGTGACATAGTCACTGCAGTTTATTAAATAATGTACTTGCTCCAGAATGAGATGTACATGTGCATGAAAATTATTTTGTTCCCAAATCTAAATTATGTGAATTTTTCACATAAGTTGATTAAGATAATTGAGTAATGTAATATAAAGTGAAGCATATTAATATACGTGACTACAATTCCTAGGGCAGTCGACGCGTGCGCGTTTCAGATCTGCAGCTCCGGGAGGGCTTCTTAGCGGACCTTTGCTGATCGATACAGTAGGCGACGAGTCGAAGCGAGAAACGGGTGGTCGGTTGGTTATCCGGCGGTCGAAGTAAGGCCAGGTTATTATGGCTAATATTACACAACCGTCCTAACAATGTATATCTTGGTGATATCCACATTTATCACCGTCTTCTTATTCCTCACCACATTCATCTCCGTCGTACCAAGCCATGGTGGCCAAGAAATCATCAACCATGCAACGTAAGTTTGAACAATAACATTAGTAAAGTCATCTGATGCATGCTTCTAAGAGCACAAGATTCACTGTTTCTACCTGTAAAAGTCAGAAATGAACAATGATGTATTTTAGATATCCCTTGCTTGAAACTCAGCCTATTAAGGATTACATAATCGTATTGGAAACCTGGGGGCATTATTACGATTGTAATAAGTGGGGCCTATGAACATTTATTCGTTATTTAGCATGTCTCTTAGGCCAACTGCATCATACGTCTTTTAGCTTGTATTAACATCATTAAAGCGAAAATGTGAAGTAATGTCACCATTCCAATGTCGGTAAACAAACCGACTGCCTACTCCCAAATTTAAGGTGATAGTTAACGTTTTTCCTCTAAATCTGTAAGTCATGCTCGACACTACTGTATGTTTTTCAAATGTTTGATGCAGTAAGTGAATGTAACATGAATTAGTATTTTGTCCTCAATAATGTGAAATGTGTTATATTATTATTTCCCAACATTTGCCCCAAGGTATAATGCAGTCAATTTCACACACATATTTATGTATATCTTAAACGTTTGGAAACCCAATATGTGCAATCAAGACATTTGAAAAACATGTTCATTTTCAGCTTCAAATGAATAGTTCACAAAAGTATATAAATTGGTCTTTGGAAGGTAGGTAACTGCAAAATATAAATATAATCATTCTTCAGAAAATGTTTGTAACCCACATACAAGAAGCTTGACTTAAGCTAAGCAAAACCTTTCAAATAAATGTTTCGAGCTTCTAATAATGTTTAAAAGAGGAAATTTAAATCACTAAGTAATATTTCGAAAATGCATATACTTCAAGACATTCAGAGTTCGAATCTCGGTCAAGACGAGCTGTTTGGATAAGGTTTCTACCGAGGTTTTCCCCTTATGCCTAAAGATGAATGTTGGGTAACCAAGCTCTATGGACCATGGACTCATTTGAGCATCATTTCACACATTTCATTCATCGTCCAAAGTGACTTACGTTGGAGGACGTTTTTTGAAGATCTGGATGTATGATAGTTAAGATGTTATTACGAAGTATACTTATACCTATACAGTACTGTGACATTGGTTTTATACTTCTTAAATGCGGGAAGCGATTGTTAACATTAAAAATGTGTTTTATAATCACTGAGTTTCTCTACCCTATTGGTGCGCATACAAAAGGTTATTATGAAAGTTTATTTTCCATCTACTTCATGTTAATTGTAGAAATATTATCCATTTCGTTACAGATATAAAGGAGTAGCAAAGTTACGCTATATAGTGGTTATATAGTTCATATTGTTTCCACGCAATCGTGATAAACAACTGAATATCGAAAGAACGTTAAGAGAACGACAAAACACTGAGAAATCCGAACCATCATGTCCCGAAAATGTCATATGGCACCAAAGGTTGCTGTAAGATATACATTTTGTTTTTCATCCACAAATCTTTAGTTGTGGCATTTCAACCGAAATGGTTTGGGGAATTTGAGGAAAAAATTGCAAATTTCGAAAAGTCATCAGTGCAAAGAGGTGGGGGATGTTTTAGAAAATCCTTTTGTCACATCTTTGGAAAATACCAAGTTTGGTATTTATCCTACTTAACGTGTTTTAGTTAAGTGCGTGCTCACATAAGCATACACGTAAACGCATGGATGTCCTTCTGGAATTGCTCTTTTAAATTTAGGAAATCTCAAAATGTGTACCTATTACCTGTAACGTCTCGATATCGAATTTCTGGTTGGAATGCCCTCTACATAATACAGGTAAACAATAGAGAAAGTGAAAAGCACATATTACCTATTTAAACATCAAATAATATACAGAGACTCTTTAGGCGTTAGAAACAAACCACATTTATTCAAGACAGCAGCATTTCTCCACACCTTCTGGTTCTTCAACTTCCCTAGTTTTACTATATCGCGGTGTTAGGGGATTCTTCTTCCTCTATCCTTTGTGCCTTTAGGTGTAGTGTTGAGGAACAGAAACTCTGGATCACATAGAGAAACCATGATGGGTAATCAGCCCAATGCCAGGTATGAGAGTGAGAGAAGTAGATGACAGAATGAGGGCAAAATGGATGAAAGCAGAGATGATAATGGAATTGGGGTAATGATGGCAGAGAAACCGGAGATGCCGGAGAAAACCCACCCCTGTGCCGTGTTGTACTTATCTATGCCACCAAATAAAACAAAAGTATAGGTTCCAAGGCTCAAATTTTGTTTTCTAATAATTTGTTGGTGATATTTTAAAGTTATGTTCATGACCAAAAGTTAGTAACTTTTAACCGATGTATTCCTTTTTGGCATCTTTTCCTAATACCATTCACCATCAATCCATCCATTTCACTCACTCACTATCACTCTTCCCCCCCTCTCTCTCTCTCTTTCTCTCTCTCTTTCTCTCTCTGTATATGTAATGGAGGAAGTTACAAATACACAGTAGTAGAAACTATTGGGCACTTTCTATCTGTGATAAATAGAAATATATACCTATTAGAGGACCTATTTATAATAGTAAAGCATTTTGGAAGCTGCATTTGGCCAAATGCTCATTCGCAGCTCTCTGTAGGCCTCGTCGTGGCTGAGTGGTTAGACCACTCGACTCTCGCCAAGGTAGCCCGGGTTCGATCCTGACGACCGCAGAGTGAGATTTGTGGTGGACAACACAGCGCTGGGGATTTCTCCCGTATCTCCGGTTTCCCTTGCCACCTTATTCCACCGAAACTCCATCTTCATCTCATGTATCATCAGTGTCACCGCCTGCGGAAGGGCCCGAACAGGAAAAATGGAAACAACACCGTTCTAGGTTACGTCCTTCTTACATGGGTTTTCTTCCTGTCATACCCTCTTAATTTCAATGTTTTCTTAAAGTTCTTAAGTTATATACAGAGCAGATACATGGAGTAAAAACATGACACACTTGTCATTCATGAGCATTTGAAATATGTAATACTTCAAAGGTATGTCTATCATGAGAAAATGGTTACTTCCTTGTACTTAACAAAACATGCTTTGAACCAGCATCGTGAGAGCAGATTCATTCGAAATGATCATTGCTCTTTACAAGTATTCTTTATATGCTGTACAGATTGCAGGCCATTTACTATAACTGAGTTTTAGAAAGACCTTAACTCAAGATTGTTGCTGTCATCGATGTGACAGCATTAGTCCTCATTATTTGTACATTCATTGAAGTATCTGTCAGGGAAGGGTGCGAGAATGGATGGCCTTGGACTGAGTAACGTCTATAGAGTAAAAAACAGTCCTCTTGACAAAATGGCATTGCTGTGTAGGGATTATCATGCCATGGTGACTTGCACTAAAATAGATTATAAATACTAATACTGTCTGAAACAGCAGTGAAGATGAAGTATAATTTCAAATCCTGTTAACGTAATGTGATATGCAAGGTACAAAATGTAAGTCAGAGATGTGTTAATCGGATGGGCAGGTTAAAGAACTTAATTTAGCAATTGGTTTTCTCTCACCCATTTCTCCTCCTGTATCGTCGCTTAATCAAGCAACCTAATAACTTTACCACCAGTTATAGCACGCATAATCTTTTAAATCTCAAATGATACTGTTATTACTTTTATTTAATAACTTATATCACTCGTGGTGGTGAGTAATGCTTTCCAGTTGTTGCCACCCCTTTCTTTAACACTTGAGTGTGACTCTGCCACAAGTACACATGGCGAGATGAAACATGTTGCACATTATCTCTTAGATCATAAGACATGGCATGATTTCTCCCTGGCCTGTATATCACTTACCACAGTGATACTTAATAGTCCGGCTTATTTCCTTGCAGAGACCAGATCAAGGGACCAATGAATCGTTTCAATTATCTAAATGTGTTTAACGTACACACCCTAGAATCCTTCATTTCTCACGAGAATGGTTGTTTGTTTGTTTTTGTAATTTTCGTCCTCCAACGTTAAGTCATATCGGACGGTGAATGAAATGGGTGAAATGATGCTCAAATGAGTCCAGGGTCCTTGGAGCTTAGAGTTACCCGACATTCGTCTTGAAGGATAAGGGAAAACCCCGGGAAAACCTTATCCACGCAACTCACCCTGACCGAGATTCGAACTCGGGATTCTTGAACGTGAGGCAGACATGCTACCATCTACGCTACCGAGGCGGGCTCACGAGAATGGTGGCACACAGATCAAATATAGCCCATAGCACGTAAACGAAGGCACGAGTATCAACGGACAACTGTCTTCATGAGAGTCTGGTGGGCATACATTACAAAAAAAAAAAAAAAATGAGAGTCTGACTAGATCGGACGTAGCTCGTAACTATTTTTTTTTTTTTTTAATTTTCGTCCTCCAACGTTAAGTCATATCGGACGGTGAATGAATTGGGTGAAGTGATGCTCAAATGAGTCCAGGGTCCATGGAGCTTAGAGTTACCCGACATTCGTCTTGAAGGATAAGGGAAAACCCCGTAAAAACCTTATCCAGGTAACTCACCCTGATCGAGATTCGAACTCGGGACCTCTTGAACATGAGGCAGACATGCTACCATCTACGCTAGCGAGGCGGGCAGCTCGTAACTAGTTGGTCATGTACAGAATGATGTTGCTTTGACAGTAAGTTCATGAATGACCCAAACAGCCTTGGCTAGGATACTTTCTGAAAAATGAAAATTTACGCTAGAAAAGATACCTTAGACCTAAATTATTTTGTACGCAAGGAAACCTACGAATTATGAAGTTCTGGTTTTATTGCTGATACCTTTCAGTTAAATACGTAGCAATTTGATACGATAGGTATTTGCTGCATCAGTGACACTAAATAATGATACTGGAGAAAATATTAAATGCCTAACCAGCAGCAGCAGACCAGCAGAAGAATCGAGTCGTCCAGGTTTACCTGGACGGAGTGTTTGCTGCCCAGCACCTAGCCGCTTATTGTGGATTTATCTGGGCAGTATAATAGAATCGCCTTATGTCTCAGGCGGTTGTCTTAGGCAGCGGTATGTCTAGCCTTAAATGGGCGCTATTGCCCCATGGGGGTTGTGCGCCCAGTGCTGGCTGCGCTCTTCCGCCTGCCTGGGAGGCATCTGAGCACAGTCCGCTTAACAGGCTCGAAGGAAAGGAACTAATGTTTAGGTATGGGACTTACCAAGTCCATTTCTGGGTTTTGGGGGTATGAAGTCAGTGGAAATTGGCCCTGTTCTGTTCTGGTTACCCAAAGCATCTTTGGGCGACCAGTAGCTCGGTCGGCGGCGAGGAATCCTGTGGTCGTAACGGCCAGGGGTGTTCACCAGGATATTGGGATGGGAGTCTAGCTTATTGTAGATGGTGCGGGATCTCTCCCGCACCACGTCCACAATGTACGGGACTCAGGAGTAGATGTGAAGGATGTGGGACGGAAATCTACGTCCGGTATCGTAGATCATTCGCAGTGTCCTGTTCTGGACGTACTGTAGTCTGCGAATAGTGGTCGGAGCCGCTGATCCCCAGACTTCGCAGCCGTAAAGAATCAGGGGCGGTATACTCGCCCGATACAGGCGTAGCTTGAGGTACGTTGGCATGATGGCTTTAAGTACAGGGTACAACTGCCTTAGTGCTGCATGACCTTGTCCGGCTTTGCCCCGGACGTGGGGTGCGTAGGTGAGGCCGCGATCGAGGAGGACGCCAAGGTATTTGGCAGAGGGAAGCCAGGGGATTTGCCTCTGCCTCAGCCTCAGCGACCAATCCGGTCGCCCAGCTCGGACCTCAGCCAGGAGAAGAGCGGAGCTCTTCTCGGAGCTAATGGTCATCCTCCACTTCTCACTCCAACGGCCAATGGCTCGGAGCTGGCGCTGCAGCGGAGGATGAAAATATCTTAGGTTTTTGATACGTGCCATTATGAGGACGTCGTCGGCATATTGGCACGTAACAGTCTGTGGTTCTAAGGGGAAATCAGACATGTAGGCCGCAAAGAGTAACGGAGACAGAACACTGCCTTCCGGGACCCCCACGGCTATGGGTCTGATAGATGACAGCCGTCCTTCCACTCTCACCCTGAACGTGCGGTCTCTGAGGAAACTGCTAATCAGGGCGAGATAGGGAGGAGGTACGTTGGCCTCCCTGAATTTGTACAGAAGGCCTTTGTGCCATGTTGTGGCAAAGGCTTTCTCTACGTCTAGCAACACCGCGACTGTCTTGAGGTTTTCCTGAAATCCCAGGGCCGACCTCTCGGCCAGACGCAGTAGCTGCAGGGTCGTGGAGTGTCCATGACGAAAACCAAACTGGTGATCGGGTAGGAGCTGCCTTTCCTCGAAAAGAGGGGTCAGCAGGATAGGAGCAACCGTTCAAGTAGTTTTGAGACGGTTGGGAGAAGACTTATGGATCGGTAGCTAGACGGAAAGACCGGATCCTTGCCGGGCTTCAGGATGCACACCACTCTCGGCTCTTTCCAGCAAGCCGGAAAGTGGCGGAGGTGGAGGTACGCATTGAAGATCCGCGTGAAATGGATGACGGCCCTCTCGGGAAGGTACTGGAGCATGAGAGCGCTAACGCCATCATGTCCAGGGGATTTATTGGGTTTGAATTTACGGATTTCAGCAGTCACCGCCCTTGGGGTGACTATTGGGATATAGATCGCCTCATGGCGCCGCTCTAGAAAATGAAACGGCTTTTACTTACATGAATGATGAAATAACAAAAGTAATGCTCGCACAAGTGACCGGTAATTCTAAAATGTGCGTGTTTTTGACGTACCCCAGGAATCACGAATAACATTTTAAAACAATTTTCGCAACGTTATGCAACATTGCATGGTGTTCAGAAAGAATAATGGGGTAATCAATATTGACTTGGCTTTCAACAGCATATGTGCAGTACATATGATATTGAATCCCACTTTCTCGTAATTGACAGATATACATAGATTATCGGTGCCCTATGCTGGACAACCACAATTCTATTAGGCCTGCAGTAGCAAACAAAATCTTAAGGAAGTCTTATGACCAATATGTGCTCGGTGGCTAGCTTACTTCGCAAGACACAGTACTCACGCTTACAGACTTTGGCCTGCTGCATTAGGTTTCGTAACCTATGCAGAGACGTCATATGGCGAGCGAACAACAGGATAAGCCGATCAAGTATGTGTGCTTGTACAGCATAAATAGAACCAGGATTTCCATACACCTCAGATGGGAACGAATAGTACGACCTTAGTAAACTATTGTCTGAATTATTGTTGGGGGTCGTGAAACGCCTGACAGGAAGAAAGGCCATGAAACAGCCAAGTGTGACACTTGCACTCATTTTGGTAACGGAGTGCCAAATTACCTCATATTCTAGAGGTCCTGAGTTCCGATCTCATTCCGAGAGAATTATTTGGATAAAACTTTTCTGAGGTTTTTGCTTATCCTGACAGGTGCATTTAGGTATCTCTGTGTTCTATAGATCCCTAAGCCTTTTGAGCATAACCCATTTTATTCATTATCCGATATGACTTATGTTGGAGGATGGTAAATAAGAAAAAAAGTCTCTAGAGAAAGAAATCGGGAGAATTGTTACGTTAGAACTGCGTATGTAATGGGCTGCCATCAGCCTGTATCAGTTAAAGTGATAGCGCAGCAATAAGCAATATCTTCTGCATTGATTAGACGATTATTGTGGTGGAGGAAGAAAAGAAGTTTTCCTGTGATTCTCGACTTGCAAGGGAGTATGCGAGAAGCAATCACCTGGATGATGGTAACGCATCAGCGATGATGACCACCTGACAGTGAAAGTTGCTGTCGATGTCGTCTCTCAAACGGAGATATCACTACTTCACTCTATGTGGGGAGGATCTGTTTCTTGCGAGATCCTCGGCTGAAAGTACGCGAATTGCAAGACAACCTCTAAGATGGTAGCCCGTGGACGGGCGAGGAATATGCAGTTCTATAGAAAGCTGCGGCGCCCGGTGGGAACCAATCCTCTCAGTTCGCCAGAGTGAAATAGAATAGAGCCTGCTGCACCTTACTGCTCTAAATTATACACCTAGGACTACGAGTAGCCGAAGTTCCACCTCCTTGAACCAGGAAGAGAATAATTTTATTATATGACGAGTTTTCCAGTAGGATATTGTCTAATTTTCTAACAATTTAAATTTTTTCCATTTTTTTCTGGCTATTATTGGAGATTCTTGGGCTGTCCTGTTTTACCTGGTCGCCAATATCAATACCTATAAGTACTGGAACTATACCTCGCCAAGACCACCCAATCCAAACAACTGTGGAAGGGGAAGGTGTTATTTTGTAACCCTTGGCTCGGAGAAAACGATCCACCAGATTACTCTAGATGGATATATGAAGAAATGTGAGCAATATCGCAGGATTCATAACGCGCATTAATGCTCGATATTCATGCTTGTGTTGTCCTTGTGATCGTTTCTCTTCACCATGATATATTTGTATCAGTATTTTTTGTTGTTGTAATTTACGTCCTCCAGCTTGTCATATCGGACGATAAATGGAATGAGTGAAATGATGCCCAGGATCCATATAGCTTAGAGTTACCCGACATTCGTCCTTCAGAATAACGGAAAACCCCGGAAAAACCGTATCTGGGTAACTCACCCTGACCGAGTTTCGAACGCGGGACCTCTTGAACCTGAGGCAGACACGTTACCATCTCGCTACCGAGGCGGGCAATGGATTAGTAACAGTTACAATGAGAAGATTGTCGAAATGACGTGACACAAAAGCTGTTAAATGGCTTCTTTCAAGTGAATGAGGTTGATAGTTGTTTCCTACAAGAAGTTGATGCTTACAAATTGGGTGCGCTTTAAGTTGCGACTATAAAATTAATTTAGGCTCAGATGGAAGAGACAGCGTTATGTGCCTCACCTACAGAATTTTCAGAGGAACCCCTCATGCTGCTTCCTAGCAACTGATTTAGGTGCACGCAAGAAATGTGTCCTCATCGGTGCCTTTCATTGCATACTATATGCTATGGACTAAAAGGTGCGTCCAATTTTAACTCATTCTGCAATATCCAGTGACTCAGCTGCAGATTCAGAATGCATGGAGAATAAAATATGGAGGTAACATGCCGTTTATATTTGGATCACCTCTGATTCCTATGTGTGATTTCTGTGGTATTTAGTGACCACCATGCAGTAATCTGCCAATTCCAAATTTTCTGAAACTCTGTACTGGTACTGGAAGATCATTAATTGCCTCTTAGCAAATATAGACGTTCTGTAACAGTTTAAGGCTAAATTGCATCAGTTATAGTTATCCTTTGGAAGCGCATCCAGAAAAGTATTTGATGAACTGAAACTGAAATACCCACGAGATACGAGTATTTATTTTTAGACATGTGAATATTTCGTGGGTGCAAGTAAAAAGAGTTGCTGATTTTCTAAAAATCCCTTTGACACCAGTTTACTAGAAAATAGGACGGTTAAGATGTGAACGTGTAGATCACACAACGGGAGAAATTATTAAGCTGAAACAGTTGCACTTAGATGGGTATAATATTCGAGCTAAGGCCAAATACGTAATACCAAGTAACGGAACACCTTTTATTAATTTGCAAAGGAGGATTTAAAATATCTACATGTTCTTCAGAGTGCTTCCAATGAAACTGTGTGTTACTCTCCCTCAGATTTTGTAGGCTTTGTCTCATGATACGCCCGCAGAAGACAGTAAAATAAGTGTGCTGGGATCAGACAGGCAACTGGCAATATGCTAACCAGCCCCATTACTGAACGCGAAGTTCAATATGCAAGAGAGTAAACACAGGTCTTGGTCTTCTGATAACTGACCCTATTTACAGAGCTTACTGGCCGATAATCAAAGACGAGATGATCGACGCTTTTGTGGAGTTTTGGGAAACAACTTATTTTTTGTAACATCTTTGCGGATTGCATTATTATAGTGGTCCAAGACCCTAAGGTTACACAATGAATGATTACGCCCAATAATGTTATCACGGATTTAAAAGCATTTGCCAAACTGTTGGCAAACAGTTATGCAGAAATCATACACAGTAATCAAGCAGCGATATATCAGAGAAATATTATTGCTATACTAGTAGAACTGCGGAATGTATTTGTACGTGTTCTACGCTTTGAATAAATCTCAATTTACAAATGATTTTTTGATGGAAATGCTGAAATGCTGTGAAAACTCCTATGCGTAAAGTTAGCTTTCCTTCAAAATAACTAAAGAACAACGAAGTTACGCTTGCAATGAAATGGATGGCTTAACATACCGATTCGAACACAACGGCCAGTGCATCAAAGATGCCTGATACTAATAAATCTGTTTTCCATTCACTAAATCCTTTGCTTCAGATGCTCAAGACACCCTTCGATGGGCTGCTTTGTATAATGGGCGATTTACCATAACCGCTTGTGCTGACAATGTTGCCATTTTAGCTGCTAATAAAATGTAACAGTAACACTACATCATGAGCTGGAGATGTATACGAAGATATCGTTATAAGCAGCAAAATCGGAGATATTGCCACCGGAAAATTGGACATTTTACTCCCAATAACATTGGGAATACAATTCACCACTGCTGCACATTCTCAATCATGGGAGCTTTCAAAGATACTATTGTTCTTAACCTTAAAGTGCAAGTCAACTACTAGACATTTTTTTATCAAGAAGAGGAGTCAGGACTTGAATTTGCTGCAGCAACCCTATTACGGCAGCACCGCAAAAAGATTATGTGTGTCACTGCAGGAAAAAAAAATTCAAGGATAGACGCTGACGTCATGGTCTGGAAGTAGCCATTTTGTTGCACTGCACTGGTGTGTTCCAGATCTTTCAATTTCCGCAGATCTGAAAGATTGGACTTCGAGAATGTTCCATTCCCTTTAATCGAGAGATTTTGGTCTCCAGAACATTTTGTACAGCAACCTTATAATGAAAGTCATATACTAAATATTTCTTATCGTAGGAGAAAAGTCAGAACTTGAATTTTCTACAGCGCACCTGGTACATACTATCACGGCGTAGCATTCAAGGACAGACGCTGATGTCATGAACCGGAAGTAGTCTCTTTGTCTGTCCTGCGTTGATGTGCTCCAGACCTTTAAATTTTGAAGTTGTTGTGAATCAATTGTCCGGAACAGATACGCAGTTAAAAGTGTGCATTTTTCTGCGAGCAATGAACATCGAGATATTCGAGCAGCGCAAGTTGGTGCATACATCAGAGACAAAAAGGAGCACTAAACTGACATACACCGTGTGTTTGTGAAACGTGAAAGTGATCGATTGGGCTAATGATTCTAGTGACAAATAAAGTGAGCTTACTGTCGTCAGTTTAGTCACAACACAGACTAAATTCGCATAAATTCTGCGGATTACGAAACATGAGACATAGAAACTGAATAAACTGGTTTGGTGAAATGTATCGGTTAAGCAGGCCTCAACAGCACTTGCCACCACCCAAAGGCAGATACGGATTAGTAAACATTGCAAAGGAATATATGCTATTATGGGGAAAATTGTCGTCCAGTTACTGTGTGGGATTGGTTCTCCAATCAATGGGGCGTTTTGAGAAAAATAATTTTATAGCCGTCATATGGCACTTCAAAGCCATCTTTACTAATCTTATATGTATTCTGGATACAAACGACGTGATCCGAGTATTCGAGCACAACTGGAATAAATATGGTCTGTTAGCTGCAATATCTCCTACCTCAAGGACTCAAGAAAACCATGTCAACGGATGGAATATTATCTAGCAGAATATGGTCTATAAAAATGCTCCAATCGATTGACAGTACACGGCCTATGAGGTATTAAACTAGATACTGCCGACAACAAAAACACTATAGCGATAAGAACGAGCAGAATCTAACCAATGTGCACTCTGCTCTTAAATTGATACAGTGGAACATCAAATTGTTTCCTGTAGTCGGGCTGATGACACTTGAATGGTGCTGAGGAATTACATCGGTGCCAGCTAGAGGCTCCTCCATATCCAGCAGCCGAGTTTGGCCTCTAGAATACGAACATCAACATCTTGTGAGATAACGGAAATGTTACTCTAGACCTTTTATGGGACAAGAACTATGGACGCTGATAAAATGCTGATGCATCTGCTCTCTGTGGCTCTTTATATCCCGCTATGAGTTGTTAATATTGTGCCAATACCGATGGCATTAATACAAAAATAAGAATAAATAAATCAAAAGGTATAATAAAAAGAAAATGAAACATTTCTTGGTTTAGAGTCTGTTTAGTTAACTCATGTGCACGTCGGCCGCTTCCTTTGACGAACCCTTATAATCATTTTACAACCCCGGTCCTCCTTCTCCCAGACCTTTCTGCAAGGTTGCCACCTTTCTCGATACGTCATGCGTATCGTACGAGGTTTTGTCTAAATAAATTATCTTATGTCCATTTCTGCAAAACTTCCTTAGTTTTGACGATATATATCGCCAAGCTAGCTACAATTCTACTAGATTCCTTAATAACCCTTATCTTATTCAAAGTGCGGTATTTGAAACCCAGCTCCTTTAGGAGACCGCGCAAAGTGCAGTGCGCATAAGGAAAATCACAAATTTCTTGCAAATGTGCAACCAATTCATCTAAGGTGGGCGCTCTCTCTTTTGTATAGTACCTATAAATTTCTCGACGAATTAAATCACATGTGAAATTATCTACTTTAGAGAAACGTTTCCTTTTGTTTTCACACTTGATGGGCGTCTTTGGTATTCCTTTCGTCACAATATTTCTTACTGTATTTCTGTGAATACCCAGAATTTATCAACAGTTCATTGCACGGCCCTTTACCAAGATTATTTTTCAGCACATATTTATATATGTTCAAAACAAGCGCTTGGATTTGCTTAGAAACAGTTCCCGTTATAACTTTGTTTTTTGAGGCTTTTCCAGTAATATAACTCGGCCCAGTTATTCACGCTATTGTCATCACTTTGATTATTTTCACTTGACTGAAAGTTATCTACTACTTCATTTGCATTTACCACTGCATTTCCCTCCCACGGTCTCCACATCGTGACACACAGATGAAACAGACCAACTCGAAGTTGGAACTTTGGCAACTGAGACTCCACGTGGAGTAAACATGCGACTGTCATTTCAAGAAAATCAGGGTTGCTATTGGTCTTCAACGACAGTGGTCCATTTCTGAAGTGTGGAGATAGATTTATGACGGTCATTAGTGGGCGGGAGGGTGAGTTTCCTTTGGGGGGGGGGCAAACTGCACTTGCGTTCACTAGACAGACTTTACTACACAAACAATAGGCAACATTAAAAGAGAAAATGAGCTGGAACGAAAACCGCAATTAAAAATGCAGTGAGTTCTCGCATCCGTAATTCCATTACCAAAACGTAACTAACAATTTTTTTTTTATTTCATGTTGCAATCGTGGGTCCCTACCCCGCTCGGGCGAAACCACCCTTACTGGAATTACTTCACTCGGTCTTTGGAATAAAAATCAGGTATACTTAGCGATCTTTGCTACAATATTAGCGCCCTCGTTTACTTCGTATTGCTGGCTGAAAAGGAGGCTTTGTCTTACGGTAAGTTTCTCTTCACAGAAAAAGGAAACAGCCAAATTATCAAGAGACCTACGATTAGGCTGCGATTACAGGTATATAAAAATCTTTGGACCTATTAACAAAATACTGGATACTGTCATTTTAATTTTACACATCCAAATCAAGTTTCGATAAGCGTAAAAGTATAAAAGGTCGATCCTAGCCAACGTTGAGTTTAGAATGACGAAGTTTAGCTTTGGCTGAAATTACATCCAAGATTCAATGCAGAACAAGGAGCAAAATCATTATTAGGATTAAGATTTGTAGGTGCAAATTTCAGATGAAAAAAAAAAGGAAGAGAAAAAGTGCTTGAACAAGGTAAAAAGGGGACAATTGGACAAAAGCTGCTGATTGATTCAACTAATTCCACTATTTCTTTTTCCACTATTCTAGTTTATTGGATTAAAAGCAAGAACGCCAAATTTTCACTTCATTGCACAATTTATACCAATTCTAGATGTTTTGGTAAGAAACAGGAAAGGTTCAAAAGGAGGGATTTTGAAGATGAAAATATACCCATTCCCAATTTTCTGTTCGCTGACAAGTCTGATGAAAGACAAACAGGATCATGCAGCGCAATAGATGAGCTCATTAAAAAATCGCAGTAAGATAGCGAAAGAAGTTCTGTTTCTTATGTGTTAGGTTAGATCATCGAGCAAAAAATAGCAAAGAAAAAAAGGAGCAAGAAAAAAGAAAAGGCAATCAGCATACTGTTAGGTGCCCACAGTTAAATACACAATAATCATAAGAAATATCGTAGCTGAGGGACTAAGGGAAATCCGCAAGTAATACTACAACCATCAACATTCACAGTTTCACAAAAGAAGTTCTGTTGCAAACCTTGAGTGTGAAATTGAAACACAAAGGTAAAGAAAGTATTGATGGTCAGTGGGTCAAAACGATCTACATTTTACGAAGGTAGCTAAACGGGTCATACTTCCATGAAACCAGAATCAAAGATAAAACGATTTTTGGAGGCACTAAAACTTATGAAGAAGAGCATAATTTTATGAAGAAAGTGTAAATAGTTGTGGAAACTCATATACGACTATTCCGCTGTTACTATGCAAAGGTGATCTTTGTGAAGATTCCAAGGTTGAAGTTTAGACAGTGGATGCAGAAGTGAAGTAGAGAAGATACAGATTTCAGAGTGGGATCGGATCCACCTGAAATAGAAATACTCTTGGGAACTAATGCAGCTACTTTATTTTGATGGGTTGAAGTAGGATATAAATTAGAGTATTTTTTTTTCTTCTGAAAATGGAGCTTCGTTGGACAGAGACAGGAAAAGAGGAAGAGAAGAAAAATGATTCATTAAGGAAAGAACTAACGAGATGAACTTCTCCGTTTATTTAATCTGCTTCTGTAGCTGATCGTGGAAGATAGACACAGTAGGTATAGGTATCGGATCCGTTTAGAGCTGAATTCAAGAGAAGAGATAGAGAAAGCTGTGCGTCACTAATTCTTACATACAATAAAAGTTATTGATAATGACAGATACGAACGGCATTACCTAGGATGGAGGGTCGACGGTTTTTCCCCAACAACAACAACAACAACAACAGCAACAATAACAACTACAACAATAATAATAATAATAATAATAATAATAATAATAATAATAATAATAATAATAATAATAATAATAATAATAATAATAATAATAATAATAATAATAATAATAATAATAATAATAATAATAATAATAATAATAATAATAATAATAATAATAATAATAATAATAATAATAATAATAATAATAATAATAATAATAATAATAATAATAATAATAATAATAATAATAATAATAATAATAATAATAATAATAATAATAATAATAATAATAATAATAATAATAATAATAATAATAATAATAATAATAATAATAATAATAATAATAATAATAATAATAATAATAATAATAATAATAATAATAATAATAATAATAATAATAATAATAATAATAATAATAATAATAATAATAATAATAATAATAATAATAATAATAATAATAATAATAATAATAATAATAATAATAATAATAATAATAATAATAATAATAATAATAATAATAATAATAATAATAATAATAATAATAATAATAATAATAATAATAATAATAATAATAATAATAATAATAATAATAATAATAATAATAATAATAATAATAATAATAATAATAATAATAATAATAATAATAATAATAATAATAATAATAATAATACATTTTTCCTTTCTTACATCACGAATCCCGGATTTATTAGTTGTTCGCGTTCCACTAATATGAGGGTGAAATGAATGATGGAGCAGTTGATGGAATGACAGTGGGGGAAACCGGAGGGCCCGGAGGAAATCCACCCCAGCGTCCTGTTGTGCAGCACAAATCTCACTTTGTGGTCGCCTGGGATCGAACCGGCGACGGAGAGAGGTGAGAGCCGAGCGGTCTAACCACGCTGCCTCGGCGCGGCCCGATGATGTGGTGGTGATGATGATGATGATGATCATGATGATGATATTACTTTCCATTACAAACATTACCAATGTGAGACCGGTGTTGGTTCATCAAAATCAAAAGATACTCCTCGTCAAATTAATGTTTTTTTTGGGGGGTGGGGGCAAACTTGCTGTTACAAATTCCATAATCTTTGATGTTTAGGAAAAATACTGTAGGAATAATCTCAGCCATAAGGAAAGAATTTTTGTAAATATTTTCTTGAGGGGGAAAAAAAACAGAAATTATTTGCGATTTCTTTGGGGAAGTACAAAACAAGAGTCAGCCGAAAGTTTCACCCAATTATCGAATGGTGGTTGGTTTGAATTGTAACCTTATTTTCTGCTTCACTTATAGCGGAACTATGACAACAAGAAACAGCCGAGAAGCGGAGAACACTCTTTTTATGTGAATAACTCCATAATATTTTCCGTAAATACTGGGAAGTACTGCACGCTTTGATAAAATAACCCACATCACTGTTAGCAAAGGCACAGGAACAGCGAAAATGGGTTTAATATACAGGACAAAGTTCTCTAGAAAGTAATCTTATCAAGATGAAATCAGTATTTACGGTTCTGTATGAACAAAACAGAAGATGCGATTTTATCTGAGAAAATTAACCTCATTACAAATGTCGAGAAAGTCAGTAGAAACAATTTCTACTGACAGAATTTTCCATTTCACAAGTTTTAATTGCCATGCTTCTCTGCTACTAAGTTGTTGTTATAAGAAAGTTGAAAGAAAATAAGCTGACATAAAGAAATGGAAGAGGATTTCAAAAGAAGATATGGAAGTTATCAAGAACTCCGGTGAAATAGAGTTATAGAACTTTTGGGCAGAATAGAATGCTTCCTTTACTTATGTGCTCTAAGGGTGTACTAGATTTTTTTTAAAAAAAAAGAAGTGGAGCACAGTAATTTTATCGTATGCATTGGCGATTAATTTTAAGTGCTTTTTTATCAAACAGGTTGTTAAAATTAGCGCAACCATATAAAGCAGCATAAATGTATCGTACCCAGCTGGTAAAGGAAATCTGCCATTTATTGCAGAAAATCACTTTTTATGGCCTAGCGATTATTTACGGCTGCTCTGTCTTTATGGAAGAATTACACATGTAAATGATTTGTTAAAATAAGCTGCACAAACAATAAAATTTCGGTAATGTAAACTGACCGCAGAGCTTATTTTGGTTATTCTCTTAATCCTTAAAATGGCTATAAGAATCCATCCATTGGCTCTCCTCCTCCTCTTTCTCATTTATTGACGTCCTGAGTCCTTTGATACTCCTTTGGCGTCTATATATAGCAGCATTAATTATTCTATACATTAAATTCTTATTGGTTTGTTTTTTGTTTGATTGTTCAATATGTATTAAATTACATCTATTGAATACTCATAAGTCTTATAATTATTCCTTTATAGCGTCGCGGCGACGCGCATAAAAGGTTCGTGCGGATCGATAACGCGGCTTGATTGCACAAAGGAACTGATAAAGATAGCACGCAGATAAAGATCTGCCGAAACAAACAAACTGAGATAAATAGAACATTCTGGTAACATCTTGATTGATGGAGAGCGTTTGGTCTCTTGATTCTTTTGGAACAGTCTGGAATTATCAGTGGAGTTATTTAAGGGGGCGACGACTCGCCAAGAGTCAGTCGTAAACGAGTCGCAAACAGATCAGTAGTAGTAAACAGCTGTGAGTGTTGTAGCGAGAGCTGATGTAAACAGGTGTAATCAGAACGCGGTGATCATAGACCTTGGTAGATTGTGTATATGATGTACTACTGCTACTGTGAGTGTATTTCTACGCAAATAAAGAACGATTTGAATTTCTGCAAATTGAACTTCTAATTTTACGAACCCACAAAGTCACAAGATTTTTTCTTTAATATTATTTCTTTGATAAGTTTTATATTAAGTGGTGTCAGGAAGTGGGACAACGACATCACCGAGAAGATGGAAGAAATGAAGGCCGAATTATCAACGAAGACGGAAGCTGCAAATAGCAACTTGGCCGCGACGATGACCGCGAAGATGACCGACACCAGGAAGAGCAGCCGGAAGAACGAATAAGGCCCGGCGTGGCGAGCAGCACGTCGGTGCCATCACCACCATCCCCTCGAGTGACACTGCGTGGCGTCAGCCGGCGAATGGATGACAGCCTCATCGCGGACGGTTGGGTGAGAGGGAAGCCGTGTTGCGTACTCGTAGACACCGGGGCAGCCGTGACCATCATCAGACCTGACGTGGTCAAGGGTTTGCCATCGAGAAAACCGAGCCAACCATACCAGCTAGTGACGGCTTCGGGTGACACCTTGCATGTGGAGAAGAAGACCCTACTGAATTTGACCTTCGGACGGAGTGCTGTGCGTCAGTGGGTGTTCGTCGCGAAGGTGGCTGAGGAGGTGATACTGGGATTGGTTGCCCTCAGGAGACTGAGGCGACGGTCGACGACGGCAAGAAGGTCCTGCGGATCAATGGAGAAGAGGTCATGCTCCAGCAACCCAAAGAACGCATTGGAATCTGCAGGGTCATCTTGAAGGAAGACGTGGTTTTCCCTGAGAGAAGCGAGGTGGTGGTGACGGCGCGACTGGAAGGCCAGCGGACGAAGAACATGATGCTGGACCAAAAGACGCCTGTGCACGGACTATGTGTAGCCAGGACATTGTTGCCGTGCCGCGTGGAGTTACCGGTGAGGCTGTTCAACCTGACGGACACCGATAACGACATCCAGGCCGGGACGGAGTTGGGGACGTGCGAGTCCGTGGTCAGCTTTACAGCAATCGACAAGACACAGGAGCCGGTGCTGACGCAACACCTGGGGCCCCGGCTGAAAGGCTCACTGGAGAGGGCGGCCAACCACCTGACCGCAGAACAGCTGGAGAAGCTTTCGCAACTGCTGAGAAGGCGACGCCTAAATTGTGGACATCGACGCCAGCGACCATTGCATTGGAGGCGTCCTATCCCAAGCCCAGGACGGCCATGAGCGGGTGATAACTTACTACAGCAAGACGCTGTCCAAGGCAGAGAAGAACTACTGCGTCACCCGGCGAGACCTACTGGCGGTAGTAAAGACCTTGGAGCACTTCCACAATTACCTGTACGGTCAGCCATTCCACCTGAGGACTGACCACTCCGCCCTAACCTAGCTACTGAGCTTTAGAAACCTGGAAGGCCAGACAGCACGTTGGGTCCAGGGGCTGCAGGAGTACGACTTCACCTCTGAACATCGTAGAGGGAAGAGCCACGGCAATGCAGACGCCATGTCCCGAAGACCCTGCCCAGAGGAGTGCGGCCAGTGCACAAGAGTGGAAAAGAAGAAGCGTGCTACAGCTGTAAGAGTGGTCACGGCAGTGCCTGCGGACGGCTGGGATAGCGCAGGCCTGAGGAGGGAACAGCTGGCGGACGCAGACTTAAGGCCACTCTTGAGGGAAGTGGAGGCAGGGACAAGACCAACCTGGGAGAACATCGCACCGAGGAGCGCCACCTACAAGTCGTACTCAGCCCAATGGTACTCACTGAAGAAAGAGAGGGCGTGCTGTTCCGGGTATGGGAATCGCCTGATGGGAAGACGCAGACAGAACATTTTCTACTTCACCTGAGTAAGGTCCCGGAAGTCTTAGAAGAAGTGCACGCCGGTACTTCAGGAAGATACCTGGGAGCAAACCGAACAATCAACAACTCCGACGGCGCTACTACTGGCTGAGGCTTCGAGGAGACGCTGAGAGATGGTGCCGTCAATATCACGTGTGCGCGGTGAATCGCGGCCTCCAGACTAGGAGCCGTGGTCGCATGCAGCAGTACAACGTCGAAGCGCCATTCGAAAGGATCGCCGTCGACATAGCTGGACCATTCCCAGTGTCCGACCGAGGCAACAAGTACCTGATGGTGGTCGTGGACTACTTCACCAAGTGACCGGAGGTGTATGCCATCCCGAACCAGGAGGCGAAGACAATCACAGACTGCCTCGTGGAGCAAGTGTTCTGCCGATTTGGGATGCCATTAGACCTCCACAGTGACCAGGGTACCAATTTTGATTCCAACCTTATGAAGGAGGCACTGGAAAGACTTGGAGTGAACAAGACCCTCACAACACCTCTACATCCCCAGTCGGATGGCATGGTCGAAAGGTACATAGACCTTAGAAGAACACCTGAGGAAGGTCGTGGCCAGCCATCAGCGAGACTGGGACGTCAAGGTGCCACTGTTCTTGCTGGCCTACCGCTCGTCTGCACACGACACCACTGGGATGACGCCAACCAGTTTAATGTTCAGCCGAGAGTTACGCCTCCCCTGTGATCTGGCTTTTGGAAGCTCCCCGAACGCAAAACAGCCAGCAACCGAGTATGTGGAGAACCTGATGGTGGACCACCTCCACGACATGCATGAGATGGCTCGTCAGAACATCCAGAAGGCGAGCGACCGCATGAAGACCCGATACGACCGGCAAGCCAACAGTCAATGGTTCCAGCAAGGTGACCTGGTCTGGTTGTACCGCCCTACTCGGACCAAGGGACGATGCCCGAATCTCCAACAGCCATGGCAAGGACCGTATCTTGTGGTGAAGAGGATTAACGACGTGGTCTAGCTCATCCAGAAGGTGCCCCGATGGAAGATGTTGGTGGTACACCTGGATCGTCTGGCCCACCACGATGGTGCTGTTCGGGACGACCAGCCTTGAGGAGGGAGCAATGTCACGGCGATGCGCATAAAAGTTTCGTGAGGAGTATAACGCGGTTTGTTTAACGCGGTAACAAAGGAACTGATAAAGATAGCACGCAGATAAAGATCTGCCGAAACAGACAGAGATAAATAGAACATTCTGATAACATCTTGATTGATGGAGAGCGTTCGGTTTCTTGATTGTTTTGGAACAGTCTGGAATTATCAGTGGAGTTATTTAAGGGGGCGACGGCTCGCCAAGAGCCAGTCGTAAACGAGTCGCAAACAGAGCAGTAGTAGTAAACAGCTGTGAAGTGTTGTAACGAGAGCTGATGTAAACAGGTGTAATCAGACCTTGGTAGATTGTGCATGTGATGTAATTCTGCTACTGTGAGTGTATTTCTACGCAAATAAAGAACGATTTTAATTACTGCAAATTGAACTTTTAATTCTACGAACCCACAAAGTCACAATACGATGAAAACTATTTGTTCTTCCTTTGTTTTACCTATTGTACATTTACTTATATAGCTGTGTTTTATTCTTTAGCTCTCTTCTTGTTTTATTTGTTATAAACCTCTTTCGTTTTTTATGTAATTACATTTTATTATTAACGTTCTTTATTATTGTAATCTCATAGCAAATGTATCACTTTTACAGGCTTACCTGTAGTTATCTTTTCTGGTCACAAACTCTTCCTGATAGCAAACTGTAGTATATTTTATTATTTGATTACTGTTTTCCTCAAGCAAATGAACTTGTGTTTTATACGTGACAATTATTTTCTCCAAATTCCGTCCCACCCGCCTCGGTAGCGTAGATGGTAGCGTGTCTGCCTAACGTTCAAGAGGTCCCGAGTTCGAATCTCGGTCAGGGTGAGCTACCTGGATAAGGTTTCTTCCGGGATTTTCCCTTATCCTTAAAGACTAATGTGGGTAACTCTAAGCTCTAGGGATCCTGGATACATTTGAGCATCATTTCACCCATTTCATTCACCGTCCGATATGACAACGTTGGAGGACGTAGGATTACAAAAAAATAAAATAAAAAATAATAATAAATTAAAAAAATACATAATAAAAAAAAAATCCGTCCCACTGAACATATCATTGTTTTTCCAAAGTTTAAAGTATTCTGCATTTCAAATATTTATTTTGATTTTCGATATCCAACTAGTTCATTTCAAACATTTTTCTCTTCACTTTTCTTTTCACTTTGCACCAGTTTCCCCGCCATTCATGTCTCATATGAATTGTCTTGTCTAAAGCTGATAAACTTTTAAGAAATAAAAAAATCACAAATCACAAATACCATCCACTGATATAGCATATTTACGAAGCATTAAGAATGACTACCGAAAATAAACAATACCGTAGCCAACAATGCAGTTATAATTGCTGTTAAATGTAGCATATAGCAAATGTTTAACTTGAGGATGGGGAGACAAATGTTTACGCAGACTCATAGAGAAACTTTTCCTCTATTTTTCATAAAGACAATAGATTTTCCTGTGTTTTTCTGTATTTACATACGAAGATCACAATATTTCTTGTAAAATATGTATTCAGTCAAGAGTTATATGAACTGCAATGTCCTTACATCTTATGTAGTGAACACAGGTTTGAATCCCTGTTGGGTCAAGCTTCATGGTCGAAAAACTTTCCCTCTTTCGTAAATATCAGTTTCTGATAAGGTCCTGAGCTGAATTATCTGTGATTATTGTGTATGACTATGTACTTCATCCGTTAATCAATTGAACAAGACAAGTTTGAAAGAAAGAAGAAAATAGACGTATGGTACTATACAAATTCTAAAACCAAATTTTTTCTGACCAGTTATATAACAATTTTTATATATGGATGAAACAAAGAAAGCCGAAGGCAATGGAAGTAATGTGCCTATTGTGTCTGTCATTGACCTCTTTGGGAAGTTCCAGTAGTGCGACGGATCTTCCGGCGAAGAATTATTGGGGACTTCCGCGCGTATCTCTTGGCTTGTTTGCCTGTCGCCGGTATTTTCCTCCACTTCAATGCTTCCTTCAGGGGGGTGGGGTGACAGCTCCAAAGGATTTCTCGTAGGTCTCCGTGCTCGAGGTATTTCTCTCCATGGTATATCTAGGTATATCTGCCTTACTAACAAGTCTTAACAATGCACTTTTTCTTATAGGGTACACAACTGGGCAGACAAACTTGGAGGAGAACTGTGGCATCTGGGAGAATATGTTACTAGTAGGGAAGAAATCCTCAAGGTAAGATCATTTATATTACTGAGAATGTTTACTGATGCACAACAGAGAGAACAGAAGAGAAAAACAAAAGCGGCATAACCTATTCATTAGATATATACAGGTTGTAGGTATGTAATCTTATACCGAAGAAGTATTGTGTTCTGAATGAAACTAATTTGATACATTCGTGACTGAATGAACGAATAAGCCCAAGATGTCCCATTAAAGGAAGGGTCTCTTAAGAGAGAGGAAGTGTTACTCACGCGGGGAGCTATGCCACGTAGAATATTTATTTGCCGCGTTAGTGTAACAATTCTAGAATGAATCATCATTGTCTATTGTACATATTCACTGCACTACAACAATTTTCCTGCACTTGTACGGTTCCTGCCTGGGTTCCTTGGCTTCGCCACGTACTCCTGGTTTTGGCAATGGTAGACTAGTGGCTGCCTGTTAGCCTTGAAGAAGTCGGTTCATCCGCGCCTTGGCCTGCCCTTGTGTCTTCTACCTATGTATGGGTCCCGCATCGTAGTTTGCTGCGTCCATTTGTCGTCGCGAAGTCTGGCCAAATGACCACCCCAGGTCCATTTAATCCTGTTCACTTGGTTATTAATGTTCTTTGATGCTAACCTTATATGAAGGAACTCACTGGAAACTTTGTCTTTGAGAGACATGTTCAGGACTTTCCGTAGCATGTTCCTCAGGCATATCTGTATCGATTTCCTATATTTGCACCGAGAAAATTTGCACGGCTCAGGCGTTTTCGTCTTTGGCCCGTATTCGGGAGGCCCGGGTTCATTTTCCATGGCCGATCTACCTGACTCATGGGGTTTTTCGGGGGTTTTCCCGGTTAGCTAATGCTGGGTAGATTAGCTACATCCCCCGAATTTACCGCCCCTCCATTTCGTCTCCATTATCATTTCACATCATCTCTCATCTGGTGGTCTCTTTCAGGGCTTTTAGGGCAAGAAGTGTCGGCGGGTGTCTCGGCGGTGCATGGCGGGATGATATGCTCTGAGGAAAACTAATTCCTCCTCCGGTAGGTCGGTTGCTGGTCTCCGAACCTGCTACTGGGACCCTTTCGATATACCAGGGCCCATTTGCGCACTGGCTGCTGGGCCCGTTTTCGTATCACAGTAGAAGGGCATGTAAGTAAACTATGGGGACCCTACCTTTGCACTGCCATGGCTCCTTGGGACGGCCGCCCTCTGTCTCCTCTCTCCTCATCCTTCCTCTCAGGGCTACCCCACTTGGGGCATAGGTACAATGGGTCAAGACTGGTCTCCGTGCCGAATCCCCTCTGTAGTAAAATCCTAATCCTAATTCTTCCTATGTTTGCTTGTGAAGGCCCAGGTTTGGCAAACATAATTAGGGCTGGGTATATACAGGATTCAAGGGCTTCTAGTTTGAGATGTCTGCTTAGAAAATAGTCCAAAAGGATGAACTTTTGGGACCAGAATACTTTTCATGCCTGCGAGATTCTTCTATTGATTTCTTTTGTTATGTTGTCTTTTAGGACACCAGTTATCCTAGATAGATATACTCAGATGTGTAAGATTAAGGTCTCAATTATTATTAGGATTTTGGCACCATTTGTCATTATTTGGGTCTTGCACATATTCATGGTGAGGCCCTCCTTTCTGTTGTGGAAACAGAGTTCCTATACCATTTTTTGTAATTCCTCCAGTGATGTAGAGAACAACACCATGTCGCTGATGACCGCTGTAGTTGAGCGCACTTATACACATCATCATCATCAACACCATCTTGTCAGCAAATCTCAGATGAAAGATGAATGTCAGGTAAATCTAAGCTTCAATGGGTACTTATTCCTCAACTCCCTTCAGTGTACATTCAATATTCCATCCTCAAAGGAAATCGCTGCTGCAGCATTCTATAGGATTATGTGCATAGTATCCCTGAAATCAGCATCTATCTTTGCCTCCATCCTAAGATTCACCGACGAGAAAACGCACCAATTGGGGGAACTGACAACGCCATCTCTCCCGTTCTGTTGTAGAAAAATGCACACATTGCTTTGGCACACCATCTGCTTCTTAGTCTGGTCCATACATTTTTTTGCTGTCATATACACTTTGAGCATCTCAAAGTTTGATATACTTCATCTATTCGCCTTGTTGTCCTCTCTTCCGGTAGCTTCCATTTCTGCTCCATCATCTATCCACAGTGTGAAGTTATGGATGTATGTCCATTTTACTTGATTACCTACAATTGTATTCTTTTTCGTTAATTAGTTGCCTCATTATTTCCCCCTGCTCTTATACTAAGTTCTTATTTACATAAATGTCTAATCCTTTCAGTTTCTTTGCTTGTCTTAATACTTCACTTCTCAGTTGCATGTTAATGAATTTGGCTAATATGATTCTTCCTCTGGTTATTTTCTCAGGTCTAAAAGCATAAAAAAACTCACAATTTCTCATACTTATTCCTAATTCTCTTCCCAACGGTGCCTTTAACTCTTGTCTTACATCAATCTAACTTCTTTCTTCAATCCTCATGATCACTATTCTGAATCTTTTGTTATTGTCTTGCAATTTCAACACTCTGATTTTGATGTATTGAACCTCAGTTCTAATTACATCTAATTTCTTGCGTATTTTCTCTTTATTGCTGTGTTATCAACATTCTCCCTTTTTCAGCTAGCATTTTTTGGGATATTTCAGTTTCTCCATCACTGCAGTTGTTATGACGACATTGGTTGTTATTTTTGCTTTTTCTTCCTATTCTTGAGGGCATCACAGCTACATATCTAGTCCTTTCCACTACTTACTTAATACTACTACTATACTTTAGTTTCCCTAGTCTAAACAAGGTATTCCCTTTTATTTTGCTTTTTTCTGCCATCCTCTATTTAGTTACTTGAGAATCAAACTCAGTTTTCATCCATGTCTAGCTTATGCTTACTAAGAATTAGCATAAAATATGATGCTGGCACCAAATTGTAGATAATTCACTCAGAGAAAAGTAGTAATGTTTTTTCTGATCCTATGTATGCAGAAATACCAAATTATATGCTGATAATAATGAATGAAACTTTATAATCAGCGACATAACTGAATAATGCAGCCATATGTCTTTGGTGTAACATAATGATTTTCTTAGTTGCATTCAAAAAAGGATATTTTATACAAGACGTTTGAGATTGTGCTTGTCATAGGGGAATAATTAGTGTTCAAAATGTGAAATGTGTAGTGTTTTACTACATACGGCACTGCAGACGGTGACACTGATGATACATGAGATGAAGATGGAGCACCGGTGGAATGAGATGGCGGGGGAAACCGGAGATCCCGGAGAAAACCCGCCCCAACGCCGTGTTGTCCACCACAAATCTCACTTTGCGGTCGCCTGGGATCAAACCCGAGCCGCCTTGGTGAGAGCCAAGTGGTCTAACCACTGAGCCACGGCGTGGCCATTAGTGTTCATATCATGTTTAAGTCATGTTGGTAGAATGAAGAAAACTAGAAAACAATGAGTTAAGCAGAAGCAGAAGTACTGCATCCATTCAAAGTATGAAAATCAAATTCAAAATATGAAAAATCTTGAAGGGTGTGCTGTATGAAGTTTTCAGTCTTTTGTGTTATATTTCTCTCTATTCGCCCCACATGACTAAGTGTGCAAAGTAAAATTTCAGTGATTTCTGCATATGAAATATACAATATTACATATGACTCATTTTCTCAAAATTGATCTTCTACCAAGCTTTGAAAATATTGTTCTTAAATGTTTTTATATTTAAGTTGATCAGTAGAGTGGTTATTTAAAAGGCCAGCTTTTTAAAAGGGAGTAGGAAGCATATGCAGATGGGATTTGAGTTGGTTTGTAATTACATAGAGGTATTGTATATACCATTTTGAGATGACAAAGTTTTGAAACATAAGTAAGAAGTTTTAAAAAGAATAAAGGGGATCTGATGGTCTGCCAATAGAATTTTTTAAACCATGGTGTGAGGATAGAGCTAGACTGGAGGGTTTGACTAAGCTTTTAAATGTTATATAGGATAACAGATCAATCCTGAAAGATGGGAAGAGTCAATAATCCTCCTCCTCCTCCTCCTCCTCCTCCTCCTCCTCCTCCTCCTCCTCCTCCTCCTCCTCCTCCTCCTCCTCCTCCTCCTCCTCCTCCTCCTCCTCCTCCTCCTCCTCCTCCTCCTCCTCCTCCTCCTCCTCCTCCTCCTCCTCCTCCTCCTCCTCCTCCTCCTCCTCCTCCTCCTCCTCCTCCTCCTCCTCCTCCTCCTCCTCCTCCTCCTCCTCCTCCTCCTCCTCCTCCTCCTCCTCCTCCTCCTCCTCCTCCTCCTCCTCCTCCTCCTCCTCCTCCTCCTCCTCCTCCTCCTCCTCCTCCTCCTCCTCCTCCTCCTCCTCCTCCTCCTCCTCCTCCTCCTCCTCCTCCTCCTCCTCCTCCTCCTCCTCCTCCTCCTCCTCCTCCTCCTCCTCCTCCTCCTCCTCCTCCTCCTCCTCCTCCTCCTCCTCCTCCTCCTCCTCCTCCTCCTCCTCCTCCTCCTCCTCCTCCTCCTCCTCCTCCTCCTCCTCCTCCTCCTCCTCCTCCTCCTCCTCCTCCTCCTCCTCCTCCTCCTCCTCCTCCTCCTCCTCCTCCTCCTCCTCCTCCTCCTCCTCCTCCTCCTCCTCCTCCTCCTCCTCCTCCTCCTCCTCCTCCTCCTCCTCCTCCTCCTCCTCCTCCTCCTCCTCCTCCTCCTCCTCCTCCTCCTCCTCCTCCTCCTCCTCCTCCTCCTCCTCCTCCTCCTCCTCCTCCTCCTCCTCCTCCTCCTCCTCCTCCTCCTCCTCCTCCTCCTCCTCCTCCTCCTCCTCCTCCTCCTCCTCCTCCTCCTCCTCCTCCTCCTCCTCCTCCTCCTCCTCCTCCTCCTCCTCCTCCTCCTCCTCCTCCTCCTCCTCCTCCTCCTCCTCCTCCTCCTCCTCCTCCTCCTCCTCCTCCTCCTCCTCCTCCTCCTCCTCCTCCTCCTCCTCCTCCTCCTCCTCCTCCTCCTCCTCCTCCTCCTCCTCCTCCTCCTCCTCCTCCTCCTCCTCCTCCTCCTCCTCCTCCTCCTCCTCCTCCTTCTTCTTCTTCTTCTTCTTCTTCTTCTTCTTCTTCTTTTTCTTCTTGTTCTTCTCTTGATATAGGACACAGTCTTTTTCATTTATGGTCCTGTACACCTTATGCCATTTTAGGCATCAGGTGAGGGAGCCACAACTATAGGTCGAGAGAGAAATCCAGGGTGGGTGATCAGTCTAGTTTCCAGAATGAGAGTGAGGGAAGTAGACGAATGGAATGAGGGCAAAGTGAATGAAAGGAAGGATGATAATGGAGCAATTGGTGGAGTGATGGCAGGGAGGACCCAGAGAAAACCTGCCCCAGCTTTGTGCTGTCCACCACGAATCTCACTTTGTGGTCACCTGGAATTGAACCCAGTCTACCTTGGTGAAAATCAAGCAGTCCAACTGGTCAGCCAAATATAGCAAATAGGGAAATCCCAAGCTCATTGTACATGAATGATTTTGGAGCAATATCTGAAATGTATTGTCATGCCATACTCGAAATTGAGAGATATAGTTAGGCTTGGGGTCTCAGAGTGAACCAAAACAAAATAGTGTTTTAAAAAGGAAAGAAACTGAAAAAAATCTGAAAGGTGGTTCATGGGCGGCAAAGAAATTGAAGTGGTGTAGAATTTCATATATTTGGCAGTCAAACTAAGCAGAAAAAGGGATTGAGAGGAAAACAAGCTTTGGGGATATTGAGAAAGTGTTTATAAATTGGGCCAATGATGAAGTGACATGGCTTGAAAAGCTGTATATAGCCCTATTATAGTCTAGGATTTGAAATATGTGGGATACTAAATGGATGGGAGAAAACAGATCTTATACTAAGAGCATTCTATAAACTTATGTTGGGAGTGCCCCAGAACACAGCTAATGTAGCGTCGCTTTCAGAAATGGCGAAAGGCACTATGAAAGGAATGGTGATAGAAAAAGTAGTGAAGTACTAGTAGTGAGTAATGTAGCTGCTAGAGGAAAACATGGTAAAGTGTTGCCTTAACCATCAAGCAGATCATCCCAATTATGACATCTGGTTGAGTAGAGTAAAAGATCAGTTGGAGAAGAGCATGTTGGATGGGGGGGAAGCTATCTCTGGCAAAACAGTGGGCCAGAGTGAGCCAACCTGACTGCTAGCCTCATGCCTACATATGCAAGCCAGAGGTGGGCGATCATCCAACTAATAAGGGGAGGAGATATGGTCAGCATCATGCACTCCTAGCCAGAAAGTTGGCTTTCTGACCAGAATTTGCTATCTGTTGTAGCTTCTCAATTTCCTCACAATGCTAAGTGGGCACCAGTTCTATATCCAGGATTTAAAATCTGCACCCTCCAAGGATGGGATCTAACCTGGATGTATTCCATTGCAGGAAACCAAAGCACAATGTTCTAGCCCACTATACCACAGTGCAGGACTTTGTATAAGTACAAAGACATAACATGATAAGGGGACATGGAAGAAGATTTGCTCTAGTTCTGAAGATATGGACTGACACTGAGATGGTTTTTATAAATTGATTAAAACAGAAACATATGTAGAAAAGTATTTAGAAATATGTAACAGAGAAGAAAGGTTCACGGTACCGTCCAGGAGCATGGAAAGTGAGAGGTAATGTTTAGGGGTAATGTAATGTAAGGTGTCTGTCTGATTTGTGAGTTTAATGAAGATGGAGAAAATATTTTAGGGTTATGTAGAAGAACAAATATGTGGAGGAAAAAAAAAAGATAAGGGAAAAATGGTTGGGAAACAAAAGAATTGTAATGGTGAAGAAAATTACAGATCAGTATAAGGTAAGACAGTTAGGAGAATTTCTGTGGAATGTTAGATTAAAATAGAAGTGGTTGGTTGATAAAAGCAGAGAATGAAAGTATATTAGTGCAAATAATAGATAATATAGTGCATAAGGTTAGGAGATTGTGTAGTGTATGTAGTATTTGACATCTATTGGATAAGTGGCCAGTTCAAATAGATGCCATCATGTAATAACTTAGCGCTAACTAACTAAACAAATAAATAAATAAAGTTGATTGGTATATTTTCCATATTATATATTGGTATATTGGTGGTGTTAACTTAAATGTGTGTCACTATCAACATTTAACTGTAACCGTGTAGTTCTGTGTCTTACCCAAATATATCACCAGAATACATATAGGGAATGGAATTTCCCATAAATGTAATATAAATTATTTAAATAAGATCCATTTTATATACAATATGATACTAGATCACTCAACAATTTTTTAACATAGCTTCCTGGAGCTTCTATTTTATATCTTTCTTGTACTTTCAGAACTACAACAAGCAGGCTCAAGTGCGAGGAAAAGATGGAATGTCATTGGCAAAGGAAATTGCAAAAGATATAAAGAACATGACAGATCTCAAGATCAGCGCAGTAAGGGTAAGTAATAAAAAAGCAAGCAAGATTAAAAATCTGAACAAAATATTTTTGTGCCATATTGCCTTGAATAGTGCTTGAGTTTGCAATAATGCTGCTTTAGATTAAAATAAGAAACTTAACTGTGGATAATAACCCTGGTGAAAGTTCCCATTCATTACAATGGTAAGTGCACTAATGTGTATGTTGATACCATAAAATAATGGCTTTTTAAATAATTTCATGTGCAACAACTATGTGAGGTTTTCCATTCACAATTGCATAATTCTATGTCTCTTCTATAACCTAGTTTTACAAAATTGTATTTTTAAAGCTCCCTAATGCTCATCCAGGTAAACTTTTGCAGGAAGATTAAAAACGTATGAGTAAGTTGTATTTACATATGACCACAATAGAGTCAAGAAAGAAAAAAAGGGAAAAATGAAAGAAATACACACATTGTTGCTGGTAGAAAGGAGATACAGGGAAATGAGGGGTTGGTCAAGTCTTTAAAAGCTCTCCTATATATGACCTTGAATTTTTGTATAGTTTGCATAGTATCATGAGCTAAAAGTGAATGATGGCAAAGTACTTAAATATGTTAAAGTACTGGAAATTCAATCCAGAACCAATGAATATCTCTGAAATCATTAACGCTACAACAATTTATTTGGTGTAAATTGTATGTTTCAACCCGATGTGCATCATTCTGTGAAAAGTTGTAGTCTATTTTTATGGCTTACAGTGGTACCTAATTAGACAAAATTCATTCATATTAAAAGGACTTCACAAGCAATCCCAGAAATTTTAAGTCAGGCATTTGATTTACATATTAATATCTCAAGTATTTAGTGTTTTAATCAAATTTATTACTCCTTCTTAAGAAAATACCTATAAAGTAACACAAATCTTACATGTTAGGGGAGTTTAGATAGGGGATTCAACTGAAAATCTTTGTGTCACAATTGAAAGCATACTAAGCATCATTTCTAACTTGAATATTTATCCAAGAATTTTTTTTAGAGTTACGCTATTCACATCCATATTTTCCTAAAGATACTTTTTGAAGGGTTCAGAGACCTCTAAACATGTATTTAATGTGAAACTCTGATACTTATATTATCATGAGTGTGTGTGGTACAGACAGTAATAACCTGATGTGTTACATTTACATGACTTTACCCACTATTCTTATAAAACTTTATCCTTCCGTGTGCTTCATGTTAATTGAGATTAACATTTGCAGAATTGGTTTTATTGCACATTTAGTTGCAAGAACAAGGAGAATAGAGCAGGGTTAAGCCATAGTGAATTCCATTGCTGTGTGATGGCTTTGGAATTCATTCTCTTTGCATCACAATAAAGAGAGATATGACTGAGCAGGATGGCTCAATTGGTTTCGTTTGTGGCTGAAGCAGCCCCTGTCACTTAAGAACACTGAGACGACATATAACCTGATACCAGAAAGACATTGACACAAACGAATAAATATAAATAAATGACAGATTTACAAATATAAATAAATGACGTATAACAGAACAGATATATGCCATAATGCTGGCATATACCCCGGAGACCGCCGCAGAGACAAGGCCACTCTACGAAGGTCAGTAAACTCTCTTTGTATCCCCTGTAAACAAACATCCCTACTCTATTGTTCGTTTTGCCCTCAAGGAAAATTTGGCGCCTCTCAGTCAGAAACCTACCCGTTGTCAAAACCCCATGCGTGCCTCTGACAACAGGCTATAAGATTTCGAACAACTTGCAAATGCATGTCTTAGCATAAATTTTTGCACGCGGACCGTTAGAGAAAGTGTCTCTGATGTTAGGTCCGAAACTGGAAATTCTCAACACTGATATCAAGTCGGGATACTTAAAAGCCAATAGAAAATTGATATTTGGTCAGATGATTTTGCAAACTCCGAGAAATATCTAGAGTGTGGGTAATTCAAGGGAATGGCGGAAACTAGGTTTTGCTAGTAAGGGCACTTTGGTCCTGAGTGCTACGTAAGACAGACGCATATTCGGCGGCGCCTAAGAACTATACTTCCGCGCCATGCACAGAGATCAAGTGCAATGTTTAACAATCTCTCGAGTGAGAGTTAGCACAACGAGTAATGTATTGTGAGGACGATAAGTATATCCAATCTGACTACGCAGTGCTACTGCCTCCGTGCTTTGCATTGCAATATTGACAGTGATGCTTGACTCAGCAACCACACCGACGACAACTTTACGGTGGCGAGCGTAGGAGCCTAAGGACTACAATAAACTTCTATCGACCAGATCCGAGGTGTCATCATTAACCCACAACCTGTCAGGACGCACCCACTCCTGAAGTCCAGATGTGAGTCCTCATGCGGGAGCTACATGTCACCTCGAACCAACTACAATCTCCCTTTCCTTAACCTCCTCACACCACCACCGATCCTTAATTGTGAGGCGTCGAGCACAAGGGAGAGCTCGATGTGGTCCACAATGGGCCGAACGGCCTCATGGCCTACATTTCAGAGGTCCAGTTTTGATTCCTGAGGCTGGTCTACCTGACCCATGAGTATTTTCAGGGGTTTTCCCAGGTTGCCAGGTGAATGTTGGGTAGGTTAACAATATACCCTGAAACTCCTGTCCCTCCATTTCATCTCCATTATCATTTCATATGTGGTAGTATCTTTTAAAGTAGAGAGTCAGCAGGAGTCTGGGCAATGCATGGCAGGATAATATGCTTCTGGTAAACACTTCCTGCTTTGGTAGGATGGTTTCTGATCCCCAGACCAACCTGGTGGGTCGTTTACAGACCACGGTGGGTGGGATGCCAGTTGTGCTGGCCTGCCTGGGAGTTTCCAGCCAGTCAATTGTAGAGAGCCTGTCTCTGCACTGTCGTGACTACTTGGAATGGCCGCCCTCTGTCTCCTCTCACCTCATCTTTCCTCCCAGGGGTGCCCCACTTGGGGCATAGGTACAATAGATCAAGACTGGTCACAGTTCCAAGTCCCCTCTGTACCGTAATCCAATCTAATCCAAGAGATATGTGAACATCAACTTAGCAGTTTAAAAAATAATGAAACATTTTGCATCTGAAGCTAAGAATAAATAATATTTTGAAAATGGTTAAGACCACAGCAAATCTATTTAATGTAACTTGTATTTAAATTAAATATAAATGTTTTTTGCAACAAGCTTTTGTCTCTTATTAATTTACTTATTCATAAGGACAAAAATGGCCTGTGATATAAGCTGAACAGTATTTACATTTCCAATGGAATAATGTTACAAACATTAAATTAATACTAAATAATATTTTGTCATTGTTTAAAAGGTGAGTAATGATATTTCCTCAATTCAGGAAAATGTACACTGTTGAACATAAAATGTTTGTTTTTCTGCTAGCGCATAATGGATTCAGCTGAAGCAACAGCAGTCTCGCATCAGGATGAAGTTGTGACAGAGTATGAATACTACAACACAAAAACCCTCAGACCACCTGGAGAACCACTAGAGAAAGGAGCTAAGGAAATGATTTTAACTCCTAACAAACATTTCTATGGCATTCCTGTCAACACCAGCTACAGTGCTGTTCATGTGCCAACAAATGTCTATGACCAAGGTAGCACATTTTTCTTTTTCTGTAAATTTACACAAAATAGGCATGGAGAACTGTAATCCAATTGATGTTGTAGTTAAGTGATAAAATCATAAATAAGCTGCTATAGTAAAATCATCATAAGGTGGCCTCATATGCAGCCAATAGAGCATCTCCCTGCTATGTAAGAGTCGTGGATTCCACTCCCAGCTGAGGGTTGGGAATGGTTACCTGGCCAAATTATTCCACCCTCTCAGAGTCTGGAAGTGTGAATGAATGTGTCAATGTGTGTGATTTAATGTAGGGGAAGGGTACCCAGTATCAGACACTTAAGCTTTTTTTATCATAATGACTTTGGGATTTTTTTTTTTTTTTTTTTGTAATTTACGTCCTCCAACGTTAAGTCATATCGGACGGTGAATGAATTGGATGAAATGATGCTCAAATGAGTCCAGGGTCCATGGAGCTTAGAGTTACCCGACATTCGTCTTTAAGGATAAGGGAAAACCCTGGAAAAAATCTTATCCAGGTAACTCACCCTGACCGAGATTCGAACTCGGGACCTCTTGAACGTGAGGCAGACATGCTACCATCTACGCTACCGAGGCGGTCAATATTAAAAATTATTTTTGAACACAGCTTTGTATGTGTTTAACTGTAGCAGATATGTTGTCCACAGTAAGTACTGACAGGAAAAAATTTAAAACATTTATAAATCTCACAGTTTCCCCAATTGAAAACATGGAACCCTGTACCGGACAGTATGAATATTGTAAGACTACTTTGTTACTTCAAGGAACCTCTATATTACCAATGTGATATTTATAATAAAGGGGATCTCCTTCAAGTTTGGCATAGTTTTCATGGGCCCAGCCCTTGTACATATGGCACTGGATCCAATCTTCACTGAAATTTTAGCCGCAAATGGTGAAGTCAGTTTTTTCATATTCCAAACTCAGTGCCTTTCTCATTGTTTTTTGAGTTTACTTCTTTGTGCGTGAAAATCCTCCTTTTGTAGTTTTGCTGAATGCTTTCAGTGTTGTGTTTTGTTTCCTTTCCTTGAGTCTTTGTATGAAAGGTCTGATGTTAAAATCTCACTCTGGTCTCCACACCTTTCTCCCAAGTTCAAAATTTCAATAGCTTCATTTGGAAGAGGGTAAAGTTTCTGAATTAGGCTTACACTTGGAGATAGGGTCAACATGAAAAATTCAGTGCCATGGCCGGGATTTGAACCACGGATCTCCTGGCCTCCGTCCAGTCACTCCAACCCATTGAGCTACCATGGCCAACATGCTGTCCTGACACTGAATTCTCCATTTGACTCATATATTTCCCCAGTAAACCACTAGGGGCTCTCACATCCGAGATACACTTTTTGTGGCTACTTACTATTGTAAGTACTTAAATCCCAGGCTTCATCATTCAACTCCTATTATTCTGGTTAATTGATGGAAATTAATCATTTCAACATACTAGCCGTATATAGGCTAACGTTTTTGATAGACAGAGTCAACATGAAAAATTCAATGAAATGGCTGGGATTTGAATAACGGATCTCCTGGTCTCCGTCCAGTTGCTCCAACCCATTGAGCTACCATGGCCAACATGCTGTCCCGACACTGAATTCTCCATTTGACTCATATATTTCCCTGGTAAACCACTAGGGGCTCTCGCATCTGAGATACACTGTTTGTGGTGACTTACTATTGTAAGTACCTGAGTCCCAGGCTTCATCATTCAACTCCTATTACACATCCGTGTTTCAAATCCCGGCCATGGCAATGAATTTTTCAAGTTGAATCTGTCTATCAAAAACATTTTTCTCCTATTACTTCATCAGTTGCTAATTTCATATTTTCCACCATCCAGTTCTCTCTTTTCTTACCCATATTTGTTTGAAACAAACAAAGTAAACAAATTGATATGAAAACTACATTTGTGCGATATTGCGTCCTGAACTCTCATCCAATATTGGGTACGTTACACATAAAACGTGAACGAGTCACCATCTAGATAAAAGCTATGCTTTTATTAACATTTTTAGATTAACATACAGTAAATAATTTGCAATGCTTAAAAGTATATTTGACTCACCAGTATTGTAGTATCAGGTCCACAAAATTATCTTTGTGCAGCAGGAATTTGGTAAGAAATGGTTAGAAATAAGAAACCTCTTTTAGTTAATTGATGGAAATTAATCATTTCTCCTCACTAGCCGTTTATAGGCTAAGGTTTTTGATGGATAGAGTCAACATGAAAAATTCAATGCCATGGCCGGGATTTGAACCATGGATCTCCTGGTTTCCGTCCAGTCGCTCTAACCCATTGAGCTACCATGATCAATGTGCTATCCTGACATTAAATTCTCCATTTGACTCATATATTTCCCCGGTAGACCACTAGGGACTCTCGCATCCGAGATACACGGTTTGTGGCGACTTACTATCGTAAGTACTTAAATCCCAGGCTTTATCATTTAACTTTATTATTTTAGTTAATTGATGGAAATTAATCATTTCTCCACACTAGCCATTTATAGGCTAAGGTTTTTGATGGATAGAGTCAACATGAAAAATTCAAACCAGGAGATCCATGGTTCAAATCCCGGCCATGGCATTGAATTTTTCATGTTGACTCTATCCATCAAGAAACTTCTTGTTACGTGATCAATTATTTGTTCACAGTCACACATTGGTCTCTTTTCGGCTTGCCTCCAGAAGGTCTAATATTACATATGTGAGTTAAATTTTCTAACACATTGTAGTGAAAACCAAAAAATGATACTGTCCCATATAGAGTTCCATCTGATACTGTGTGACTTTCCCCTGTAAAACCCACAGAAAAGTTAGAAATCCAATAAGTGTATACAAAGGCAATGTGTTTCAGAGAAAGGCTCCGATATCCTGCAAAGGCAGGATGTAAATGGAACAATAACATTAAAAGATATCAAATTGAGATTTCCTTGTGGTCTGCCTGGAAGATTGAATTAGTAAAGAATTTAATATCATACTAGCATGTTGCCATGGTAGCTCTGTGGTAGAGCAGAAGATTTGTGTTAAAATCTCAATGTATTGAATTTTTCAGTTCTGATTCTAATGTTGTAAAATATAAGTAATGCTTTATAGCAACTAAATTTACAGGATAAAGCTACAACATTCACATTTGAAATTGAAACTAATGGTTGTCTTCGCTTTCTAAATTTAAAGATAACAAAATATAGCAATATATTGAATTTTGGCATTTATAAAAAATCAGCTCATGTTGATAATTACATAAAAATGAAAGTTTTAACCCTTGTTCACACAAAGTTGCTGCTTTGATAGTTTAATTTATAGGTTAATAACTATACCCCTTAATGAAGAAGAAAAATTTAATAGAGAATATGTTTATAAACTGTTTATTTAATAACAAAAGGGGAGAAAAATGCAAATATTAAAAGTCTGTCAAATATGTTTTTAAAAAAAGATGATTATAGCTTTAAAAATGTACCTATTATCCTTTAGCTACCAAAAAATTTTCAAAAATTTTTAAAAAGCATGGCCTAATTTGTATTCCTCTGAATAAATATATCAGAAATTTGCAAAGTTTTTCCAAAAGCAATAAAATTTCTAATTATAAAAATCTGGCATTTTTCAATTTACTTGTTTAAGCTGAGATAGGAAATTGAAATTAAGTTTTATTTTGGACAGATTTTAACTGCTATGGTTCTCAGTATCCCATTCTATATATGGCAAGAAAGACCGCTTAATTTTGATCAGTGGCCTGTTTAATAAGTTCTATTATGCGTTGTACATCTATGACACAGGAACACCAGCTTTATTTTCCTTCCGAAAGGAACTATGCTAAGGATTTTTATGCCCAAAGAAATCTGTTGCTCTCCACCAGGGTTAAACCTACAACTTTCGGAACCAAATGCTGGTATGTTACCGCTGGACACAAAGGATAAGCACATAAAACTAAACTTCATTTGGAAACTAGAATGAAATAACATCTTACTAATATTAAATACAAATAGATTTATAAACCAGGTGTAGTTATCATTTTTACTCACTTATTAATTATATAAATTCAAAAGTTAAATGATTAAAGTAAATAAATGGAAACATAAATTTGATGGTTTGGGGCAAATATTTATGTTGAAAGTTAATGGATCATGTAATGATTTTTGAAACACCTCCAATTGGTTTTGTCAATAAATGTTTTACTTTGAGTGGTTGGCAATAAATCAAAAAGATCTGTCATCTAACAGTGGTAGCTATAACAACAATAATAAAGAAATTGGTTAATGATGCAAATGGGTTTGCAAAACTATTCTGTTACAATATATATTAGTATAAAAGATAAGTGTAGTTTAGTCATTAATTATTATAATTTATGAAATTTTATTTGCTTCCTTGTCAATAGCTTCAATTTTTTTACTTTTATTAGCTAGTGAAAGCAATAATACCAATAATAGAAAGAAACATTTATAAAACTCTTCTTTGAAATGTGAATACTAACATACTCTTTAGTGCATATTCTTGCACATTTAGATATTTTGTGAACAAATTCAGCTTATGCTAAGTGATTTGTATTATGATTTATGTTCAAAATAATTTATATTGTTTTTCACACATGTCTCAAAGATTCTACCAAATAAGAAATAAGTAAATCCTGCTTAATAGTTCTTAATGGCTGGCATCATTTTATTTTACCACTGATTTCAGTATACTGAAAATTAACATTATGTAACAGAAGTTTTCAAAGCATGCTCTTAATTTCTTTGTCAGCTCCTGACATACTGAAAGCCATTAAATGGTCTGAAAGTTTGGATGAGATATTTACAAGGAACTACCTGGATGATCCTTCATTATCATGGCAGTATTTTGGGAGTTCTTCTGGTTTTATGAGGCAGTACCCTGGTAGGTATTAATTTTAACTTTAAGCAATTATAAAGAATACGCAGAACATTTCTAATATGATATATGGCTATGTTTGAAGTTTAAAGGAAAAAGTACTCCATTTTGCAAACAAAACAAATATTTTTTGTTCTGTGGACAAGGTTAGTACAAGTCTTTATTCAAATCTTGGAATGCCAAAATCGTTTAGTTTTGTAATTAGAACTGTTCACATTTGTTACATTTATAACTTTAAACTCGTGTTATTGCAAAACTGTTCATCTGAATTATGTAAACCAGAATTCATTTTAAATAATTTCTTGGTCATTTAACTTTTATTTGACCTGAGGATCCAACAATGTCATTTATCTGAACTAGGTGGGACTAGAGATCATCCTGATTAATGAATATCTAGAAAATTTTGAAACATAAATGAAAGCTATTGAAATAAGTTATATGTGATCAGTATCATGAATGTAATGAAAATGAATGAAACATAATTCCAATCACTTTAATTTTGTTGGATTGTGATAGTGGCCATGGTTACATATTCTTAGCTTAAAGCATATGAACAACAGCAATCGGTATGTCATCTGTGATGCCAACATTAGAACTGTATTTAAGGACTCAACAATTTTGTGATGAAAAATTAAGTAAAAATCAGTTTGAATAAACTGGAAATGTGAATTAATGAGAGTCAGAAAAATGATGCTGTTATATAGTTTACAGTTTTGAATTTTTAACATGAAAATGTTTATTAACATTATATCATAAAATTCTGCATTTTTCACACAAGAAAGAATCACACTCTATTGTGATTTCATCCAGTTTTCCAAACTGCCACTTTAAGTATCTCATTCGATTTTTGCACAGAATTTGCTTAGCTCAATCTATCACTTCACCAGTATGAACTAGTTCCACTGTTCCCTGTTACTTCAACAATATAAACTAGTTCAATTGTCACACTCTTCTGTACCTTAACTTTTACTTTTGTGACTTAGTAGCATAATGAAATACCTATATCTGATATAAGCTTCTCTTCTGGACAGTTTACCTTCTGGAAGTCGAACCTAAGACATCTCCAAATTCCATATAGTAATGGCACTCACTATTCACTCACTCACTCTTGAAGAACAGCACTTTTCATTGCACTGGCTAACTCATTTGCAAACCCTGCAAAAGCCACTTCACCAGACCGCAAGACTTCCTCAATCACCCAATTTCGTCACTGGCAAGACTGATTTCCTGCTTCACTGTAAGACTGACTATCTTTGTTAGAATGCTCTCTTACATAAACATGGGATTCTCTAAATATATATATAAAAAAAATTATAGTTTGTGTGTGCATTCGTGCATGTATGTGTTCATGTGCCTATGAACAGCAAAATCCAGAAATGAAGAGTCGGTTAAATACTAAACTTCTTAATTAGGTTCAGTTTTTCCAAGGATGTGGTACGAAGGTTTTAAAAAAATCCCTCCATTCTATACAACCCTTTACAAGAAAAAATAGTCCTCAATGTTGATTTTCTCAAAAAAAAAATTTTAATTCTGATTAAAATACAATGGGTTACAAATAATTCCTTAGTGAATAAAATGTATATCCTGACCTTTTCTGGTCCCCTTTAAATACATCTTCATTGAAGAATTTTGTATAACTTATAAACTGTAATAGTCATTCAAAAACTTTCTGCACAAAAACCGCAAATCTTCTTAAAAGTCCCAATTCATGTCAAATACACTCTTATACAAATTATCATTTCTAAGATATTCTTTGTTGTTTATAATTTTTAAGCACTATGTTACTAATTTTTTTCCATCATCATACAAAGAGTGGAATTTAAAGGCATCATATAGCAGCTAGCTCATTAAGATTTTACTATCACTTAAGCGGTGTCTATTGATCTTGTACCTACAAAAATTAATAATTTAATTCAATAAATAATTATTATTAATAATTTTTAATAATTTAATGAATAATTTATGCAAACATTAATCCCAATTAAAAATAAGTAGATACTACGGAATAAGCTTTAGTAGGACTACATTGTGAAAGAGTGCATAGAGGAAGTCATGTAAGTATAACATATCAGAGTTTTGTAGTCGGATTCAACTTTTAAGATATTGTCTTATCTTACAAAATGACTTAACTTTTATTTTACTGTGAGTTGATTATCAATTACTGGGAAAAATATCTTTTGCTTTCAACAATTTTAATTTCATTTTAGCTCTCTCTTTGAACTTAAATTTGCTTTTCAGATATAATTCTAGATCTTTAGCAAATGGCATACTCATTTTTAATGAATGATTTAATAAGAAATGAAAACAAAATCATTTTTTTCTTAGCAATGCAATGGAGAAATGATACTGTGGATCTCTATGACTGCCGTACAAGATCATGGTACATTGAAGCTGCAGCAAGTCCAAAAGATATGCTAATACTGGTAGACAACTCTGGCTCTATGACAGGAATGAGAAAAGAAATAGCTCGTCATGTTGTCAGTAACATTCTTGACACACTGGGTAATAATGACTTTGTAAATGTGTTCAATTTTTCTGAAGAAATTGATGAGGTTGTACCATGCTTCAGGGACAGACTTGTACAGGTAATGCATTGTTTTGTATTTGCATTAACTATTCCTATATGAAAGTTCATATTTTGCCATAAGCAGCTTTTTATTTTGTGTATCAAAGAATTAGATTAAAAGCATAAATGTGTATATAATTTAATTTAATTTAATAATTTAATTTTCAGAATTTTATGGAATACACTGTGTACAGATATATTTCCTGAGACTTTTAGGGCCAGTGTCGTCTGGACTTGTAGGCCGTGGCCCAGTAGGATTAAAATATCCCAAAGTTTCACCAAGGACAGCGCTTGGCAGCTTAAAAGGAGTGATCCATGCTAGTCAGCTCAAATGAGACTCAGACAACCTTTAGAAGATGCCAAGTGCAGTCCTTGATGAAACATCAGAATATTTCAATCCTACTGGGCTACAGCCTACAAGTCTGAAAGTTAACTCTGTTCTACACTGTGAACAGACTTAAAGGTTTTATTGTTAGTCAAAGCATTCATATTTTGAATAGTACTTCAGCAAATTTATCCTTGCTTGAAAACCAAGTATGTGACACTGTCGTCAAGCACAGGGAGTACAAGCACACTGCACCAGTCAACGCTGTTAGTGGTCTTCCTCAACTCAACCTCTGGTCTATAGCTCATAATCACTCTAATTATATGTGTAATTGTCATTCTACTTGTGTTATCTTTTCATGAAATTATATTATGACTCTCCATAATTGTTACCATAGTAATTTCAGTTCATTTCTATTATTCTGTACACACTGAAACTTGGATTTTAGCTTTCACCTGCCTTTTGTTATTGCGCTGATTGGTGGAGTGCTACTTGGAGCATGGCTTGTCATATAGCTTGCATCTACAGTCCTTCTTGGAGTCATTGTATGCTGCATTCTGGCATATCTTCCTGTGAAAACCATATGCAGCAAAGCAAGTGTACAGGTGGCAAAGTTGTAAGTTCAGACCATTCCAAACATCTGTTTTCATTCCTTCTGTTTCCATTACATCTCTGAGGATTTCATTAGTTTTACTTTATTTCTCTTTGATGGCATCTTCATATGTACGACTGTCTGATAAATTAGCCACGGTTTCTTTTATATACCTCTCTCATTGTTCCAGAAACCAGTGGAATAATCTGTAACAATCAAGACGGCACCAGACGAAACACAAACCTTTCAGTCATCTTTATCTGTTTCGGCAAGCCTTTTATCTCCGCGTTGCACTATCTGTTCCTTTGTGCGTGTCGGCGACGCTATCGCAATAATGGGTTCGCGACACTGTTCCCTCCTCAAGGCTGGTCGTCCCAAACAGCACCATCGTAGTGGGCCACACGATCTAGGTGTACAACCAACATCTTTCCTCGGGGCACCCTCTGGGTGTGGCAGACCACGTCGTTGATCCTCTTTACCACCCGGTAGGTCCTTGCTATGGTTGTTGAAGTTTCGGGCAGCGTCCCTTCGTCCGAGTAGGGCGGTACAACCAGACCAGGTCACCTTGCTGGAATCCTTGGCTGTTGGCTTGCTTGTCGTATCGGGTCTTCATGCGGTCGCTCGCCATCTCATGCATGTCCTGGAGATGGTCCACGAGGCTCTCCACATACTCGGTTGCTGGCTGTTTTGCGTCCAGAAGGCTCCCAAAAGCCAGGCCACAAGGGAGGCGTAACTCTCGGCCGAACATTAAACTGGCTGGCGTCATCCCAGTGGTGTCATGTGTTGATGAGCGGTAGGCCAGCAGGAACAGTGGCACCTTGACGTCGCAGCCACGACCTTCCTCAGGTGTTCTACTAAAGTCTTGATGTACCTCTCCAACATGCAAAAACGACTGCGGATGTAGGGGTGTTGTGCGGATCTTGTTCACCCCAAGTCTTTCCAGTGCCTCTATCAGGTTAGACTAAAAATTGGTTCCCTGATCACAGTGTGGCTCTAACGGCACCCCAAAACGGCAGAGCAGTTGCACCAAGAGGCAGTCAATGATCGTCTTCTCCTCCTGGTTCGGGATGGCATACACTTCCGACCACTTGGCGACCATCAGGTACTTGTTGCCTTGGTCGGACACTGAAAATGATCCAGCTATGTCGACAGCTCCGACGTTTTACTGCTGCATGCGAACCCGGTTCCTAGATTGGGGTCCACGACTCGCCGTGCACACGTGACATTGACGGCACCTACTCTCAGCGTCTGCTCGGAGTCTCAGCCAGTAGTAGCGCTGCCGGAGTTTGTTTCGTTCGGTTTGCTCCCAGGTGTCCTCCTGAAGTACCGGCGTGCACTTACTCTAAGACTTCCGGGACCTTACTTCGGGGAAGTAACAACTGTTCTCTCTGCATCTTCCCATCGGGCGATTCCCATACTCGGAACAGCACGCTCTCTCTTGTCTTCCATCATAGTGTTCAGGGATTTGGTGTTATTGTCGTTTTTTCCCTCTAAATCGTTAAGGCGCTCGTCCACTTGACCCATCCGCTTGCCCAGCTCCGCGACGCCATCCCTCACGCTGGGCAACTGCTCTTCAAATTTTTCGACGAGGGCCTTGTTTGACGCCTTCATTTCTGTTGCCAGGCTATCGTTCGCTGCTTTCATTTCCGTGGTTAATTTGGCCATCTTTGCGGACATCGTCGCGGTCAAGTTGCCATTCGCTGTCTTCATTTCTTTCAGCTCTTCTAGAATGTTTGTCAATGCAGCGTCCATTGCCGTATGTTCCACTTGCTGACACCAATTGTAACATTGTGGTTCGTAAAATTAAAAGTTCAAGTTGCAGAAATTCAAAATGCTCTTTATTTCCGTAAAATTACTCTGCTTGTACACCCTTGGCATAAACCAGCACAATCTTTCGTCACTTCTGAACACGTAAATAAGCAAAAGAGTTCACTTTCAAATCACAGCCCTCACTTTCAAATCGAGTCCAATTACGACTGTGTGATAAACTAGCCACGGCTTCTTTTATATACCTCTCTCGCGTTCCAGAAACCAGTGGAGTAATCTGTAACAATCAAGACGGCACCAGACGAAACACGAACCTTCCAGTCATCTAACTTTATCTGTTTCAGCAAGTCTTTTATCTCCGCGGTGCAGTATCTTCCCTTTGTGCGAGCCGGCGGCGCTATCACAATTATGGGTTCGTGACAATACTGTAAAAAGAAATGACAAGTAACTTACAGATGTTTTCTTCTAATGATCATTTTAGTGCTCATTAGTCTGACTTCATCTGTTGACTAGGCTAGAGACGATATATGCCCGCCTCGGTAGCGTAAATGGTAGCATGTCTGCCTCACATTCAAGAGGTCCCGAGTTCGAATCTCGGTTAGGGTGAGTTACCTGGATAAGGTTTTTTCCCGGGTTTTCCCTTATCCTGAAAGATGAATGTCGGGTAGCTTTAAGCTCCATGGACCCCGAACTCATTTGAGTAGCATTTCACACATTTCATTCATTGTCCGATATGACTTAAAGTTGGAGGACGTAAATTAAAAAAAGAAAAAAAAAGTAAATAAATAAAAGACGTTATAAGGAGCATTCAAAAATCATAAACAAAAACAAAACAAAAAGAAAGCGCCATCAGGTATTATGTAAATTGATTTACTCTACATTCTGACAGGTGAATGGAGCTACTTAGAGCTCAAATATTATTCCTTTCTACTCATCCATGTTCTTCCACTACTACTATACTATTCAGCTGATAAATCCTGCCATATGCTATATATTCAAAGCTCAGTTCTGTCAATCAAATAATGAGTCAACATAACATTTAGTGATTAAATGTTGATCACAATGTCTGTGTTTGTTGCAGTGACAGTTTTTTTTCTCTATAACTTTCCTGCATCTGTAATCACCATAACTATTTGTATCACTAAAGCATAATAATCAATGAATTCTTAAACTAATGGGTGTCTCAAATGAATCTCCGCAGAGTACTCAGATTCATGTGGGTGTGGTTAAGTTGGTAGCAAAAATACAGAGCAAGAGCATTCACCTTCAAGCAGGTAGAGACTGTCCTTCCTTCCCCTGAGTGCTTGAATACGACAGTGAGAAGGGTGCTTTTGTAAAGTGAAGTTAATCTGTTGACCATTACTAACCAAATGATGGAGTGATCATGTTAGCACATTCCCTTGAGTGCAGAGAATCATTTGATACATTTGCCAGCAATGTAAGTGTAATAAAATTAGGCTGCATTCAACTGCACAAGATTCAAGGTGTAAGAACCGTAAGTTGTTAAAAAATCTATGTTCATCAAGCTTTTACTAATTAATGATGTGATCATAGATTGATTTAACTCCTCTGAATTTTATTTCAGGCAAATTTAGCAAATGTAAGGGAGTTTAAGCAAGGAATGAAAGATCTTCACACTGACAAGATTGCTAATTTTTCTGCAGTGCTTGTGAAGGCTTTTGAGCTACTCCAACAGGTAAACATATTCTTCTATAAAGTGATTCTCTAAATAGCAAATCATATCATACTTAAAATTTAACTATCCATTACTCCCTGTGAAAACTATGTACACTTTGTATATTCTGAAACCTTATGCCCCTAGAATATATTTTCAAAATGTCCACCTCTGGCACTCAAGTTTTTTTTTTTTTTTGTATTCAGTATTACATTGATAAAGGTATATCAATAATAAAAACAACTTCCAAACATATCATGTGTGTAATATTCAATGCCCTTCAGTTTATCTATTAGCTTTGGAAATCATGGGTTCTTTCAAATTCATTGAACATAAAAAATCATACATTCTCCATCAGGCTGATGGAAATGTAAACTGTTTATAGACATTAGTTTCATTCAAGCAAATTTACATTGGGAATTACAGTTATGTTGTCAGCATCCATTGAATGGTATTGTTTAAATTGTATACTTAAACTGAAACACTGAAGATTACTGAAAATACAGTGAAAATGAAATTAAATGACAAGAAAATATGTTTAGTTTTAAGCGGCCATTAATATGGCAGGTAAATAGAGCACTTACATTTTTTAAATTTTTAGGATGATGCATTGCATTCTCTCTGGTACCAGAATTAGTACATTTGTTGAGTATGCCATACTCTTTTCATTTATCCTTAAAATGACATAATTCTGAATATGTTTCACTTATTTGATATGTAATTGTTTATAACAAAATCTACAATTTTTATACTACTTAGATGCACATTTCCTGGAAAACTACCAAATAGTTTTTTCACGTGTATTTGAATCATAAAGGAAAATTTTAATAAATTACTTTCTTTATTCAGCTTGTCTAAAAAAATATACTTACTGTAAAAAGTTTACAGAAAAATGTTAACAAATTGGGAAATTATTTTATGTTATTTGAAGCAAAAGGTTAGAAACAGTGATGTATTTAACATTTGAAAGTAATGAGTCGGTAATTCAAACACAAACATCACTTAAATTATCCTTACTTGGACATGTTTCGGAGAACGGTTTGTCCCCATCGTCAGCAGTTATCTGACTGGTTGGATCCGTGGTTTCCTTAAGTGAGCTGGTTGTCTGTGGTGGCATCTGTTGTCTGTGAGATAAACTTCCAAAGAGAGTTTTCAGGCGGCAATTCGAAATTTAAAGTATACTGTTTGTTTTTTATAATTAGAAACTTTTCCCAAATATCGAGTTCGGCTGCATTACTGGCTGGCTTTAATAGTTTTATATTTGGTACGATTTCATGATTGGTAGACCAGAAATGGTGGGCTATTGCCCAATCTATTAAAGCCATATAGAATATGAGTAGTTGTCAAGCAGTTTTTGAGATTACTCACTCAGATAAGATGTTCTCCATATCTCCATAAGTGCTTTTCGGTCTAGTTTAGACCATCTTCAGTGGGTGCTGACCAGCTACTATTAAAGCCAGCCAGTAATGCAGCCAAACTCGATGTTTGGGAAAAGTTGCTAATTATAAAAAACAAACAGTATACTCCGCCTGAATACTCTCTTTGGAAGTTCATCTCACAGACAACAGATGCCACCACAGACAACCAGCACACTTCAGGAAAGTACGGATCCAACTAGTTGGATAACTGCTGACGATGGGGACAAACCATTCTCCGAAACATGTCCAAGTAAGGATAATTTAAGTGATGTTTGTGTTTGAATTATTGACTCATTACTTTCAAATTATTTTATGTTTTATGATAATTTATGATAAATATGAACAATGTAATTCATTCAGTTATTTTAAATACACTAAAAGTTGAATAGGAAAAAGTCTTAGCATTTGGACCAGTAGAGTAAGAGTAAAGGTATATTCTGTTAACAAAATTTAAATGTCAGGGAATGGTGAAAAAGTCTTATTATATATATTTCTCTTATACCACCCCGTTAAGATAAGTTATTTAAAGTTGCTGAAAATTAAGGTTCCATTACCCTAACAGTTTTCTAAATTTTAATTAAATTTCTAGTTTCGGGAAGAAAAGAGAGGGGCATGCTGTAATCAAGCCATTATGCTCATCACTGATGGCGTACCTTACAATTATAAGGAAATATTTGAGGAATATAATTGGAAACAGCGTCCTGAGATGCCAGTAAGAGTGTTCACATATCTAATAGGTAAAGAAGTTACTGATGTCCGGGAAGTTAAATGGATGGCTTGTGCAAACAGAGGTAGGTTGCTTCTCTCATTTAATATTTTAACCTATAAGTTGAGTTGTTTGACTAACAGTAAGAATATCGTTTTGAAAGCTTTCACTTTGATCCTTAAGGTTAGACTCAAGCAAGAAAGGAAGATGCAATCAGAAATGTGTTATCAACTGCCATTATTAATGTTAAAAATACATAGGATGCAATTAAAATTGTAATTATATTAATAGGTTGATTATATATTTTTAATAAAAAGTTATTAGAAATAGATAAAGTTAAATTATTTTCTATAATTTATCTATAAGTTTGTTATAATTTACTAATTTTAATTTAATTTATTATTTTATTTTGTCTTTTGCCTTTTGCTGCTTGTGAAGGGGCTTTAGGTTTTTCAGAATAAATAATTGAAATATTAGGTTTAATGGCCTTAATCATCATAACAATCTCTTTTATTGCATCCCATGGACACAGATGTAAAGGAAAATGAAAATCTGTAATGTCATTTAAATCCTGATACCTTTAATTACTTTAACAAATTGCAAAACTTGGAAGACATTGAATGAACAATAGGGCCAAGGGCTAACTATGCTTTCTTGAATTAAAATATATCTACTTAATACTTAATACATCTACTAATGAGTTTCAAGTACACTTCATCTGCTTTTCTTACCTGGCTTTTATCAGGAAATATTTCACAGACTTCATATTACAGGTGAGATAGCTCTAATAGTTTTAGGAATTTGAAGGCTGGAATATCTTCTGGAATGATAAGAGTTCATGAATCACTTCTTGTGTTTGTTAGTATAAATTTTCTTTTAAGTTTTCAACTCATTCACAATGTATATTTCTTTCCGCAGATGCATTTCCCTTTTTATGCTCGACCATGCCAAACTTTACTTTATATGACTGGTAGCAGTATTTTAATGCACCTCATTAAAGGACACCTGTTTATTAAAGTATTGATATTCGACCAATCAGAAGTGGCCACATAACATTGTGAAAGTGCAAGTATCGATTATTCTCATTTCGATTGACAACAGAATTAGCACCAGTTTAGAAAAAATTTAAAATATCTGACACTAGTAACAGTGACATTGAACTTACACCCCCAGAAGTTACAGCAAAAGCACTCATGTTACCAAGAACTTGTTGCCACGAAAGTCAAGAAAAATGTACGAGAAATTCTGTTTACAATCCATGGATAGGAGAATATCAAAAGGTATAAATTCGTTCTCGGAAATGTATTCCTGGTGTGTTTCAAAGAACTGCCTCAAAATATGAAATCATTGACTTTGTGAACTCACTTGTTGAATATTGTAATGTAGCTAATAATTAAATGTTTTAGTTGTTTGTTATTCTATGGCAATAAGCTAAGAAAATGTCAGTACAAGGTTAAATTTATCCGTGATGGCAATAAAATGTGTGTTACACAGTTTAAAAAGCTTTTTGCAACATTTTCTCCTTAATAAGTAAGAAACAAAAACAGGTTATGGACCCAGTATCTTGCTCTTAAAAAGTAAAACTAAAGAGGTAAAACTAAAAAGTAAAAACATAGTGTGCTCTTGTTGTATTTATTTAGCAATAGGACACATTGTATTGAATTACACATATAAAAAGAGTACAGTAAACATGGTGAGGTGAAGCCAACCATTTTAGGCAGTGCAAGTTGATAATATTAAAACAAAGGCCTATCAATTGTTCACTATAAAACAGGTTAAACAACATTAACAAAACTGAGTCCTTAAGAGCGTATAATGTCTTTACTTGCCAACAGTCCCCCTCACGAACAAGGATGAAGAAGGAAATATAAATTTTTTATTTAAGTCCCAAACGGTTTCTATACATAACAAACTTTGATGCAGGCACGGCTTTGGTGAGAATGTCTGCATCCATCTCTTCTGTGCTGCAGTAGGTAAACTTGATGTCTCCTCACATCACGGTTTCCCTTATGAAGTGTTCCCTGATGCTTATGTGTTTTGAACGAGCACCAATTAATGGATTCTTGGCAGCCTGGTTATCATTTGTGATTAGTGTATGACTGTATTTTAGTTCAAAATCATTTACAAGTTGTTTCAAATGAAGTGCCTCTTTTGCAGAATCAGTCATAGCAACATATATTCTGCTTCTGCAGTGATAGAGCTGTTGCTCTTTGCTTTTCCCAACTGATGACTGAACCAGCAAATTTGAAACAGTAGCCAGCGTATGACTTGTAGTTCACAGGGCAGGATCCCCAGTTTGCATCAGCATAATCAATTATGGGCTTGCCAGTTCTGGTGAAACATAAACCAAGCTCCTTGGTTCCTTTCAAGTATTGTAGAACCCTTTTGGCAGCTGTGTAACGTTGTTTACCATAACATTGATTGAACTCACTACGATAACTTACAGCATGAGTGATATCTGGTTTTGTGGCTACAGATAAGTAAATAAGGCTTCCAATAAGGTTCTGGTAGGGAAGGTTTTCTTCTTTTCTTTCATTTTTGGTTAGATTTAGACCAACTTCTATCTGTGTATTTGAAATGTAACAACGGATATTATAGCAAGGAATTTTTACCAATGCTGGACTGCTAGACTCAGAACACTAGTTTCAGTCATCACAGAATGAAGGAAATGTCTATAGATAGGCTCAAGCACACATACCTTCTAACTGATGAAGAAAATGTTCCAAACGTAATGCCAGCTCCGTTTACCACAAACTCCAGACCATATTACCAACCAGAAGCAAGAAAAGAAAATGCAAGGAAGTGAGCAGATTAGAACTTCTATGAGAGGAAGAATTATTATATTTCTTGCAGATTCATTAATAAAATATATTTCATTGACTAAACTTAGTGATAAGTTCTAATGTTTCATTGTTTAACCTATCATTTCTATGTATATTAATTTTGAGCTGTAATTGTTTGTTTTCAAGTGCCTGCATAGGTTAATAAAATTAAGTATACTTTCATTATTGCTCATTTTAGCAAAGAAAGCTGTTATGCTGTGATAAAAGAGTGTTGTACATTGTACTATAAAGGCTTGTTTTTCTTAAAAATAAGTTTGAAGCAGTGTCAGGGTATACTTATCAAATATTGAAGAACATTATTGCTTTATCAACTTTAAGTCAAGTTTAATAATAAGAATTTTATCTTTAGGATTTGCTGATTTAGCTTTTTTCCATTTGTTATATTGTTTCTTTAATTCTTAGAGTCTTTTCTCAAGAGATGTTCTAGCTTCTAAATTACTTTTGAGAGAAATTATTCTGCCATTTCTTAAGTGTTTTAACTATTTACATGAGATTAGATCCTGAATAAATCTGTTCAACATCTAAATTTTAGGTTATTATGTGCCGTTAAGTACGTTAGCAGAGGTAAGGGAACAAGTTCTGCACTATATTCCTGTCATGGCTCGTCCATTGGTTCTAACAAAAACAGAGCATCCCATAAACTGGACACCAGTATATGCGGATATCACTGTGAGTATTATGTTCTATGTAACTGAATTAATCTATGCTTTATATTAGATATTTATTCTTCTTACCTATGTATTTTAAAACATTTCACAATAAAACATACCCAAAATAATACATTTTATGTATTTAAATCAATCTGATAGGCTTCATGTCTATGCTGGTTCTCAAGTTTGAATCAGGTGCTAGTAATTCTAAGGAAATACTGCCATGCTATCGCAAAACATTGTTTCTAATCGAGCTCTAAGTGGATTTACATCTCATCTTTTTGAACTTCAAGAGGGTTATTTTAAATTAACTTATAGAAAGAAATGGTTACTGCAAATTGCCAACCAAGTGAGATTGAGATAGTTATCTTATGAATGGGCAGACCAGTAGTTCTTGAACAAAAGTATTAATTTTAACTTTTTTGTCTGTAATTGCAGTATCATAAGCCAGGGTTATTTGTCCTTTAAGTGTAACTATGCCCCACATTATGAAAATACTTACGTTTAAATTTTTCCTCCATACATTGATGCAATATGGACCAAAGATTACAGTAAATTAAGTCGTGAATTTTAATAGGAATCTAGGAGCCATACCCCTTGAAAACATGTACTGACTGAAAACTAAAATACAAACACAAAAATTGATTAATTCTGTTAATGCCAAACTTCTTATTGTGTGAAAAATACAGTCCTTCTAAATTTAAGGTAAGTATACTTTTAAAATGCTTAATTAGTTTGAATTATGATAAGGAGTTGTTATATTAGTTTAGAACTCTTTATATTTTGAGCTCATGTAAACTCTGCATCATTCTGGCAATTTTGAGGTTTCCGAGGCCCATGCCTTTGAGGTTACAGCTTCATTTTTCATTTATAGAACTTTGTTCCAGTTTAACTTCCTTCATATTTTGTAAAAATGTAGGTTTGTATTCAGGCTTGATTTTCAGAGATGCATAAAAAACATAAGAAATAGCAGAGAAGTAGAATTATTTTAATTATATATCATAAGTTTTTACAGAATGCCATCAAAAAATTAAAGGAGTGAACTGTCATAATGAAAGCTACTGTTAAACATGAAATTTCAAGGAGTACAACAAACAAAACTAAAGACAAATGAGTGCCATTCTCTTGGTCAACAAAAGATATTTAGTAATGCTGAAGAACAAAGTTTTGCAGATCACCTTATGTGACTTGTAGATTTTAGTTTTCCAATGACCAATTATGATTTTGGAATAATAGTGAAGGCCTATCTGCAATTGAAGGGTTCTACTGTCAAGCAATTTAAAAATTACATGCCAAGTTATGAGTGGTGAAAAGCCTTCCTTAAGACACTGGGACCTCATAAGAAGGTCAAACATAATGGAAGCTAGAATAATGAATGCTAAATATGTTGTAAATGACCATTAGATTAACTTAGAAGTCACACTAAAAGAAGTCAATCCTTCAAGCATTGTAACCTTAATGAAAAAAATCTGACAGGTTATACATTAAAAATTAATTATAAAGAGAAACAAAATATATTGAAAGAATCTGCAATGTCCATAATGTTCTGTGGAAATGCAATTGGAGAAATGCTCCATGCTTCTTGGTATACAAAGCAGAGCATTTATGGACAATTCAATTGAAAATGGCCCAAAAGGAGTTTGTTACAATCAACGCAAAACTGGATGGTTTGAGTCATTCATTAGTGCTGCTCCACCTGTGGCATCAAACAGGCATTAAATTGAGGGAAATTTGTCTTCTCACCTAAACTTTGCAGTTTTCCAGTTATGACAAGAACATGATAATCAATTTTTTTTTTGCTACCAAATTCAACACAATTGATAATGTTGCTTTCTTTGCCACATGAAATGGAGTTGGAAAAAGCATTTTGAGACAAGGGATAATTGGACTGCTGGTCCAAGCAAAAGAAAAAAATTCCCAAGAAAATTAATTTTGATCCAATAGATTCTTCTGAAGATAATAGTGGTAATGTGATCAGTCAGTCTTATGTTTCCTCTGAAACTGCAGAACTTGAACTAATTGTAGACCAGTGCAAGAAATGAACGGCAATTTACAAATAAGTAATTTGTTTCTGTTTTGTATAATGGGCAGGAGTACCCTAGGAGGCAAGGGGGTTATAGAAATCAAAGAGGAAGAAGCTCTGGTGAATTGTGTGGAGAAGTGTAAGTGGTATTACAAGTGGCCTGAGCCATGCTTGATCCATAGGAGGATTTAATAACAATAATTGATCTACCCAGAAAAACAAAGTATGAGTATTTTCAAGTTCCAGAACTTCATTGTGTGTGCTGTAGGACGATAACAAAATCTTTAGTAAAGACAGTTCGCAGTCTAATGCAACTTGTTACCAATTGACTGTAATACTTTGTATCAAGTCTATTCGGAAATTTTTTAAATAAATACTAATTTTTTAATATAAGTATCTAGGTAATTATTAAAACGTAACTGATTTTTCAATCACATGTGTTCCTTGTCACTTTTATACTGTATTCATTATCATAGCTTTACCCACTAGTATAGCAGGGACTATTTAACACAGAAAACAGAGGATGGCTGATATTATCCCCAAGCACAGATAACTTGGCCCATTTTTTCAGTGCCTCTGCTGCACTGTCATGTGATTAATTTAATCATAAGCTTACATAATTGACTCTCGAACTATTAAGTTGTACTTAAAAGAATGTACATCATTAGTTTTCAGCTAAAACTATTTCTGCTTTCAATTTTTAATACAGACTGCCAAATGAGGACCAAAGCAACTTCAGCTTACAGTACAGTAGAACCTTGTTTACCCAGATCAACTGGGACTAGGGCCGATCCAAATTAACAAAAATTACCAAAATACTTTTAATGGAGTTAAGAAATTACTATCAGCACACCTTCATCTAAACACACACACTGTATGTAATGTAATAGCCTATGTATTTGCTATATACAATATAGCTACAAATTAGTCTACTGTAAAAAAAGCAGCGAGTTTCTACTGTTTCAGTTTATTGTATTGGTTATGAGCAGCACAATCTCACATCCACTTTAACATTGGTTCATTTGGCAATGTTTCAGCTTGATTCTCAAAATAAAACATCAATTTCTCTATGTTTGCACTGCTTTTGAATGGGTTATAACTACAGCTTGTTCATCAATACTGTCTGAATCTTAACACCCTTCATTTTCATTTTCAATAACACTGTATGATACAATAATGCTTTCCTCTGTAGTCAGTTTATAACTTCCATCATTGACAATTTGCATCCACTTGTCAATCTCTTCTTCATCGAAATGGGAACAGCAATCAATATTTTTAAAAATGTCTATAAAATTACTTTTTTCTTCTTCAATCTTTTTCTGACAAGTCAAACACACCACGCCACAACCTTTTCCACGACTTTATCAAAGTTTCTCTTCCAACATGGCCCTAAGCATGTGGGGTGGATTAAGATTAGGATTACTGTGGAGGGGATTCAGCACCAAAATCTGTGGTTTATTGTACCTAAGTGCCAGCTGGGGTATCCCCAGGAGGAAGGATGAGGTGATAAGAGACAGAGGATGACCGACCCAAGGACTCACAACAGCACTAAGACACCTGCCAATACTTCTACCCTGAAAGAGATCACCAGGTGAGAAATGATGTGAAGTGAAGGTACAGAAAATTTGGGAGATGTAATTAACCTACCCATCATTGGCCTGGAAAATCGGGAAAACCCCTGAAAAAAACCCATGGGTCAAGTAGGTTGGTCACAGGAATCGAACCTGGGCCTCCTGAATCCACAGACAAAACTGCCTGAACCATCCTGCTCGGTAGGTGAATGCAATGAATTCATCAGCTTGCAAGAGAATTTGAGTAATGTACCTACTAAGAATAGCAATTTCTGATCTATAAAGCAATTCTTCATTTACTGTGCTGAACAACAATTTTTTTCTCCCAAAACTGATCTGGGTTATCTGGACATCCAGGTTAAAGAGGTGCAGGTTAGTGAGGTAGTGCACCCTGGACTGGGCATCCCAGAGTGGAAACTCCATGTGGTTCCCTACGCCAGAGGCAGACGTATTACCACTAAACTATATGGGCAGTTTCAATTATTAAACAAAATAAATCTGAAGTGTATTTATCATTGCATAGTTGCAGGCATATTTTTATGTTTTTAGTACTTTAAAGTTTCGGGATCTACTTATGACTGTGATAAAGTAATTATTTCAACACACAATTTTTAGTATATTGTATTTAATTTGCATATACTTTTCTGCAAATAGTGTTGTTTAATCTTGCACAAGTACATTAAAATTGTATGTTTCGTATACTGTATCCTGTTATTTGGTTCATCTCCAGGATGAACTGAATAATGGTACTTGTATAAGTATCAAACACTATTTAGTTTAAAGTTTAATTATGCATTATATTAACTTACAGTATGATGAGGCCGTAAATTATAAAGAATTTCAAATCAAATAAAGCAAGCTAATAGTGAAAATTTGTAAGTACTCCATTTTGAAACAAAATCTGCACTAAGACATGATAACCAAAGGTAAAATATTTATTTTCTGATGGAAGAAAACAGCGTATGATTCTATATTTGCAAACAAGTTCAATATTTAAAACCATGATTTACTTAAGCTATGTTTAAACTTCATCTAAACTGATATAATGTAAGTAGTCCATTTTGAAACAAGATATGATTCAGGCATTTTAACAAAATATAATGTTTATCTTTTAACATGTATTAATGTTAACGTTTATTCTCTCAACTCTGCATGTGGAAGGAAACAGATTATGATCCCATATTTACAAACATTTCATATTTAAAATCCTGAACTGCTTAAGTCATGTTAGGACTTCATCTTAGACCATTACTGTTAAGAAACTGATGAAATCTATGTGACTTAATATACAATTAAAAGTTAATGTTTTATTTCAGGATCCAAAAATGACTGATTGGTTGTGGGAGAAAAGAGAATGCAATGAGCAAAAGGAAATTTATGAAAAATATTATAGAAATAAACTACTTAATAAACATATCAGCAATGAGGAGCATGACAGGAGATATGCACATAAAATTAAACGGGTAAGATAAAAAGAAGATAGTTTTTTGTACAAACAAAACATTTATACAAGAGTAAAACCATGAAAGTTCTAAATTCACAAGCTATGGTTACAGGTTTCTAAGAACAGAGATGTTCATAAGTTGCTGACATTGCCTGAGTCTGAACATGTGCATTTGCCATGTAATGCCACAAATGAAACAGTTTAAGATGTACATTTTGTCTGCATTCTGCATAAGGAAATATCTCAAGAATATTAAATTCAAGGTTGCATTTAGCTGTAATACCTTCTGTTTTCCACAATCTGACTGACAAAACTAAAGCATTCCATTAAGATGTTCCTAATATTCTGATACCTTCAGTAATTTAATTTGATTAATTTTTATACTTACTATGTCAATAAAATTATGAACTAAATAACAAGAATGTGTGAATGGAGTATATCATATACTGTTAATTAAAATGTCCAACAGGACAGGAAACACACTTAATTATTAGCAAAACATCAGTATCTACCTATAAAAAGTCAGATCTGGGCTTGTTGCAGCTCCTGTGGCATAAATTAATAATGTTTGGGAGAATATCATTTAGACGAAATTTAAATAATATTCCTGTAAGATATTCATCCTGTACTAACTACTTATTCTTCTATACTTACAGGTGAATTAATCAATATAAATTAAACATTTAAAATAAAATAATAATTATATATCTTCATATTTTCCTAATTTTAAATTAAGCTGTAGATAGATGTCTTTCTATTCACTAATAGATATCATTCAGACTTCCATACAAGTTACTTTCATAGTTATACAACTTATTTTTCCTTCTTTTATATGCCTAAAGAATTAGCTATTAATATTTACTCCACAGAAAGAATTAATAAATCAATGTAGAGATGCTGCTTTTCTTTGTATTGAATGTGCCATATGCTTTATCCGAGTACAGGCACAAGATGAAGAGGATAATGGAGATTATCAGAAGTATCAGCTGATGACCTCTGTTTCCATGCCAGTGTTTGACCGCAGGGAGAACGCGGTATGAGTACTATCATTCTTACTTGAAAATATACCTGAACTTAATTATCTGATGTGTTAATCTTCATATAGAAAGTGTACTTTATAGATCTTATGATGCTTTGTCCTTTGAAAATATGCATTTATTTTGCATCACAATAAATATACCTGTCACATTTATATTGTTAAGAACTTATTTATTTCACACTCATAAGCTTGATGTTGAACTTTCATTATTAATTGTGGCTAAAAAAAGACAATATGCATTTTTAATGTGGAAAACAGTTCACACTTGACATAGGTAAATAATGGATGTTCAAGCACTGTGATCATGTGTTGCTATTCAATGCCAAAATTTGGAAATGTGGAACATTTTACTTTTTCCTCAAAAGGTTTAAGTAGTGGAGTAATATTACTTTTTTCATAGATATTCTGTACTGTAGAGTAATAAATTTTATAAAGAAGTCATCATGAATTATTTGGGATTAAAGTGTATTTGCCTACGCATATCACTCATGATAGCTTCAAATGACTGGCATACAATGTAGTTTTGGACTTAAACTTATCTATATTAAGTTTGTAATATTCTTCACTTGAACCAAAGTGCATTAGACACTAAATTTGACTGGAGACTAAATGAAATTATTCTCTGTGGTTTTTCATTGCATAATAGAAGCTAATACCACACACTTTAAAATCAATATGTTATTTAATTTACAATGATTTTTTTTAACTTTACAAACTAAATTTGTCTTTAAAATTATAACAGTATAGTGAATTTTATGAATAAGTAGACAGTTATTTAATGTAGACAAACTAAATACCGACATAGTGTCACCAGGTTACTACTATTATATGTATGTCAGAATAATTTTATGCTCTCTCTCTGCTTATGTCTGTGGATATAGATCTTTTAAAAGTCAACTGAAAGTCTAAAATACTACAAATGTTTAAGTATCTGAGGAAGGAAATAAATAAAACAACATCTTCACTGTGTAAGTTACGAAGCATGTTTCTTAACAGAACACTGCAAATGCCATGCCATTTTTTAACAGGAAAAATCCTTTCTGGAACATAATGCGTAGCATTAAACAGAAAATATCTTTGAATATTCCAACTTTCTTATAAGGAAACATTTTTCAGTTCTGTTAATATTGTAGGTTATGCCTTTTTCTTTACATATAACTATGGAGAGCTTAATTGAGGTCTAGAAATAATGTTATCTGTGTCTTCTCTTTAGCCAATATTTTCATAATTACCTTTTATTTAACAATTACAAGGATCAAATTTCCAAAAATCATTCAAAGAACAAAAAATATTTCAGAAAAAATATTACTTGAAAATTGAACGTGCCCTTTTTAAGAGCTACTCATATGGTGCCATTAAAACTTAATGAAAGAACTACATCAATTAATTAAGCATGGAACATCTTGTAATAGCAATTTCCGGTGTAACATTTCATTATTCATTGATTAGAATCTTAAGGCAACAAAAAAGTAGATGTAAAGAAAGAAATGATGATGATGATGATGATGATGATGATGATGATGATGATGATGATGATGATGATGATGATGATGATGATGATGATGATGATGATGATGATGATGATGATGATGATGATGATGATGATGATGATGATGATGATGATGATGATGATGATGATGATGATGATGATGATGATGATGATGATGAAATTGAGCGCTCAATTTGTACTTGGACTTAAACTGATGAGTTGTTAGAAGCAAAAATGTGACATATTACACAAGAACTAAAGTACAAAAAGTGTCTACAATAAACATGTAAAAGTATTACACCAAACTTGTACTTTATGTTATATTACTTGTGAATACCTACTGCAGTATCCTAAAAAATGTTTCACATTACTTTTATATTATATTAGATATTTAATGAACATGTAATTCATCATTGCTGCTTTTAGATATGTGTTAAAACTATATGCCCCACTAAGGATTAAGGATTGAAGGATTCTTTCTTCTTCTTTTTGGCTTTCTCAAACAACAGAAAAATACTGTTATCAATCAGAATTCACATTAGGGAATAATGAAGATGACTACAACAGTGAATCCCATGGAAGTCACTGCACAAACAAATGTTAGTATCAACATGAATGCCAACGTTGGGACTAAAAGAAGATTTCCACATGGCACTAAACCTACAATGTCAACAAATGTGCTAACCTTATGATTGGATTCAGATTTATCAGTTTATTTCTTGCAGTACCAGTGCAATGAATTGCAATGAATATCAAGTACAAATTATTAATATGCTTTACCCAATACATCATCTCAAAAAGGGAGACAAATTAATGTCTGACATAAAGTCATCAGGACTATTTAGCAAAAAGCCTTACAAATGGCCAAAAGCCAGACTTCTGGCCATCCTCTTTGTTGAATATAGCTTGTCTAATTAAAATATATTAAACTTAAAAAAGAAATCAATAAAGAAAAGAGCATACTAACGACTATGAAATAAATATAAATAAATGTTGTTTATGCATGATTTGATGAATTTAGTAACAGTGACGTCAAAATTAATTGAAAAAACTATTTGTAGTCAGTTTTTAACACTTTGTCACTTCCATTTTTATATTATTGAGCGACTACTTTCGGAAGCCATTGCATCTATTATCAATCTCGAAGGTCCAACTATCATCTGTTATCATCTACTATCTTCTCTCTGATGGTGGAACTATAAACTTCTTTGTCAAATTGAGGAGCGGTTTTTCAAAACTCCATAGATGCACAAAATGCATTTCTGAGAAAAACAGGTTTTTCTATTTATTGGTAATACTAATTGGTTAGCACAGCAAATATATTATTCATTCAATTCTCCTTCCTGAAAATAATTGAATGTGAAAATAAACATCATTCACTAATGAAAATGAAAGCAACAGCATATTCAGGGGTTTCACAATTCACCCAAGAACATTTAAAAAATTCAAAAAAATTTTGAAGAACAAAATATCATCTTGGCACCTACAAATGGATACTCAATATTAAAATTGTTAAATTAAGAAACAAAAGATTAAATCCCACCAATTAATAGATCCAAAATGTACCAAATAAGTTGTAAGGTTTGTGAAAAATGCTACACAGGACAAACTAATAGAAACATAAAAACCAGAGTCAAAGGGTACTTTAGAAAGAATTTGAGTCAGCAACAGCATTTCATTTTTGGAACAAAAACCATGATATTGACCCAAATCCAAAATTACTGAAAGGGGTGATAAGCCGAAACAAACGACAACATGGGAGAACATATTCATATGGAAAAATAAGGACAGAGTAATAAATTTTGAAATCCCATCAGTAAATAATTTGACAAAGAAGTTCATAGTTCCACCACCAGAGAGAAGAGAGCAGATGACAGCAACAGTTGATTGATGGTTTGATAATGGATGCAACAGTTTCTGAAACCAGTCCCTCAATAGTATAAAACTGTAAGTGATGAAGGTTAAACATCAACTACAAATAGTTTTTCCAATAAATGTTGTTTTTTCAAAGCTTGAAGTGATATTTCAAAGACCCTCTGGAACAATAGGAATCATAAGCAGCATTCCTTAGTCACCGTCTGCTTTGTTTCAATTGGATGTCAATATAAGTGATTATAAAATATCTCTAATATGTCATCATTATGTTACATCGGGCTACTCACCTTTGATTCAACAATTTTGTTGAAAACCATTTTAGAATTTCTAACACTATCCGCACACATATTAGGAAAACATATTTGGTGTAATAACAATTAACTTTGATTCCGCACAAATCTAATTAAGATTTGTGTATTATTAACTATATACTTTGTATAGCATTATAGAGCAATTTCATGTGTAACAGACTAACATTCATAGTATACTGGAGAAACCAAAGTCTCACATGCATGAGGTGTTGGAATATGAGTATCGACCAACTCATTTATTACAGAAAACTCATTCAAACTATCAAAACTAGCTTACAATTAGTATACAAAACTAGGATCTAAGACAAAATGTATATAAAATATTTATTCATAAATATTTAGAATTTTTATTAACTCTCTTTGCAGGTCAAGTAGGGAAATCTTAACTTTTTTTAAAGTTTTAATTGGAAAACAGATTTTTAAATGATCAGTTTGTAGTGGAGGATTTAGATAGAAAGAGAAAGAAAGATGGAGTAAGAATGGAAACAAATATAGATGAATCTGAAATACTCGGTTTTCTTTTCAACAAACATGCAATATTTGATTACATACCATTAAATGTATATAAGTGTATATCAAGTAAATTAAAATTCCATTTCATCTCTCATTCACAGTACACACAAGACTTTGAATTATACACATATACATTGGTCTCCATGGCAGCACTTCCATCTACACTGTAGAGCTCCATGCAATATACCGAGCCATTTTACATGTTCGCTGAAGAAGGTTGGGTGACAGCCTTATCCTCAGCAACTCCCTGAGTGCCCTTCAGAGCCTTCGTGAGCTGTACAACCACCATCCCGTTGTACAGCGTTCCAGGATGCCCTCCATGTTTTGCATGCCTCTGGCGTCAGCATGGTGTGTGCATAGGTTCCTGGTGGGCCTGGAGTGGAACGAAATGGCAGACTCGGCGGCCAAGAAGTCAGCAATAGAACCGAGGTTACCATCTTATTTGTGCGGAAGACTTTCGGCTTATTGTGCATAGGGCGGCGCTCTCGTGCTGACACGATGAGTGGTCTGCTCTCCATGACAACAAGCTCCGAACGATTAAGGAGCTTCCGACTCACTGAGTGATCTCCTGTTGCTTATCCCGGTGGGAGGAAGTTATTTTGGTTTGGCTGCACATTGGACACTGTCATTTTAGCAACAGCTTTTTATTAAACCGGACACCAGCTCCAGTTTACCCAGCTCTGCAGTGCCAAACTGTCGGTGTGCCATGTATTTTTAGATTGTTTTAGACTAGCACGTCTCTGTGGGTCTCTCCAGCTGCCAACCTGGCAGAGATACTCACGGATGACAAGATGGCGGTGGGAAAAGTTTTAGCGTTCGTTTTATCTATAAATTTTAGAATTTAGGCCCTAACAGATTGGGTATTTTAACCATTTTAACCTCCTTCCTGGTTTTAATGGTTTTAGATTCTATTTTAGTCTTTGCCACCATTGTGCGGGTGTTTTATCTTGTTTTTATTTGATTGATTGCGTTTTAGTGTTTTACCCTTTTACTTGGTTTTTATAAGGGCGCTGATGACCCAGTAGTTGAACGCCCTTAAACAGAATCATCATCATACACATATACAGTTCACTGAATCAACATATCACACAGTTGAATGAATGGTTTATAATGCAGATTCACTAAATCATGCAGACACTGCACATAAAGTTCTGCTATTGCTTTGATGTTGAAATGTAGAACTTGTGGATCAGTCTAGCTAACTCTACAGATAAGCATACTCAGTGACAAATTCATTAATCACTTTCACACAATTAACTCTATAAATGGCTGGAATATAGTTGGTGAAACACACTGAAACCTTTTCTTAAGATGCTTTTGCACTCCAGCTTACCTCCTGAACATTAATGTGATTTGTTTTATTACATAAGCAATGAACGAAATTTTCTGTGGTTTGCATTCTAGTTCTAACTGTAATATGCCATAGTTTTTGCTTGCCTTTCAATTGAATTCACTGTTCCTTTCCATTGGTTTAGAGAGGTTGCCAATCTATTTCTTAGTATTCAGACAGTCAATGGGGGATCCCTCTTGTTTTTAATCTCAGCTATTTTGCCCAGCATTTTCCTTGATTTCAGAAACAGTAAATTGGTCTAGTCATCTGTAATGTCAATTTTACTCAGGACTGAATATTCATTATAGCCTGACTGCATACATTCCTCTTCACTCTCGCCATAAATTATTTGAACTATAAGCTCATCAAATTCAGTTTTAACAGGCACCAGTTTCCTTTGCGATGTAGCTAAAAGAAACAACATTTTCATGCACAATGCATGAGAATACATTTGTGAAACCTCACTTCAGAGACACACATTATTAAGATGCAATTCTGCAAGCTTCATTATTTGTATAAATAATATACATCCCTCTTTTAGAGTAACTTCAAATATTGATTCAAATTTCTTAGATAATGTGAGGTTGTCCAAAAATAACCAAATTGGTCTTTTTGCTGCAAAATACTGCTTACGTTTATTCAAAATCTTTTAGAAACTAATTGAAAATACTATTTGTGGTCGGTTTTTCACACTCTGTCACTTGCATTTTTATTTTTTGAGGGATTAGTTTTGGGATCTGCTGCTTCAAAGTTGAAAATGAAACCTGCTTACCTCCAACTGAGAATAATCTGGTAAATGATGCACACCATATTTGTTACTCAAGGAAAGACCTTTCCAGTATTGCCAATATCAAACACCAATTCGGATGCATTACAATGCAAAACAAAAAAATCTAGCTTTTTAATACTCTCTCATATTTTGAATGAACCTTTCCCTGAAGACTGCTATGATATTGTATCATCCACAAATAAGTTATTGCACTGCAACTTTAACATTTACTGAAAGTCCATATTTTTATGTTTCTTCTTTGGCTTGCCAAGATATTAACCTTCTTTTGTTGCTAGGTTGTTCAATTTTCCATTGAGCTTTGTGAAGTTCTTCTGCAACACATTTTCTGCACTTTGCAAAATTCTTTGTAGATCTAAATGTTGTTGCAGGTTCTATAATACTGGCAACATCTCTTATTTCCTCATTTTAATGTATTTTCTGTTCTTTATCTTAATCAGTTCTTTTCCTCTCTCGAGCTTGCTGAGTTTAAAACTTTTTGGTTTTCACATCAAAGTTTATTTATTTTTATGTACTCCACAATGTTCTTGTTCTCTTAGATGTTGTCTGTAGTTGTGTAATGTTTCTATTGGCATTGTCATCTTTCAAGTTGCTTGCTTTATTACTTCCCAAGGTCTCTCTATTAATTTAGAGCAATATAAAGTAGTTGGAATGTGGAATGTCAGTCTGTTACAGGATATACACTATTATTCGATATGATTTAGCGTTAGAGGATGCAAATTTAAAAAAAAAAAATAACTAGATATCCACTGACTTCAGAAAAGGTTCTCAGATGCCTTCCAGGTTCTGGAACGTAATATTAATTCGTAATTTATTTTATGTCTATGTCACTTTATTCATGTTTAACATAATAATAGACTGTTACTTATATACTATATGTATAAAATAAACCAGAAAACATATTTAGAATTGTTTATATTTGGAATTTTTTAAATTAATATGCTCCATCATAAGTCATATTTGACGATGATTGAAATGGGTGGAATGATACTCAAATGAGCCCAGGGTCCATTGAGCTTAGAGCTACCTGATATTCATCTTTCAGGATCAGGGAAACCCTGGAAAACTCCTTATCTAGATAAATCAACCTGAGATTCGAACTCGGACCTCCTGAATATGAGACAGACACTCTACCACAATGCTACAGTAAAGAAGAGCTAAAGTACAGTGCATGCAAATAGATGTGAACAGTGTAAACATAATGCGCACTGGCAAGAAACAGTCGGCCAGTTGGTTGGCAAGTAGCAAGCAAGCAAGCAAGCACCAGTCTGTTCCTGTCTAACACAGTGACAACAAGAGCATTTCTCCCTGCAACACAATATATTTGCCAGGATGCAGATAACTGTGTGTTGTGTTATCTCGGTTTACTTGCACTACGTTCGCGTGTGCACACAGGTTTGCAAAGCTCCGTCTCTTTCCCCACTTCTTGTACATCTGACTGCATCTGACTCCTCTCGTCTATTTGCATGCACTGTAAGGAAAATTTAATATCTCATGTAAAAGAAAGGTTTTATGTAAATTTTAACATTTGCTTTGTAAAATGTTTAACTATGTAGAAAATAGAAACTCCTATGCTTTTTTTTGTTTTTGTTTTTGTAATTTACGTCCTTTAACTTTTTAAGTCATATTGGGCGCTGAATGGAATGGGTGAAATGATACTTAAATGGGCTCAGGGTCCATGGAGCTTAGAGTTATCCAACATTCGTCTTTTAGGATAAGGGAAAACCTCGGAGAAAACCTTATCCAGGTAACTCACCTTGACCAAGATTCAAACTCAGGATCTCGTCAATGTGAGGCAGACATGCTACCAACTACGCTGACAAGGCGGGCTCCTATGCATTTCTCACCGTCTTTTATTCACCAAGAACTTAAGCATTAATTACCTTATTCATTGCAATTAGTATCTTATTATTGAATAAGGAATCTCAAATTTGAAGAATTATAGACCCTTATGTAAATTATTAAACTATTGAATTAAAATTGCACTTCATGTTATAACTTTTTTGAAATTGCTCTATAATATTTATAATATGAAGACCAATGTAAATTCTGTAATACATTACAGAAGGAATGAATGAACAAATGAATGACGTAGATGATGGTGGTGATGATGATGATGATGATGGTGATGGTGATGATGATGATGATGATGATGATGATGATGATGATGATGATGATGATGATGATGATGATGATGATGATGATGATGATGATGATGATGATGATGATGATGATGATGATGATGATGATGATGATGATGATGATGATGATGATAAGTATGATGATGATGAATATGAATCGCACATCTGAAGATTGTCATTATGCAGCTGCTCTGATCATAATTATAGCTATGTTTTGTATATGAGTGATTAGAATAATGGATTTCTATAAAGGGCTTCTGAGTACAAGTAGCTACTCCATCTCAAAGTGTTATATTGTTATATATATTTCACTTTACATATATGCACAGACTCACAATTGGTACCCAGTGCACAACTATAAGATATGAGCTGGCTATCATTGTTGTAGGTGTAATGTGTTTGCTGTATGAAAATTTAAAAGACAGATTTTTAAGCAAATTAAAATATATAGTTGTATTACTGATTTTAACTAAGTTTGGAAACATTTGTCTAACATTTGCAGAAAGTTCTATGAAAAAACTAAATGAAGTATAGAGATCACTAAAAATATACATAGACTTATGCTTATATTTTTTATAAATTTTAATTGCAGTTTCAGAAAATATTGCATAACTGTTCCAAGATTATGATTTATAAATTTTAGTTACATGATATATGATTTAGTTATAAGAAACTTTGCAACCACTGATTTAATTCTTTTAGAGTATTTTAAATGCAACCTTGAAAGAACCAAATTTATGAGACTGAAGGATAAGAAGAATAGGCCACAATATAAGATTTCACTGAAGATGGATACTTCATTAAGCATTGAGTGTGAAATAAATATCATTGCTCCATTTGTATTGAGTCACATTCAATTTACAGTTTCACACTTAATTATCATTTTTATTTGTTGTATGTTTAATTTGTGTTTTCAACCCTTAGTGTATATTATTTTGAAATGTTGTTCTCTTTAGCTCAGTGATATTATTGCCGTGTTCATTTTCCTGTCTGCAGAACATCACTGAACGGATTCTGATAAATGAGGCGATTTGGGTTGAAAAAATAAGAGAGGTAGAAAATTAAAACATCAGTTAACTCTCAGTTGTTTTATGTAGCAACTCCATTATTAAGTGGTGATTAGTTAATTAATGTAGGTAGTTGAGGAGGTAACAGTCGGTCTCAAGCAATTAGAAATTTAGATTCTTATACAAATTTGTGACCAATGTTTATTAAGATTCTATACTATTAGTGAGTGGTGGGCCAGTGAATGAAAATAGATCCTATGATTTACGCTGTTATCATGCTCTAATAGGAAGTAGAAAAAGTTTGTTTTTCATATACATACACTTACATATATATATATTTTAGATACAGTAACAAAGTATTAATCAAATGTTAGGTTTGATGATAACATAGAGGGGTCCAGTAGTTTAAATAGTATGGCATCTTTTAGCCAGGTAGCTTTATAAAGTATTAGAAAGCATATTTAGTACTGCTTTAATATACACATTAAATTCTCAAATCAACAGCATGCTTTATTAATGACTAAAGAAGGTAAAGAGGAAACTGCAACCATACATTACCTCTTTTAACCCAAATATGCAAATAAAACATGAATAATTTGCTGTATTGCTCTTGGTAACATTAATTGAATTGTAATAAACAACAATTCCTGAGCAGGACATGTTTGTTATTGTTAATACAAAGTTACACTTGAATTGTACAGTTATCATTATCATGTGTAAATTTAACAGAAAAATCTTAATTTTAAACATTCTGGTTATGTAATTTAATATTCCTTATCAGTTTTCTGTATTCTCAGAAGTAATCATCATGAATATGCCTTATGCTCTGAAAAACTTAAGCCGGTCTAATGAGTTTTTCACACTGATGAATTAGTTATGAATATTCCCTATCATAAAGCAGCATTGTAAAAATGGACATTCTCAGCTGGGAATTGTTTTATACTGATTACATTGGAATTTGCGGCTCCTGAGTCATGCTATGAACAAAATAAAGTCCAAAATCTCTATCCTATGTGATAGAATTAAAATGTTGTGTTGCTTACTGAGCAACATACAATCAAAATTTATAACTCTGAAAATGAATAGTACCAATGTGATATTATAAAGTGGACCAACTGAGATGGAGCTGATGAATTAAAAAGTTAAACTTGCATGAAAGTATTCGTTACATAGATATAGGCACAATGATACCTATAAACAAACATAAGAGGGGAATATGAGAAATATTTGCTATCATCAATTCTTGCACTTTTGCATAGGAGAGTACTCTAACTGGAGAATATTTATTAAACTTACAGAGCTGCTTATACACTGGCGGAAAAAAGTCAACACCATTAATGATTGCTTAACTATAATGAAGAGTTAAACTAAAGGTAAATACATCATGATAGCATCATATGATAACAAATATGATAACTTCATTCACCAATATTATAATTCCTCAATATCACTTACTATACCCATGTTTCAATTAACACAGTTCTGAAGGATATTGCATTTTTTCCACCAGTGCAAATGGCCATTTTATCTGATATAAACATTTTGTTTAAAACATGAACTATAGAAAAAGCTTTCTAGTGTTATTCATCCAAACAAAACATTTCATATTACCCTCTAAAACACACTTCCCTCAAATAAACTTCAGAGAATTTTAACAGATTTGTATCGAAATAATGTTGCTCTAACCTGCTATTTGACTAAAGAGTAAACACAGTTTGGGTGCCTTGATATAACCACTAAAGTTTATCTATAAGCATACTATGAAGCAATAGTGAACATGCATCTTTGATAGCAGCAGGCATAATTATGCACAAAAATGATAATACAAGATGAGTCAGGAAAACACTGACAATGCTTAGTATGTTGCACAGGGCTGCACACTAATAATTTTTTAAGAAAGACTTCAGGTCCAGAAACACACAGTTTGAATGCTGTAAAAAATCAAAGTTAGAGAACTGTTATCCTTAGTGCATCTTTGAGCAGACAAAAATCCACATATAAAGATTGTTCGAAGTTACCAACACAAGTTTAGTATCAACCTATGGGCTGGAATAATTCCTGACCACATCATTTGTCTGTATCTACTCCCAAACAAACTAACAGGACCGATCTATCTCGCTTCTCCTAGAGATACTTTGCCTATCTTATTGGAGGACGTTCCACTACACATTCAGCAGGTATTGTGGCTGCAAAATTACAGAGCTCCAGCACACTTTGAGAGAAATATACATACCCTAATCAGTGGATTGGTAGAGGGGGACCAGTTCCATGGTCACCACGATTGCCAGATTTGACACCACTGGACTATTTTCTGTGGAATTGTATGAAATCCATGGTGATGGTACTCCTGTAACGTCAAAGGAGGACTTCATTCCATGAGTACATGAAGCGATTACCATTCTTTCAGGTCAACCACACTTATTGGAGCACATTCATGAAGCTCAGTGCTGCCAATGTAGGCTTTGCTTTGATGTAGGAGGTACCTGTTTGAACCCTGTTTGTAATGTTAAACTTCTTTGTGCTGCATACTGTTTGTTCATTGTATTGACAACATGTGGAATGAACAATTAATGGTCTACTGCACTCAAACTGTGTGTTTCCAGACAAGGGTTGCTGCTTGGAAAATGATCCGTTTGCCATCCTGCACAACATACCGAGCATTGTCTGTGTTTTTTGCTTCATTCCGTATAATGAACTCAAGGACATAAGGAGCAAATAACATGATTACATATACGAGTATCATTGAAGTATTGTAAGTCTTACATTCGTGTGAAAATTAAGGCTTTGTACAGATCCACTGATTTATTTATATTAATTAATGAAAATGCTCATACATACTCTAAATTATACTCATAAACTGCATTATATGTATATAAATGTTGTAATATTTTAAAGATTAGACATTAATAAAGTTTGTACAGATGATTTGCTATTATACTTTAGTAGTTAAATGGGTAAAGTTAAAAAAGAAGAACAGAATACTGGGAACAATAAGCAATAAAAGAAAAATGATTTTCAGTTAATGTTAATGAAAACAAATTTATTGTTTCATATAATAACCTATTTTGTTTAGAAGAATTACTTAATTCCTTCCTCCTCTATTTCTGTTGTGCTACACTTCTGTTGCTGGTAATGAGGTAAAGCAATGAATGTATACCATTTATATCTGTTATCAACTATGCAAATAAAGGGAGGCTGAGGGTAAATTAAGTGATTGGGCTATATTTCTTAATGTAAATTTTTTTAAAAAATATGGAAATTATTTAAATTACCTGTTGAATATACAACCTTGAAAATAATGATATAGGATAAAGACAATCCAAATAAAGTACTTAAATCAAATTAAAAGTTCTTTTATCAAAATAAGACAACTTGCTAAATATGCTGGACCTCTCTATTCCATACTCTAGAATTCCAATGTTTTATGTTAAGAGTAAAATTTTTAGAAAGAAGTGTTCCTACAAAATCAATATTTCTTTAGTTAACATAGAAAGTGTTTTACCTTCGTACTGAGTAGGGTAATTATTCATTGTTTATGGTTAAACCACCAAAATTAGCACCAGTTGAGAAGTTTTGTTTCCAACACATTACCAACTCCCAAATTTTGATTGTTAATTTGTTGAAAAGATTGTTTACGTACCATCTGATACCTCCTTTGTACAGGGGTTCATATATTTTATTTTTGTAATAGTACCTAGTCGGCATTCAAAAATTTTGCAAAAATGTGTGATTATAAAATATGCTAATTCAGTATATAAATAGAGAAAGCATTCATTTTTTTAATTTATGCAATTAATATTTTTCTACTAAATTATTCCACACCAGAAACATTAAAAAAGGTCATATATGACTAATGCTTCTATGGTGCTTAATGACCAGTGCACCTCTTAGTTTCCATAAAGGACAGGTACTATTAATAAAAACAAAACATTAACACCTGTAGTTGGATACAGTATCTTATCAACCCTGTTTTGGCAAGAGTTGATTTTGCTCTTTATTTTGCTGTAATATGTATATTAATTTTGAACCTTTAACTTAAAGTTTGTGAGATAAAAAGATTCATAAATATTATAATATGATTGATAAATTATTTATACTTTTAAGTTATAGTTTTAGCGTACATTTAAAAAATCAGAATATTGGCTTTTATTAAAGTTATTTTTATTATATGAATTTAAGTTTTGGGCAGCATTTATTTGCTTCAGCTGAAGAGAAATGCATTTTTTTTTCAGATGATTTCTGTAATGCCTTACCAAAACAGGAGTTTGAGTTTTTTCTTGCCAAAACCTGCTAAGTCCATTTTCCATAACTTCCTTTCTCTCTAAGCTTGACTAGTAGACTTTTTGTTCTTCATTTAAATAATTAAATAATTACTATATTTATTACTATTCTTATATATTTTATTCTTATATTTATTATGTATGGAGTTGGTAGGTTTTGGAAATCAATCTCCTCTCACTAAGTAGGTAGATGTTGCTTAGTCTCTTTTCAACCCTGCATGGGTATTTCTTTAGATGCTCGCAGCTGATGATACTATAATACTATACTACTTTCTGTGTGTGTGTGTGGTGTATGTCTCTATCTGTTGTTTCTATTACTATAGGCTAGAACTCGTAATCTCATTTTATATCTTGACTTTCTTCAAACATACAGTGAAACTCATTAAATGTTAATTAATTTTTCTTTTTCTTTATATCTATGAAGTAAGGGAAAATATTAACATTTACCATTTCCAAATAATCATAATGGAAATGGTGTAAAGCAGCTGACAGTTTAAAAATTCTATGCAAATTTTACCATAAAGGTCTGAGTTAAAAAAAAAAAAAAAAAGTGTTATGCCACTGCATATTTATTTCAGGTTTTTGATTTTTAATAAACCCTGCCCATATATGTTTTTTAAAAAATTGTAAGTCTTGGAGAATGGATAGTGTGATTAATAATACAACAAGAAAATAAATATAGATTCAAGTAACATAATTTTGTGCTTCATTGCATCATAGTCCTTACACATTGGAATAGATTCAAGTATTAAAATCTGAGCTTTCATTAAGCATAGAATAAATAAGTTACAATTTACGGATAGTTACTTGTTTGTTTTTCAATATAACTAAAAATGATATTTTTATATCAAGAAGAGCAGCACAGTAAAAACCTATAAAAATAAATATTATAATGACTGCTGCCACAACAGAAACTATTCAAGATTTGACTTAACTACTGAAACTGTTAGCCCAAGTATGATTCAATTTAAAAAAAAATAAATTCTCTATTAAAATGCTAACAGTGATTACAAAACTAAAATAATTTGTGACAAATATGCCTTTTTTATTAAGCACTTAAATATCTTAATACTTTATTATAGTGATAATAATGCATACAGAAAGACAATATTTAATTTCTCAGTTACATACTTCACTAGTCTTCTATATGTAAGAAAACTTACTCAATTTCTTTCTTTCTTTTCTTTTCCTTTTCACTTTTTTTTTCTTTTGTTGGAGAACCACACTCTTTTTGCAAGAAACTGCAGGCAGAGTATGGAGTATTATTAATCTTAAGATATAAAAGTATGATTTATTTAAAAAATATAACATTCCAGCAGAACCTTTCTACCTCCAAGAGAGAGTGCATCCACACCATGGTACAACCTTAAAAAGGGGAGAAAGATGATTTTAAATTGTTTATATATTCGAAAAGTAGTCATCCTTACTATTCTTCAAGATGCAATGAATTCCCTTGCTCAGCAAATTACAAGCACAGAAGCTGCAGGAAGTGAGGGAAAGTGTCAGTTTATGACGCTACTATATTATTACTATGCACTTCGAGTTTTGCATGAAATGGTATCAATTTGAAGGTTCATTCTAGACCACTAGAGTGGTGCAGAAAGGGAATAGTGGAAATTTGTGCCTGTTGTACCTGCCACGGTTATTATTGGCAGCATATGACAATCTGTAATACCAATGGCACTTACACAAAAGCTAGCATAGTATATTGAGAAATGAAATATAAGGCTCTTGTCACTTACTTTGCAAAGTAAAAGTTAGAAGAACATTGTGTTTATTATATCAGCTTTGTCATTTATTTGACAGTGTTCACACTTAGAATTAATCATTGGTTACTAGTAATGTTGCCTGCATTGCAACATTACAACAGATGATTTAAAGAGAAAGCCTCTTCTGCTAGGAAAATTAAATGTTATTGAGCACAAGAGTATCAAATGTGATATTTGATTTATTTAAATAACATGAATAAAGTAAACGTTTTACTAAGTTGTGCAATTTCCACATATTTCATTAAAAAAACAAGGTGAAACTGAAATTCATAAAAATCTGCTCCTTGTCTGCAAATAATATGGAACAAAAAAGTGATAGGGAAGTAAACAGAAGATTTACTTGAAAAAATGGTTAGTGGATGTGAAGTCAAAAATACTTTATTCTGCTATCCAAGTGTTTTGTGTGATGGTGATAACCACTGGTTAAATAAAAAGGTGTGGAGTTCACTCATATAGAAATATTAGGCATTTTATGAGTATCTTATGTTGATATTGCCCTGTAACTTTTTGTAAAATTTATGGTAGCTCAATATTTGCTTGAGAACAAAGTTGGCTAATTCTAAAGTTGAATCATGTGATTGATTCAGCATTGACAATGTAGATGGCACTTAGTGCCAGTCAATGTGCTGTGAAAATGTCACTAAGTTGCACAGTGGTTCTTGAACAGTGACCTTCATCCATAGTAAGTCAGCCAGCCCAAAATGTATGTAAATGTTGTAATATTTTAAAGATTAGACATTAATAAAGTTTGTACAGATGATCTTCTATTACACTTTAGTAGCTAAATGGGTAAAGTTAAAAAAAAGTGTAAGAAAGAGTTATACTTATAAATCACGACAGAAAACTGGAGACTTTCATCTTTCTTTCTTCTTTCTCTTTGTGCCATTAGGCATTGGTGCATTTCAGTCACTTATTGAAGTTCCTTCGATAACGTACCACTCTCTGTACGTCACTCAAAGTCTTCCCTCACCTCCTAATCAGTCGCATGATATACTCCTCCCATTCCATCCGCAGTCTCCCTTGTGTTCTTCCTGTTGGTCTGGCTTGCATACCTGCTTCGCCTTCCTTCCATCTTCCATTCTTACTAGATGACCAATCCAAACCAGCCCTCTCCTCTCATCAACATCCGTTTTTGGATCCTGCTGAAGTTCATCCCTCACTGTGGCATTTCTAATGTGATCTCTTTGAGTTTTCCCAGCAACTTTCTGCAAATATCTCATCTTAGCTGCAACCAATTTACTTTCCAATTTTTTATGCAATGTCCAACTCTCTGCACCACAGAGGAAAGTTGGTAGATATACAGCATGGTAGATTCTCATTTTTGTGTTTCTGATGATCTCCTTCTTCCCTATAACTGTATTATTTATGCTATAGTACACTTGATTAGCTTTTCTAATTCTGTGGTTCAGTTCTACCTCTAACTTTCTGTCCTCTCTGAAGACGGTGCCCAGGTACTCAAATTGTTCTACTTGCTCAATATCTTCATTTTTTCACTTGATCTTAAGTTGTACTTTTCCCCCTTGGTGAACTGCAGGATGGTGTGTGAACAATGTGATCTCGATGTGCGAGACAAGACAAGTTTAAGACTTGATTACAAGTCGATGAAGATGGTATATATGAAGAATGGATTGACTTTGTGCAGAATAAATGTAGGGTGTAAGTAGTTGTGGCAAGCACGATTTATACAGAATTGTGCATACTTCATAAAGAAAAGCTCATATTTGAGTGTTGCTCTCATATGGACATTTTTATGTCTAGGATTTAAAACACTCATAAAGGAAATTCTCTCCAAGCATTTTGTACAAATTGTGGCACATCACTGCAAGCTTAACCTTATATGACCTTGTGAAATTCATAAATATTTAATAAAATATCTGCAAGAGTGGTTTGTAAATCCATGAGAGAATATGAATGCTAAATTTTTTAGAAACAACAAATAGTTGTAATTATATCAACTTTATTTATCTAAGATGAATATTCCACTCTTGTAATTTTAGAGCCGTTTAAATGTGTATGCTTTAATAATGTTCATTCTAGTCTTAAATAGGTACATAGTTTTTGTAGTTACACTATATTTATGAAATAGTGCACATCAGCATATACAATTCGGAATATAATAAGTCAATTTTAAATTAAAGTTATTTAGAAATTCTGCATAAAATCAAATAGAAAGTGTTTGTTATATGTACTTAAAAGAAAGTGTTAATTATAATACTAGAGTTGTGATATAACCAGTTGTTTAACTAAATACTGAAAACCTGAGACAGATATGCATACATTGTGGAGCACTGTAATTCATTTCCTTTTTATTCTTATACTACACATATTTTACATTCTTTCTTCATACACACTACTCCCTACAAAAACTAGGGACCTTTCACTTTCTTAACTTTTCAGAATATTAACATTCCTGTATTTTATTGTTATATAGAATGTGCTGTCCATATGAAATTCATTAAAAAAGCCTATAAGGATGAAAATTCAAATATGATTTATTAGGTCTCAGATCTGTTAAACAAAGATGTGGATTTTGATCCAAGGAGTACTTAATAAAAGTGAGATTTTAAGTTTGGCTTTACTGCGCATGTGCAGCATTACATTATCAGTTTGATCATTGTAACAAGGATATCATGATATGCATCACATTAGTGCATTGTTGTGAGGCTTAGTTGAAGTATCTTAGTAGTTATTTCAATATATAATGGAGGAACAGTGGCACCAGATAATAAAAGCTGACATTAAATCTTGAATACAATTGCACATCTCAATTATTTTCAGCAAATTCATTAAAAATATTCTCATTCAACACAGAAAGAAATTCATATTTTGGTGAAAATCAATAAAAATATGAAATATAAATTTTAAAAGAGAATATCAGTCAACAATTGAAAATATTTACATGACACTTAAAACCAGGTTTTTCTTTAGAGAGAAAAAACATGAATACATACATATGCTTTTGTTACAATTTGAAAACTCTTAAGCATATTCTAATAAAATGACCAAAAATATATTTCTTAAGTTTATTATAAACTCTGTAATGATCTAATGTTCTTAAGTCTATTTACAGGATTTAATATGTCATTGCCAGTGCTCTATTTCTATAAAATTGTTTGAGGGTACTCTCAACTCGATAAATACAGCGACAATTACTAATGCTTTCAGTACAGCTAATAATTTATATTATTATTTTAAATGATCTTAGAATTAACAAGTATCAAATTACTTTGTAATTAGCCTTAGCTAGCATTATAACAGTTTCCAAATTTTCATCAATTGATGGCTGCTGTAGTCTTCATGTCTTCCTACTTTACTATTGGTATCAGTGTAAGATGTCTGATTTTCATAATCACGAGCATACACAGTCCATATATTGAAACAACTTCAATGCAGGGCCAACCAATTTGATGAACATCAGATTGCTGACATTAGAAAAATCAAATGAAGCACTTGTAGGTGTGATAATGAAGCTCATTTGAAAAAACCCACGTTCACATTCACTAGTGGATATGGGAACACTTTCACTGCATTGAGAAGAGGACAGAAGACTGCTGGTACTTTCTTCTCCATCAAATAATTCCAAAATCCTCTAAGTTCTGGAAATCCAAATGATGACATAGGGTTTTTATACTGTCTTCACCATATATTATCCCAAGACTTTTGGGCCAATTCAATGAGTCCAACACTTTCACACATTCAAATATATCAATATCCTGTGACTGCAACAGACGTTTCTCCATCTGCTGTTTTAGACAGTCATAAAATCAGCTGGGCTCAAGATGTCTTTATGTTATTTCATTTTCCAGTGTAATTCCTCTGAAGTCTAGCTCTTCTACTGCTTTGAGAGCTTCACAGTAATGAGGGTCATTGTTCAGTTTCCTTCCATTGAAGACCAACAGGTGATTCCTGATTTTCTGCTGGACCGAATGAAGTATGATGTCTCGTGACTGCAGCTCAAGACTTAGTTCTGATTAGGGCATTGCACATTAAAGATAAGTCAAGAATGAAACCAGTTTTAATGGTGCACTTTAGTAAACCATCATACATGCCTCTGTCAGTTGACTCCCTACTTTCATCGTCTTTAGCAGCTGAGAAGTGTACAACCAAAGCTTTAAAGTTTTTCCACACTGCTGAAATGCTTCTGAAGCTCGATACTATCAACCTGGTGCCCAAGATTTTGCCTATTTTCAAAATTTCAATTTCGAGGAACTCTGTATGCCATTTTAACTCCCAAGCATTCTTTGGTGACTGGTGTACTTGAGCCACAGCTTAATGAGTGGAACTTTATGTTTAAATATTTTTTCCGCAAAGAAACCATCTATTCTTTTTTTGAAACACCAGATGATGGTACACAGACTGTAGCCCAAGATATGCAATCTTCATACCTTGTTTATTACGTTCTACACCTAAATTTCTTATTTCCTATATCAACATTTTTTTTTTTTTTTTTTTTTTTTTGAAACAGTTAGACATTCATTTTTCTCACAAAATGCACTTTTTTGATCTAAAGTCCAACATTCTGGAAGATCATCTGACTTATTGTCATACACAGGTTCATTTGCTTGGTTCACTGTATTTTCACACTTGGGTTAAATGTTCAGGTTTTCACTTTCACTTTTATCACCTACTAACAACGTTGCAGTTTCTGACTGCTTATTCGCACAACTATGATTTAGGAGTTTTAACTTTTTAGATGCAGGAGAACAAGTAAAACAGTTGATTATTTTGCTGCTCATCTTACCTTAACACCTCAAAACTAACTTGCAGTAAAAAGGCGGGATACATGCTTCAGTCACGCATAACACCAATGCAAGAATGCACGAAGAGGAGGTAAATAGTAGCTTGACGGATCTCTCACAGACTGCGTTAGCATTGTCCATATCATGATTAATTTGAAAAAATGAAATCCAAAAATCTGACTTATGCCCATAAAATAAATAAGTGACAAACTTTTGAGCATCAATAAACGGAACACTGTAAAAAGATACTTCGCATACAGAAAAGTTTAGGGGTACGCGTCCCCCAGCATTCCTCATGAAAAACAGCACTGGTCATTGCTGTTTTCAATATGTTCTGCAGCAAAATGTAAAATGAAATTTAAATAATAAATTTTAACTTAATGCAATACTGATAACTAACTTCAATAAATGGATTACAATCGCTCTTAATGGGAAGGTGAATGAAACTAGTTATCTTGCTTTATATAATAGTAATTTATTATAAAGGTGGATAAACAGAGAGTTTATCTATGAGTAGAACAATTGAAAAAGTGACCCAAAGGTGAGTGTTTTAAGTTCTACGAGTGGATAATAGAGGTTTGTCCATTTGTATAATACATTATTTTATCCCATAGATACAATAAATTAATATATGATAAATATTCAGTTAATGATTTTACAAGAGATAGTAATAAATTAAATAAGGAATAAGGCATTGAATTTATTCTATCCCATCCGTTGCTAGATAAACGAGTGTATTTTGTTTACTTTATCCCAATTGTTGCCCTAATAACTATCATTTTGATTTAAAGTCCAAGTTTTCTTATGTCATTTTTCCATAGCAACAGTATCTATGCAGGATAAACATGTTTATTATTACCTAATACAATGTACAACCGAAAGAAAAAAGTATACATTATAGGACAATAAACTTTTATCTCATCAAAATATGCTTTGATTGCATATCCTAGGCATTTTATTTATCAAGTTCTCTAAATGTCTGTCTGGATTTAATTCCATTTTTCTTCAATTATATCATACAGATGACATTTGCTACAAATTTTCACATGACAAACTGCATGGTCTAAATGATTCCGTAAAATCTCAATGAGGTTGCAGCTTGCAGTTTTGTTGCAGACATGTTTTATAAACACTTTGCTACTCCTTAGTTACAACATAGTGATGTATATCTGAAATCATTTTCTTCCTGTAATACCAAACCATTCCCTATTATTCAAGTCTCACTTTGTATGGCTTGTATTGGAGGATTCTATGTGGGAAGAAGGTTGAATTAACTCCTACAAATATAGTGAAGAATTAACTTTTTAATCAGCTTGGATTTAATGATAATCCAGTGAATAAAGGGTATCAGTGAACGAATCCTGCTATAATAAACCTTTACATAAAACTCACCCACTAAATAAAATTTCAAATAATGCTTTAGTTGAACATGAATCTGATTTTGTTCCAATTTTTCTTCAATTTTTACAAGATCTCTGATGCAGCCATCACATATTCCTGAACAATCAAGGAATCACTCCATGCTTAACAGTTGGCTTGATAGACTGGAAAGTCATATGCTCCCCTGTACAATGACAAACAACAGTAGGACGTTTTGAACCAAACTTTAATCCATAAAGAGGTTAGTTTTGCATCTTTCAGAATCATAATTCCTGTGTTTTGAACAGACAAGTCATTTCTTCCTGTTAATAAACTGTATCAGTGGTTTATTAGCCACACTCCATTTAGACCCACAGTTGGTTGAAATCAGTATTTTTATATGCTTATTTCTTTTAACTCAGACTGCATTCCAGGTTCTACTTTGAGTCTTAATTCCATCTATTTAAGAGTGTGATATATCTAGATGTTTGAACTGACGTCTTTCTTGGCTGTTCAGGCCTTGAGTATCTTTCAAAAGACCTATATCTGCAAAACTGTGCATTGCAGTCTACCAAGAGATACTTGCTACAGCTGAGCTATTTCAGTCATGGAGTACCCTGTCTTTTGTAGTGCTATAATGGAATGTGACCCTATTTTCTGAAGCTGAAGAGGGGACACTTGACAACTGACTTTTTTTTTAAATCTGTGTTAATGTTTAACCTTTAAGTTACAATTAGAAAATCTGTAACTTTATGTATTTATTATTAACAAAAAAAAAAAAGAAAAAAAAAGAAAAAGATGTTCAGTGTTTCTATTCACACCATGAATATCTGAAAATTATAGTAAATTTTGTCAACCATCTAAATCGTTTAAACATCAATAGGTAAACAATCTTCAGCAGTCTTAATTGTGTTGTGCATATATGTGCTGATTCAACTCCAAGGATTTCAAGATTCAATACCATTTTGGATTTGTGAAAAAATATTTCTTGTTCTTCAGTCCCACTAAAGTCACTATAGGTGTTATCACCACAGAGCACAATTTTTTGCCATCTAGGTTGTTTTTGTAAGCACATCAGTCAGGTAACTGGTAATAAACTGCTGCTTCACCAGCACTTTAATCAATTTCCAAAATTCATTCACAGAGACATCCTGTAGCAGTAAGAAATACCTAATCATAACAGGAAAAATCACTGACTGAAAGCATCCATGAACACTAATATAACTCACTTCCTGTAACTCTTTATTTAACATTTCACAAGAATTAGGGGAAAGTATGTCCACAGCAACCTTCAGTCATCATGTGACTACAATAGAATTTCTTACTAGTTTTGAAGCAGTCATTTGAACAAAGCTTTTGATTTTCTTTAACCAAATGGTAAAACCAGGCTCCTTCAATTGCATTCAGATGCAATTGATGGTCTACTATCAAATTTGGCTGGAAAAATGAAGTTACACTTTTGAATGACCCAGCAGAAATTTCTCCCTTCTTAAATTTACTTGAATTTATATGTTGCACAATGTCGCAATTCCCTCCATGAGGTAGGCAGAACTTGATGCTACAAATGGTGCAATGAATATCAGAATTGAACTTTGATTTCTTTATGCATATGTTCCTACAGTAAAAGATAAAGTGCAAATAAAAAATACTTAATATTTACTATTTATGCATAATTATTGTGAGTTAATTTAAAATTCTGTATAAATTGCAAGTTCTAAGCCACTTTTCTTGCAATATACCAGTGAACACAAACCTTCATTTTTCTCTTATGGAACTACCAATGTCACTGAGTCACCTAGAGAATGGTATTGAATTATCAAAATGAAGTGCAGCAAACAAACAATATCCGTAGCATGGCCATTTGGATTATTGGTTTTTTGTAACAAATTTTATCTACTGATAACTTTCATTCTTTGCAATTATGGTCATAAAGATTTAAATTTTACTTAGAATAGCATAGAGAATAAAAAGTAAATGTTACTTTCTAACAAAATGGGACAAAGAGGCATCCCAACAAAATCAATTGGGACACCAGAACTGTCCCATTCAAAATAAAATTTCTGGTCATTTTATATAATGGCAGATATTTTTCCACTAATATTTGTTTGGTTTGAGCCATTTTACAGCGGTTTCTACTTAATAGTTACAATGCAACTTCAGGTAACCTCATAGCATTTATTATTGGCTATTGTAACCTGGAATTCTTCAGATGATTGTATGCACAGCAGCTAGTGTCAGCTTACCCCTAAGGCTATCTAGATGGTCATACATAGAGTTATAATGTAGTGACTGGTTTCTAATTTAACATATGCAGGAGTTTCTTTTTTAATAGTATTTATTTTGTAATAATAAACATGTTTAGTAAAATAAAATCACTAGCTTCATTCACTTTCCTTTTAATCGTAATTATTATATATTTATGTCATTAATGAGTGTTAATGTGCACATATTGCATATTTGGTAATAGGTGAAAAAAGGTAAGAAGAATACTAAAACATATAACAATTCAGTCACAATTTTAAATGTCATTATGTATTTATTGAAACTAAGATGCAGTAGTATATATGTCTTGCATATTTGGCATTAGGCAAAAACACCTATGAAGAATACTAACACATTTATCAATTCAATCTGTATTTCCCTTCTATTCACCATATGTTCTCATTGGTATTATTGTGTTTTGATATTTTTAAAATGTTCCCTTTACTTTATGAATGCTTTGGCTTTTATAATGTATTTATATGGTATGTTTCAATTTTTGTAATTAAATAGCTTATATTTGCATTATTATCTTAGTGTCTTAGAGATATTTCTGTTCCCAATCTTAAGGCATGTACATGTAAGTACAGAACTTGTTTTATTATCTTACAATATGGTAATATTCTGCTGGAAATTTTTATGTGCAATTAAACAATTTTTGAGCATTATTTGAAGTTAGAGTAAAGCATATTGATGTATTCTTAAACAATGAGTCAATATCAATGGCGAATTATTTCTGTGTTGCTAGAAATTATAAACCACACTATTATCACAAAACTACACATGATTTTCACTCAGGTTACCTGTTGTAAATTTCATTCACATGACTCAGCAGTCATGTTCATCTAAGTAATAAAAATAACAACAAAAACGATGATGTTGATGACAATGATGATAATGGCACTTTGAGTAGCTTGTAAAAGTTAAAGAGCATTTATTCTGCATTATTTCCCAAAAAAGAGGCCTGTTCATAGCTATAATGGTTCACATATTTTGATAATCTGTACCATTGCTAAAGATGTGTGAAACATTAATGTCTGTAAGCAGTGTACATTTCATTAATGTGCATATGTTTCAATAACTATGTGACAAACCCTAACAACAACAATAATAATAATAAAGTAAATCATTCACGTAAAAAAGAAATCACTTTCATCTGAAGTAATATACATAACTAGAAGCGAGTGGCAACATATTTCAAAAGACACATATATTATAAATACTAGCAAACAATTTTTATACCTAAGGCACAGGTATCTCTAGCACTACAAAGCTTTACTAAATTCTTCAGAATGTAGCAAAACTCAAATTTAATGGTAACAAATTATTGTTGTTAAAAGTATTTCTAGAAAATCTAACAATATTGTTAAATTCTAATGTTTATCAGAAAGGATAAGCAAAAGATCTTCATTTACTTTTAAATTTAAAAATTACATTCACAACATACATTGGCAATGCAATATCTACCCTCTCTCTCTACCTTTGTAAAGCAAGGGTCAGTAATACAGCTAGCAGCAAAACTGCAGTTTATACCATCATGCCATGAGTTTGATTTAAAACTCAAGTTTCTTTATAACCTGCACTGATAATCATTATTTTTATTACAAAAGAATTTATTAATGGTTATTATGCTGATGATAGGTATATTTTAATCACTTTGTAGCAACAATTAATTTCTGTAACTATGTACTTGCAGATATTACAATAATTTATTTCATACTCTCAGCATGAACTGCTGAAGTTCATCAGTTTCTGTTGAGCATATAACTGTACATGAGAAACGCTGATAATTAATAAATTCAGAATGAAAAGCACTCGCCTTCAGAATATATATTGCTCAATCAAAGGTTAAAGAAAGCTTTCTTAATTGAAATTACAGATGAAACTGATTCATTAGCCATAAATTTAAACATGCACACATGTTTCTATTTATATTTATATTAACATAAAGTACTATTAATAGTAACTAGTACTCTAAAGGAAAAGATAACTTAAAAAATTATTACATTTTCTTTCTTTTAAAATGTGATATCAGTGATACCATTTTTCCTCCATGTAGGCATGGATTCTAACATAAAAACAATTTGAAATGGTAGAGTTAATCTATGATAAGTGCTTTTAATCAATCTTATTAATTAGCTTCTAGAAGCAAGAGCTGAAGGTAAACTATAACAACAACAAGATCAAAGATCCACATCTTTCACTGCCAAACTTGTTAATGTTACAGCCAAGTTTGCAGCATTTATTTAGTAAAAATTCTGTTATGCTTCATCTTCCAATCCAAGAATAGATTTAAAATAATGATCAATTCTTAGGTAACATGCTTTGTTCTTTTTGACAATACAGACAAGAATTGCTGACTTACTGGGTGTAGCAGGCACTGATGTTCCTATCCAGGACATTCAAAAACTCATGATGCCTCACAAGGTAAGCTGTTAGTGTACAAGTTAACTTTTACATTTACACTCTAACATGCAAATTATAAGTTGTCCAAGATAATATTAATTAATTAGTTAATATTTAAATTAGTTAATATTATTAATTAACTCAGAGGTATGTATTTTTAAACAATAAATAATAATAATTAACTATGCTCCAGGAATTCACTAAAACAAGAAAACAAAAAAATCATTTGCACAGTAAATAGGAAAATGTTAGTAGCGCAGTTTCATCATGTTTATTTAATTTACTTTACTTTGGATTACTTTACAGAACTTTTTTCTTATAATGCAAATTATCATATTCTTCATTCCAAACTCTATCACATTTTGTCAGTGCAAGGAATTTGTGATAAAAAGGATGCAAGTCTTCCTGCAAAGTTCTGAAACTGTGCACTGAATCACCCATTTGAAGTACAGCAGACTCAGTAACAAAAGCTTATGATTAGGAACATATACAGCTGGAGCCAGTCCCAATAACATCAACAGTGCTTGTGATGTTGCTGCCTCTTGATGATGATGATGATGATGATGATGATGATGGTGATGATGATGATGATGATGATGATGATGATGATGATGATGATGATGATGATGATGATGATGATGATGATGATGATGATGATGATGATGATGATGATGATGATGATGATGATGATGCATAATTTCTCTGATGAAACAAATGTTTTCATGGATATTTGTTGCTATAAAAGAATGATAAATTTCATAACCAAAAGTTACATAATTGGTTTACAATGTGATTTTTTGTTTTGTTTTGTTTAATTTTCATCCTCCAACATTAATTCATATTGGACGATTGAAATGTGTGACATGGTACTCAAATGAGCATAGAGCTTAGAATTACCTGACATTCATCTTTCAGGATAAGGGAAACCCCCGAAACAACCTTATCCAGGTAACTCACTCTCATTTGAACTTGGGACCTCTTGAACATGAGGCAGACATGCTACCATTTACGCTACCGAGGGAGGCATATTTCTTTTTAATTATAATATTTAAATATTACTCAGTGCCAATTATCATTATAATTTCAAATTTCAGTAATTTCAAGAATTATATTACTTCTGTTCCCCTATTCATATTCATATGCATTGCAACTTAATACAGTGTTTGAACACAATTAAGTCATGTCATAGAATTTAAAAATAAATATAATATGCTAAAATCAGTAATAAAGCCTAGTTATTTTTACAGTGACACATAAATTCTTCGATGGTATAAAATACATTATCTATTAGAAAGGCTTTTAAATGTGTTTTAAATGTATTATATATAACACCAGGTTATCTCTATAATGGGATTACATTTTACAATTTATAATCAAAAAATTAAAATGTCCCTTATATCTCAATCAAAATTCTCTGTTATATTTCTTTTATTATTACCTACCTTCTGTAGCCATTTTTGCACTACTTTACCTATTTATGTCTCTAGTTTTTAACATTTTTCTCTGATCTTTAGTTTAAAATTCTAATATCTTTTATTTCACTTGATAAACTCTCCCACTTTCATTAAAGGTCCCTCCACATTTTAGTTTGCTTGCATTCTACTATATAATGTCATATGTTATCTTCTTTATCAAACATTGGACATTCTCCCTTATTGTATACATTTCTTATCACACTTAAATACATCACCCCTGTTTTGAGTCATGCCAACCCTGCTCTTCCTGCTTTATCACAAATTTAAGTATATTTTTCTCTTCTCCAATCCATTTTCAATAATCTGTGTAGTTTCAAAGATCTCTTGTTATTAAGATTAGCTCATAGTTCCTGTTTTTCTATGGTCTCTATTCTGTTTATTGTCTCTTTCTCTATCAAATCTTATTGCTCCATAACTAATTTTCTCTAGAATATTTGTAATTTTATGTCTATGATATCATGCGCTGCCATAGTGGGCTAAGGCATCATGCTTTGTTTCCTTGCCCATGGAATGCACCTGGTATTGATTCCACCCCTGGGGGATGCAGATTTTAAGTCCTGGGTGTAGGACCGGTGACCACTCAGCATTGTGCGAAAAGTGAGGAGCTACACTAGGTAGTCGCCCTGGTTGCATAAGCCTACATTCTGGCTGGGGTTGCCAAGATAATTATCACATCTCCTCCCTATATCTGTTGGATGATCGCCCACATCTACCTTGCATATATATTTTTTTCCTCTGTATGTCAAACTGAAATGCTATATCAGTTGGCTAGTAGCAGGGTAAAGATTTTGCTCACTCCTGCATGAAGGAGTTGAAGTTGTGGGAGAATTTTGGTAGAAGGAAAGTGAGAAGATATGGATGTAATCTGTTATGATGGGGATTCAGAGGTCAGGGTAGATCACTAGGTTGGGGATGTACCATGATGAATCCATGGCAATATGGAGGAATCAAATCTATGTCAGAACATGTTTCAAGAAGACATCCTCATAATCAACTTATAAATCAACTGGCTATCTACTGTCTACTGTCTTCTTCTCCCATTGTTTAGCCTGAGATTGTTAATACTGGTAGGTTATTTGATACATGTAATGCTTATATTTCAAAATGATGTTTTCTAATTAAATTCTTTATCACACAGAAAATAAGCTAGTTACAGTGGAGTAATAAATATCACACAAATAAAAATATTTGTTAATTATGACCACTTATCACAAGCAGTTGATATTAATACTTCCTTCTTTTTTTTAAAATTGGAGTTTGTTTAACTGAGGATGAATGCAATGTGCCTTCGAAATCAATTTTAAAAAGAAGAAAGAAGTAGTAACATCAACTTCTTAAGATGAGTGGACATAATTAACAAATATTTTTATTTGTGTAGTAAATTCTTTATAATGTATATATTCTACCACATGATTTTGAATGATTCTTGGCTGATTTTAAAAGCTTTATTTCTGTGCTGTATGATTATATAGAAAAAAATGATAAGTTATGGCTGTTTTTCTGTTTTTTTTTTTTTTTTTAAATTTAATATTTCTTAAGTGTCCCTTCTGCCTTGTTTTCAAATTCCTTTTATGTTTTCTAATGTATATTTATTTCAAATCTTCACATTAACTCAGTATATTCCCAACATTTTTCTATTAAGAATAGCATTGAGTGGATTTCTCACAGTTTATTTATTTTGTAGAGCCAATTTGATATTGTAATTTTTAAACATGTTGTTGAACTTGTTGGGCACTTTAGTATGATGTGTAAATTTGCAATATTTTTCTTTTTGTCTCTCATTTTTAACTCAAGTCCCCAGTTGTTTCATATCTTCTGTGTCTATTGGTCATTTTAGTTTCCAGTTTGATTTAAAATCACTCAAATTTGCAGCATTTTTAATGAACTCAAATTCTTTGTTATATTCATCATGTGTGGATGGGATGTTAACCAATCTATAAATTAACTATGAAAGACAGTATCTTGATGTCCTTTTGGATTGAAATTATTTTTTAATATAACTGACCACATGTGTTGGTTTTCTGTATGTGTCATATTTAAATCTATCCTTATTTATCATAATTTTGAATTCAAAAAAGGTAACCATGCAAAGGTACTATTCCATCTTATCATTATCATTCAAGGTTTTAACCCTAGTATGCATACCGTCCCCTTAATCAATATCTCTCTATCACTTACTCGGTCTTCCTATGTTTCTTTTAGCTGTTGGAACATAGTCTGTCACTATCCTAAGGAATCTGTCCTTGTTCATCCTCTTTATATGTCATCTCCAGTTTTATTTAACCTGTTTAATCCTTTCTTTTAAGTTAAATATGTTAAATTATTCTCTTACTTTTTCATTTATTTCATGATCTAACAGAGAGGATACAGTCATTGATCTTAAAAATCTCATTTCTGCTGATTCAATTTTCCTTTTCTGTTTCCTGTTTAATTCCCATATTTCACTTGAATACAGTAATACAGGAATTGCCATTGTCTTATAGAATTTATTTGTGTTTCTCTTCTAGTTTTCCTTTTAAGGGTTCTCTTTATTGTACCATACATTAGGCTAAATTTATTTAGTTTCTTGTCAACATCTTTCTCGTCTAACAGTGGTTATTTCTGATCCCAATTAGTTAAATATTGCCAACTGTTGTATAGTTTTCTCATTTATTACAATCATACTTCTAACAATTTCTTTAACAATTTCTTCTATTTCAAGAATTTCTAACATTCTTGTTCTATTTATAAATATTTTTAGATTATAAGATTCTAATAATTTGTTTAATATGTACACTTTAATTTGTAAAACATCCTCTGATTCTACAACGACTATTTGTTCATCAGCATATAATATAGTGTCCATTGCTTTTCCATGAATATTAAAAAGGTTACTAATACTATTCTGCCAGTTGCTATTTCCATCATTAAATTTAATTCTTCTGTCTTACAAATTCAACAGCATTAAACTATCTCGAGCTAAGTTTTTAACAAAAAATGCAGATTATCTTAAAGTACACAGTTTATTGAAATAAAATCTTTTACGGTGTTAACCAATTTTGAGACATTATTTTGCTTTTAGTTTGAATTTCTAAATTCTTATACTTTTTTCAAGCGATAAGTTTGCTTATTCATTTTTTCTAATGCTCAAACTAGGAACATGGAATTTCAAAGACCTAACTTACTGGCTTAGTCTACTATATCCTTCTTATACATATAATGAACGTGCAAATGTGGAATGAAAGTTCATCTGATTAAGATAAAATAGACAAAAGAATAGGCTTTTGTTGGAAAAGTATGTAAATGACTGAGGAGAGAAACCATGTGAATGCAACAAATAATAATAATAATAATAATAATAATAATAATAATAATAATAATAATAATAATAATAATAATAATAATAATAATAATAATAATAATAATAATAATAATAATAATAATAATAATAATAATAACAATAACAATAACAATAACAATAACAATAACAATAACAATAATAATAATAATAATAATAATAATAATAATAATAATAATAATAATAATAATAATAATAATAATAATAATAATAATAATAATAATAATAATAATAATAATAATAATAATAATAATAATAATAATAATAATAATAATAATAATAATAATAATAATAATAATAATAATAATAATAATAATAATAATAATAATAATAATAATAATAATAATAATAATAATAATAATAATAATAATAATAATAATAATAATAATAATAATAATAATAATAATAATAATAATAATAATAATAATAATAATAATAATAAGAATAAGAATAAGAATAATAGTAATAATAATAGTAATAATAATAGTAATAGTAATAGTAATAATAGTAATAGTAATAGTAATAATAATAGTAGTAATAATAGTAATAATAATAGTAGTAATAATAATAATAATAATAACAATAATAATAATAATAATAATAATAATAATAATAATAATAATAATAATAATAATAATAATAATAATAATAATAATAATAATAATAATAATAATAATAATAATAATAATAATAATAATAATAATAATAATAATAATAATAATAATAATAATAATAATAATAATAATAATAATAATAATAATAATAATAATAATAATAATAATAATAATAATAATAATAATAATAATAATAATAATAATAATAATAATAATAATAATAATAATAATAATAATAATAATAATAATAATAATAATAATAATAATAATAATAATAATAATAATAATAATAATAATAATAATAATAATAATAATAATAATAATAATAATAATAATAATAATAATAATAATAATAATAATGCTATCTTCGATAGCAGCGCGTTTTGCAAGCTTATCTGCTAGTTCATTGCCTTCTATTCCGCAGTGGCCTTTAACCCAGCCAAAGTGGATGATCCAATTTAAATGGTTTAGTGCAAGAAGTTTGTCTTTGATAGATTCTATTAGTCGATTCCTTTTCCAGTTGTTTCTCAGTAGATCTATAGTAATTCTGCTGTCAGTGTATATTGCAACGGTCCCGTTTCTATCTATTGAACTGGCATAATATAGTTCTTCTAATTTCTCTAGTACTTTTAAAATAGCAAGTTGTTCGGCTTGATTGTTGGTGCAGTGGCCATGCAATTTGAATTTTAACTGGTGTGTCATAATTCCGTTTTCAAATATAATTCCTGCTGCGCCAACTTTCTCCCCCATTTTACTTCCATCTGTGTACGCTTCCATTCTATATATGTTATCTTTGTTCACCTCCGGATTCGTTGCCACTTCGGCAGGATGTCGCCAGTGTTTTACTTCTAATGGTTTGTCGAAGTCTGCTATGTGACTTTTTGTTGCCAGATATATTTGGAGTTTTTCCTCTATAGTTATTTCTATAGGACATACTCCAGCTAGTACGCACGATGCATCATACGAGAGAGTTCTATATGCTTTCGTCATTTTTATGTTGATTAATCTTTGAATTCTTCTATATTTTGCAATATTTTTATTCTTCCATATCGCATCTATCCATATAGGAGCTCCGTATGTCAAGACAGGGACTATAGCACCTTCATAGATTGTCTTAAGTGCTTTGTGACCTAGCCCCCATTGTAGCTTTGCTGTTCTTGCTAGCATATGAACCAACGAGATTGTTTTGTCTGCAGTATATTCAATGTGCACGTTGAAGTTAAATTTGCTATCTAAATATATTCCGAGGTATTTTATTTCTTCGGTTTGGTTAAGTTTATGATGATTCAAAAATATGTTGACATCCCTATCTACATTTCTTCTTATAATAATAATAATAATAATAACAATAATAATAACAATAATAATAACAATAATAATAATAACAATAATAATAATAATAATAATAATAATAATAATAATAATAATAATAATAATAATAATAATAATAATAATAATAATAATAATAATAATAATAATAATAATAATAATAATAATAATAATAATAATAATAATAATAATAATAATAATAATAATAATAATAATAATAATAATAATAATAATAATAATAATAATAATAATAATAGTAATAATAATAGTAATAATAATAGTAATAATAATAGTAATAATAATAGTAATAATAATAATAATAATAATAATAATAATAATAATAATAATAATAGTAATAATAATAGTAATAATAATAGTAATAATAATAGTAATAATAATAGTAATAATAATAGTAATAATAATAGTAATAATAATAGTAATAATAATAGTAGTAATAATAGTAGTAATAATAATAGTAATAATAATAGTAATAATAATAATAGTAATAATAATAATAGTAATAATAATAATAATAATAATAATAATAATAATAATAATAATAATAATAATAATAATAATAATAATAATAATAATAATAATAATAATAATAATAATAATAATAATAATAATAATAATAATAATAATAATAATAATAATAATAATAATAATAATAATAATAATAATAATAATAATAATAATAATAATAATAATAATAATAATAATAATAATAATAATAATAATAATAATAATAATAATAATAATAATAATAATAATAATAATAATAATAATAATAATAATAATAATAATAATAATAATAATAATAATAATAATAATAATAATAATAATAATAATAATAATAATAATAATAATAATAATAATAATAATAATAATAATAATAATAATAATAATAATAATAATAATAATAATAATAATAATAATAATAATAATAATAATAATAATAATAATAATAATAATAATAATAATAATAATAATAATAATAATAATAATAATAATAATAATAATAATAATAATAATAATAATAATAATAATAATAATAATAATAATAATAATAATAATAATAATAATAATAATAATAATAATAATAATAATAATAATAATAATAATAACAATAACAATAATAATATAGAAATAACTATAGAGGAAAAACTCCAAATATATCTGGCAACAAAAAGTCACATAGCAGACTTCGACAAACCATTAGAAGTAAAACACTGGCGACATCCTGCCGAAGTGGCAACGATTCAGGAGGTGAACAAAGATAACATATATAGAATGGAAGCGTACACAGATGGAAGTAAAATGGGGGAGAAAGTTGGCACAGCAGGAATTATATTTGAAAACGGAATTATGACACACCAGTTAAAATTCAAATTGCATGGCCACTGCACCAACAATCAAGCCGAACAACTTGCTATTTTAAAAGTACTAGAGAAATTAGAAGAACTATATTATGCCAGTTCAATAGATAGAAACGGAACCGTTGCAATATACACTGACAGCAGAATTACTATAGATCTACTGAGAAACAACTGGAAAAGGAATCGACTAATAGAATCTATCAAAGACAAACTTCTTGCACTAAACCATTTAAATTGGATCATCCACTTTGGCTGGGTTAAAGGCCACTGCGGAATAGAAGGCAATGAACTAGCAGATAAGCTTGCAAAACGCGCTGCTATCGAAGATAGTGAAATAGTGTACGACAAAATACCAAAAGACGTAATTGTAACAAGAGCGAAGGAATATGGACTTAGCAGGTGGCAACAAGTCTGGACAAACACAACGAAAGGTGCAGTGACTAAAGCATTCTTCCCGTTAGTGAAAAACAGATTGCGTCAAAAGATTCCAATATCCCCAGAACTCACTACAATGTTAACTGGCCATGGAAAATTAAACGCATACCTATACCGATTTAGAATAATAAATAACCCACTCTGTCCCTGCAGAAAAGAAGAACAGACCGTTAACCATATAATATTTAATTGCAGAAGACTTGATGAAAAAAGACTAGAATTGGCAAAAAGTGTAACAAGCAATGGAGGGAAATGGCCTACCACCAACGAGAAGATTGCGAATAATCACCTGAAGTCGTTTGTAAAATTTGCAACTTCTATAAAAATCACGGACATGGACTGAAGGATTTGGAGTGTAACAACGACAAATTGTGAACTCTATACAATCAACTTACTCCGGTTTCATCATAATCTTACAATTAACTAAAACATAAAGCACTACTTCTAAAAATATGACAAGTATTTAAATTGAAATAATTACAAATTGTGAACTCACAAAAATCAGCTAGAAGAATAGACTCAATTTAATGTACATAGTGTCTAAAACACAGAATAACCCAATGTAAAATTGTTGTAATGTTTACAATTACTAATTCAAAATAGGACATGTAACTATAAAGCATGTAGTATTACTATGTAATGGAGCATGCTGTTGATATCAATAAAGCAAAAAAAAAAAAAAAAAAAAAAAAAAAAAAAAAAAAAAAAAAAAAAAAAAATAATAATAATAATAATAATAATAATAATAATAATAATAATAATAATAATAATAATAATAATAATAATAATAATAATAATAATAATAATAATAATAATAATAATAATAATAATAATAATAATAATAATAATAATAATAATAATAATAATAATAATAATAATAATAATAATAATAATAATAATAATAATAATAATAATAATATATTTACTTCCATATCTTACAATCTCAATTAAAATATTTTCCAAAGGACATGCATGCTGATTTATATGACTGTAAACTTTCCAAGGGACATGCATGCTGATTTATATGACTGTAAACTTTACAGATTGCACATGCTGATTTACTTTTAATAATAATGAGCTTGGGTAATTACATTACAGAATCTAACTTCTATGTCAATTTTTAGCTCTCATTTAGTATGTATTATTCTTGCCTTATTTCAGCTGGGAGTGAATGGATATGCATTCATCATCACAAATAATGGATATATTTTGACTCATCCCGATCTACGACCAGTAGTAAGTTCTCCTGAGTAATTTATTTCTTATTATTTTTATTTCTTTTCTTATTAATTAATAATAACCATTATTAAATAATGGTTTTGATTTTAAAACTTTCTTAAGTGATAAAGGGTTCTTATTCAAGAACCTGGTCCTTGTTATTGTGCAGAAGCTTTGTAGTATTATACAATATGTCATAAAAATAAACGTATCTTATACAATTTTATTTTTAACACAGTTTCAAGGTATACTGAAGCCAAGCTATAATGCTGTAGATATGGCTGAAGTAGAGCTAGTTGATGATGATCGGGAACCCAGGGACATTAATCCTGATTTACTTGAGGTAAGAATTTCACGAAATCTATTTTGCACTACATAATGAGCAATTATCCTGTTTTTGTGAAACCCTTGTAATATCCCTTAGTTGTTGCTTTCCATTCATCACAAACTGCATGCTTATGTGAAAGAGAATTTTGAATGGCATTTTATCAATCATCAAGTTGCGGTGATATGTGAAGAAGTTTTATGAATCACGTGTTGAAATTTATTAGCATCAAAAGTTGGTAAAAATTTGATTTTTTAAGTTTTCAATCTAGGTCCGTTAATTTTGTTTTAAGTTGATTTAGACAATTTTCCAACTGGAACATGAAGATTCTTATTTCAAGGCTTCATCTTGGGCAGATGTCTCTCTCTTCCTCAAGAAATGATTTACCAAAATGTCAATAAATTACTTGATAGCTTTTTCAATATATTAATTTTAATTCTTGATCAGTTGACACAAGATGATATGGCACAAATGAATTAAAATCTCTCCACACACTCAAATCTCACTATTCACACTCAAAATTACTATTAGCAATCTCTAAGCATCCATCTTCTATGATGGTAAAACTTATTCTTCCCGTGTCCTTATAGGATTATTGATTTTCCTCCCCATAGCAACCACATGTTTCTTTATAACTACATCACTCATAGCAACCTATATACACATCTTATTTATTTTCACAATTTCACTTCCTAAACTTAATTTTAGCATAACAGTACTTTCAAACATTTTAAAATAATTTTAAATGTTAAATAACTCTATAAAACAAATAAACAACATTGATTTTTCCTTTCGAGGCTGAACTCAAAACAACTGTTACAGTATATCGAGATTTAACTGTATTGGAACACCACAGTGAAGCGAAATAATTATTAATTTTTAGATGAGTCGTATTTATTACACATCTGCTTCATGTGTAATAAATACGACTCATCTAAAAATTAATAACTGTTACAGTGTATATGCACGCATGCAATCACAAACGCATTTACCTGCTCATACACACACACACACACACTCACACACACACACACACACACACACACACACACACACACACACACACACACACACACACACACACACACACACACACACACACACACACACACACACACACACACACACACATGCACATTTTTGCTCTCTCATTTGAGCATTCAAGCCCACCTAACAGGTACTCTGATGTCTCAGGGTCTGCATCATTTAGCATCTCCACAGATGTGACATAAGGCTTATGGCACCTTACACCAGCTGTGACAGTGGTATGGATGCTGGGCATCTTCATTATATGGTAACGTACCAGGACTGGAAGGGAAGTGAAAGGTGTAAGCTCAGGCAGCTGGGAATGTGGTTAAAGATTAACCCTAAGAAGTGACATATAGCTCTGGTATAGAAAAGATTTGATCCACTTTAGTACATTTCAAATCTATATAACAGTGATGTAAGAGTAATGACCGGCATTAATAGACAGCTGTTGGCCTTACCTTTGTGGAGAATCTTAATATCTCAAGTTCCATCTTTGAAAGTAATCAAAGTGACCTTTAATGAGCATAATGTAACAGCTTTCTCTTAGAATGTATATGTCTTCTCTAAGTCAAAATTCATGAACTTTAAAAGTGAAAAACTGGTTGAAAAGGTTGCTGAGTGGAGCCTTTGTCAGCAGACATCAGCTAAGCTGACTCCACATATACAATGGTATAGGTATAGGCTATGCAGTATAGGACAATTGTAAGTTTCATTATTTACTAAAAACAATATGAGCTAAGAGTAGTGTGTACACACTATAGGGAGACCATCAGAAACTTCATTCTTTATTTATTATTCCATTTATATTATAACTTCTCTAATCTTCACTATTTCACTATAACCTTATTTCCATGTCAATCTTCCCACTTTGTCTTTTATCAGTTTTCTCTTGTTACTTAACTTTTTATCTTTCTCTTTCTAAAATTTATATTATCAGATTTTATACTGCTATGTTGTTTCTAACTCACTCTTTTATTAATTTCTGATTAATTCTCATTTTCTTCACTTTACCAATTTATTGTCTTTCTTTTCCTCTTTCCTTCTTGATTAAGGTATACCATTATATCCTTCATCATTACACTTTCAAATCACTCATCAATCCTTTACCTTTTCGCTTTACTAATTTTCTTTCCCCATTTGTTTTCTCGTGTCACTCAATGTACTGCTTCAAATTTGTGATCTTGGATTCCTTGTATAATGCCTTATTTTTCACTGGAGGCCTTCCAGCCAGTTGGCGAGTAGGTAGTGCTGCAGCAGAAAACACATTGCAGCTGCAGTAGGCCAGCTGGCCACCAGTGAAAAATAATGCACTGTATAATCTATCATTACTTTCCTCTTCTGTGTGTCATTCACTGTTTTCATCCCTCTGTATCTTATAAACCTTATTTTGCTCATTTATTCTGTCCCCTCCCAAAAATGTGTATTTCTCCTCTGTTCTCTTATCTACCCATTCATATTTTTCATATATCAACTCTTCTTCACTTCCTCATTTATCATCAGTTGTCTTGCGGACTGTACTAAAATATTTGCTTTCTATCCACTTAATCTTCAAACTGTGTTGAGTTTATTCTATATAGTATTGCACTCTATCCATGGGTACATTGACTAACCTGTATATAAGGTTGCATGTTTACACGTAACTGGGTTATAGCTCTCATTTTAATGAATTTTCAGACTAGATTGGCTTCTTGTCAATTCAAAATTTTGTTGTGTCATTCTTGATGATTTTTAGGTCAAGAAAAGGGAGTTTCTGTCAGTTTCCTTTTCTATTTTGAATTTAATAATTTTTTCAGTAGGTTGAGTAGTTTTAAAGCATCTTCTAAGCGCATGATTGGAACTATTGCAGAGATGTCATCAATATATTGGTACCAAATCTTTAAGATCTATGGAAAACCCTTTTTCATGTGTGTTTCAAATGAATTCATAAAGAAATCTGCCAAAGATGACAGTAGAGGATTTCTGCCTGTAGTATTTGAAACTGAAAAACAAAGTTGTTCAATTCATATCGTTTAATAACAATTAACAATTCTTAGCAGGAACAACATTTTGTCACTAATACCTCAAAAATTAAAATACTAATGATATAGTGTTAAACAACAGACTCCCTATGTTTATTATATTCTAACAGCTGTCACTGTTAATTTTTCTTTCATTTGTGTACATTTAAACTGTGCTTCCCATTTCCACTTCTCATTGCTTGAATATTTTATCCACAAATAATCTGGAAATATGTTTTAAAATGTATATTTAAGAGAGCTGCACTTAATATATTGTTTTCATTACAGTTTCGATCCAAAGTCATTAACCAGAGCACAGACTTAACAACGCTGAAGGTGAAATATCATTTTGATGATATGGTACGTAAAATATTGCTATCCTTAAGTTCCCCCCCCCCACCCCAAAAAAAAAGAAAGAGAAAAGTAAAACAGAAGGAAAAGAAAATGTATACAGGATGAGTCAGAATAATTTTAAAGGTGATTCAAGATTTATAATTGAGTATTTTATTATTGGAAATCTATGTGTTTAAACATGTGGTTATCAGGCTAAACAACACTAATGTTTATAAACTCTGCATCTATAGATGAAATTCTGCCAAACAGGTCAGTATGCAATTTTGCTATAAGGTATTATGTGAGAGAATTGTTAATTAAGAGTCATTCTTATATTTATATTTAATTTTAAACAAACAATCTTGGTTTAATTATATGGTACTAAATCAATATGCTCTGAAGTAGGTCAAACCTTTTAACTGTTCTATAATACATGTCATTGTCAATAACATATGCAAATACTACCATTTTTGGTCAAATTTTCTTCATCATTAGAAGGCTTCAAACATAACTAAAGTAAGAACAAAACAGGAATGAATAAGTGCATAAGAATTTATAAAATATGTTGGAAATGCTGACTTTGGAGCATAGTTGACAGTATTGTAGTAATAACTGCAGTTATTTCAAACTTCTAAGTATAAACTTGAAAGAAGCGTAGAGACATAAAAAAAGTAGCTATGTCCAACGGTTTCAACCCAAATTTAGTAGACAAAACAGTTAACAGACTCAACAAAGCTAAGAAAATAAAAGAAACTACCACACTAGAACCTACAGGAGAAAAAGAGAAAAAAAAATTAAAAAATTCACCTTCCATCCTTTAGCCTATAATGAATTCCAAAAAATCTTCTCAAAACACAACATAATTCTTGCACCTCAAAACAGGTTTAATATCAGCAATTTCTTAAAAGGCCCTCCCAAAAATTCAATCACTGCCAAAGAAAAACCAGGAATCTATGAGATCAAATGTGAAACTTGCCCTAAAATTTATATAGGAAAAACAAAAAGAAATATTAACATCAGAACTAAAGAACATATAAGAAACATTAAAAATGGTGAAACAGCAAAATCAGCAGTGGTTTTTCATTTTTTGAATACTAAACATGACATAAACTTGGAAACATCTCTAATAAAATATGTAAATCACCCCATAGACCTTTCCATATGGGAAAAAATCTTCATTAACAAAAATCATCACAGAGTCATGAACTTTGAAACTCCACACTGGACATCTTTGACAAGTACATCACGCCATCTATCGGCGATATGGAGAAAGAGGAAACCACTACAATTTGCAGTAGTCGAGTACCAGCTAATGATAAGAGCAAAAACTCTTGAAACATGTCCTGTGAAAAAACAGTGTGAGTGAAGCAATGTGGCAATATCTTGTCGATTCACTTTTGTGCTATTTCAAACTTACCTGGCCTATCAAAAATAGTATCAAATATTACAAAGATCCTGGCCATTAGCTTGAGCTTGTTTGCCCATGATATTCATGATATTCTGTTGATTCACCATTCAGGACAAACTGCGCTATTGAGCCCTATGAGTGTGTCATTCATAATGCTAGCTCAAATGTTCACTGAAAACTGATGTTGGTAATTTTTTGGTAATTTTGTGTGCCCAAATATGACTGTTATGTGTGTTATACATACCCTCTTATGTAAAAACCTGTTTGTCCATACACAACATGGTTGTAAGAAATGTGGTCAATCATTACATTTATGAAGTTGTCTAACTGTAGTCAAGATGAAAAGTCATCTGGCCCCAGCACTTACACAAAGATCAGATGATACAAATGTAATTGCTCTTCAAGGAGAATTCTAGTAACTGAAGACTAGCCTGTGTACATAAAGTTTGCTATTGCTCTTGTACTTATAGACCAAGAATAATGGAAATGGTTAATAATCTCTGTTTCTAGAGTCCTTGCTCTTAAATTTATTTGGACTTCTAAGCAATGTGCTTGTTTTTGGAAAATTCTTGTTTCTTGTAATTGTTGATGTACGGCAGTAAAGTTATAAGGTAAATGTCTCCTTAAGTAAAGCTCAGCACAAAGATCTCATGCCCTTTTTACATTTCCCCAAGTAGCACATACATGTAATGCACCTCCGCTAATTCTGCACAATAAAGTGGAACACTTTTATAACAGGTCTAAAACTGAAAGTCCTCTCAGTAAACAAAACACTTTAGTATATACTGGTAACTCAGACTGATAACCAGATTCACAAAATCACAAAGTACTGTATCACAAGCAACTGAATCCCTTACCACTTAAGTAACAGAATGCAGGTTTAAGTTATAGTGATACAAACAATGTTAAAAACAGAATACAAGTGATACTTCAAAATGCAAAGACAACAAAACATAAGCAATACTCCAGTATTGAAGAACCAACAAAGATCTGTGTGACAGAATTTCATCTAATACAACACAGCGTTTGAAAAACATTGATGTCCTCTAACACAGTAACAGAATGTTTATGGATTTTTCTTGCACTTAAATAATTTAAATCTACAACTTTTAACAGAGCAATAAAATAATCTCTTATTTTACAGAGAAGAGCTTCAACAATGAGACGCCATTATTATTTCACTGGTATTGAAGGAACACCATTCACTCTTATTGTTGCACTCCCTGAACGTTATGGCTTATCTTCTGTGCATGCCCAAGTGGAGATTCGGCGGCTCTACAATGAGGGTAAATTCTTAGTTTGACTGTATGCTAGATGGTAACTATTCCAGGTTTTCAGTGAATCTTTTGATAACTTGTTTAAATAAGAAATTATTAATCAGTTGCCTATATTCCTGAAGTGAGAAACTATATACACATTAGTGAGGGGGAAAATTGTTATGAAATATACCTGCTATAATTTCCTTCTGACTTATTGGCCTAAGATTGTAAATCTCAATATAGGCTTTTAAAGATAGTGGTTAAAACCATTATCTTTATTATAAACAGCACTCAGCTAGATTATTCCAGGACTGATCAAAAAATTTTTGAACATCATTATAGTAGATGTTCGTAGAATTAAAAGTCCAAGTTGCAGAAATTCAAAATTATCTTTATTTCCATAGAATACACTTTGGTCAACCCTTACAATAGCAGAATTATGTCACATACACAATTACAATCTTCCAGTTCATCTGCCACACCCAAAAACAAAGAGTTCACTTTCAAAATACAGCTGCACGATTATCAAGTTCCATTTTGACTCTGTTTGCAACTCAATAGCTCATTTGTGATTCCAAACGTCTGTGGAATGTTCTCTATCAATCAAGATGTCACTAGAATTTTTGAGTTATCTAACTTTATCTGTTTCGGCAAGCCCTTTATCTCCACACTATCTTTATCTATTTCGGCAAGCTCTTTATTTCCGCAATACACTATCTGTCCCTTATCTCTCTGCGCCACTACCTTTGTGCGCCTGGCCCCAACAATGCTCGCGACAATAATATATACCTGTGAGTTATGTAAAGGTGCAACAGATCAATTTTCTAGTGTATTGCTAACTAACTTTAGCACTTAAACTCTGTGGTTTAATTTAATGTAAATAACACTTATATCGAAATTTAACTGTATTAACCACAGTGAAGCAAAATAATTATTAAATTATAGATGAGTCATATTTATTACACATTAGCTTCACTTAAGTACCTTGAAATTTAACTGTATTGGAACACCACAGTGAAGCGAAATAATTATTAAGAACCGCATAAGAGCCGATGATGCGAACGATGGTTTGTGAAACATGTCCTCAATATAGGTACGTAAATGAAGCTGATGTGTAATAAATATGACTCATCTATAATTTAATAATTAATAAATAACACCTATTTTTCACTTTCTTTGGAATTACTGCTAGCATGTAAACCAAGAGAGTTTAGGCTTGGTTCCTTACTGATTAGAGAAATTTTTCTTTTTTGTTCTATTATCCTCTCCCTTATTTGCTTCTCTCTATAGTGATGTTAATCTTAAGACCATATTTATATATAAAATATATATACTACTCAACAAAAGGTTGAGGCATATTGACCTTCAGTGACCAGGGCTGTGATTGTTATTTCATCTGTTGATAAGAAGAGTGAAATATTAGTAAGTTGGCATAAGTAAGGGGCAAAACATAAGTGGAGCACTTGGGAGTTGTGTGTCTGACATGTAAGGTTAGCCATTTATATGCAACATGGGTGCATAATCATAAAAATAGCCTTAATGATTATAAATGCATTAAATATTTATCCAAATAATTATTTATTGTAATGTTTTTCAAATAATGAAAATGAGGCTAAATAGCCATATCTTCTGCAATTTTAATAATGGAAAAAAGAGAGAAAATCAACTAACTCAGTTACAGACTTCTGTAATTAACTATCGCAACAATAGGAAGTGTACAGTAATATAACTAATTTTCTAGTATGATCAATCTGTACAATGGGAATAATTTATAAAAAGGTGATTTACTCAACTGGCAAAGGCATAATGTTAAACATACCATCAGTAATGTTCTGTCACTGAAAGAGGTCTCAATGTCATTGTCACTGTTATCATACACAAATCATCAACCTCGAGTTTCTTGTTTCAGTATTCCATTCCTTTTCACAATAATTATCAATTCTTTCAGTCTTCTAGTTTAAAAAAATAACCTATGTTATTAAAGAAAACTCTTTCATATTAAATAATTTCTATAATTACAATAAGTATATGGTAATACAACTAATTTTGTGAGGCGTAATCAGTCTGTACAAAGAGGTGATTGCTGTAATATAAATACATGATATAAATGCATCACAATGTTAAGTTATACATAATTACCTATATGTAATTTTAGATACTATTATTGCAATTACTAATGAAACACAATTTCACTTAGTTTATAAAGATAAATCTGAATGAAAATAAAAATAAAAATAGCAAATATTCATAGTTTTGGTTTACATCACATTATATAAAATAGTGGTAATTCACCAATAGTGGTAAAATCACACCCCTCTGACATAGCTATGAAGATACTTGTTCTACAAAACATGCCATAAAATAAAATTAACAACTGTTCTAATGACTTTGATTCAAATGTATATGGAGGATTAAAGTGCCATAGCAGTATCAGCAGTATCTACTAAGGAATCACATAGGGATTTTGATTCCCCCATATTTCTCCTTGTTACAGTCATGTTATATATGATTTCTTGCATCTGCCGATGTATGACACATTGCTGTCCATAAGATAAGATTGTATCTGAAGAGAGTGTGCATACACTGTACTCGCCATGAATGTGCAATAGCTTCGGGTAAACATCTTTGTGTTTGGAATTTTTCCCAGTATGCCTCCTCGCTTTGCCATATAGTATAAATTTCATATTTTGCTACATAAAATTACATACATTTACAACATAAAAAAATATATAATTTTTTCCATAAATTTACTGCATATAAATAAGCCTTGTAAATAAGCCTTGAAATTGTAAACATTTCTGATGGTGAATAAAAGCTTAGTTACTTACAATCCATAGAATCTTTAAAGTGGGAATACTAGAATGAAAATGATTGTACTTCATGCATTAATTATATCAAAGCAACAATCTGAATGTGGAGTTCAACAATGTAAGCAAGTAATGAAACACAGAACTTATTTAAGGGTCAAAATAACTGATATGTCTATTGCAGTTTGAGATATAAATTAAAAGAAATAAGAAAAAAAAGGAAGATAGAGGCATTTCTTTTTAATCACAATTATGCTTGTACAAGTTTGTTTTACCTATGATAATATATGAGGTGTGTTCAAAAAGTTTTGAGAATGGGGCCATAAACACAGCAACCACTCTCTGATTTGTCTATTTTGAACCGTCACCCCCACAGTAGTTTAATTTGGAGTTGACATACTTGTCTCAGAGATTTTGCCACTATGAAGCAACTCTAGAAGTCATTTTTCTAACTTCAATGTCCTCAGAATGGTCTCTTCAGAATCTAATTTTAAGCTACAGGAAAATAAAAATGTCCACTGAAGCCAAATCTGCAAAACAGAATTCATCCCACCCTTATTCAGAAACTAGGACATATAAAAGGCTGTGTGCACGGACACATTATCTTGAGGCAGAGACCAGTCACCATTCCTCCATTTCTCCACTCTCTCTTAATCTTTGCAATACTTGTAGTACACTTGATTAACTGTTTGACCATGTGACACAAATTCCTTATCTAAAATTCCTCTAATGTAAAAAACTGTTTTAGAGCATGGAGGACTCTTCCACTGCAAAGATTGTTGCTTCATTTCTGGATTGTATGAATAAATCCATATTTCATCACCAGTAATAATTTTCTCCATAAACTATGTTAAATTTGATGCTGTTCTTTAAGTTCTGTGATGGTAATTTACATGACCTTTGTTTTAGTCATTTGAAAGGAGATAGGGCATGAACATTGCAGCAATTCTTCTGATATCCAAAGTGTCTTTTAAAATGCTTTGAACATTTCCAAAGGAGAATTAAAATGAAACAGAGAATTATCTTATTGTAATGAGCTCTATCATTTAATACCATTTTCCTTACCTGGTTGGTATTTTTATTAGTTTTGCTGGATCAGGGTTCCTCCAAATGATCAGTGCCTTTAACTAAGGTTACACCACCTTGAAATTTTGAAAAAAAAAAAAACGAAATCCTTGAGTTTTACCCATTACTTCCTCCCTACAATCTGTTTTTTATATTTCATGGATTTCTGTTGTTGTTTTACTGAGTTTAAAACAAACTATGATGTTTGCTTTCTGTTCTTTATGAGCTGGCATTTTTGCTGCACAAAAGAATTGTAGCAGTGCAAAACATGCATTCTCTTCAGAGCTTCTGACTCCTCCATCTTATAGAAAATCATGTAGTCTCTTAGTTTTATCAAGAAGGAATGCTGCATGTACACTCTGGGCAAGATTTAAAGAGCTCAATGTCAAAACTGTTGTTAAGCCACAAAACTTTTTGGTAATAGCTCATATTACTGCTTTCTAGAAAAACACTATTAATGCATTTAACACTAATGTTTCAAGACATTGCAGCATAAACTGAGCTTTTAGCAGGAAGGATAATAAAACAAAAAAAATGTTTTAATAAAAATGTAATTTTTAAAGAAAGTTGTAATGTTGTAGTGGGATGGTCACTTATGCTTCACCTCATCAATGTGTCTTATTACAATTCTCTAGAATTCTTGGAACTATTTGCCTTGGCTGGCTGTCTCGGCTATCTTATCAGCTGTTTCAAAAATGTTTGAATATAGATAGAGTCAACATGAAAAATTCAATGCTATGGCCGGGATTTGAACCACGGATCTCCTGGCTTCCGTCCAGTCGCTCTTATCCATTGAGCTGCCATGGCCAATGTGCGTGCTGACATCAAATTCTCCATTTCACTCATATATTTTCCCGGTAGACCACTAGGGGCTCTCATATTCGAGATACATGGATTGTGGTGACTTAGTATCGTAAGTACTTGAGTCCCAGTTAATTGATGGAAATTATTCATTTCTTCATAATAGCCGTATATAGGCTAAGGTCTTTGACAGATAGAGTCACATGAAAAATTCAATACCATGGCCGGGATTTGAACCAATTGAATTTTTCATTCAGACTCTATCTATCAAAGAACTTAGCCTATATATGGCTAGTATGCAGAAATGATTAATTTCCATGAAGTAACCAAAATTTTGAATATGTTCTTTTCAACAGAATTACCAATTTACTCTTAAAATTTGATTTATTATCAACACATCAGAATGGTTTTGTGAGAAATAGTTCCACTATAAAATGTATTTCTAGCTTCTTCTTCCGTAGTGCTACAGCCCAACTTGAGCCTTGGCTTCTCTTAAGCGTTGCCTCTATTCTTCCCTATTTATTGCATCTCTTCCCAGATTCCTGCTATTCACTAAGTTTCTTGCATCTATTCTCACCCCATCAAACCATCTCTCCCTTGGTCTGCCAACTGCTCTATTCCCAAACATTTTGCCTTTTAACGCTTTTAAGAGTATACATTCATTCGTAATACATGACCAGCCCACTGAAGTCTTCTTAATTTAACTATTCTTGTTATATCTGGCTCTTTATATATGTCATATATTTTGCTGTTATATCTATGTCTCCATAATTCATTATCATTCACTGGTCCTAAGATTCTTCTCAAAATCTTTCTTTCAAAGGCACATAATATATTCTCCATTTTCTTTGTCATTACCCATACTTCACATCCATATGTCAATATTGCTCTCATTGTTTTATACAATCGTATTTTTGTTTGTCTGTGTATGTCTTTAGACCTGAATATTGGTAATAATGTGAAATATGCTTTATTTGCCTTTGACTGCCTATTCTTTATCTCATATATTCCATTATTATCATTACTGATTATTGTACCTAAATATGTAAATTCTTGAACTGCATTTACTTTTATTAGGTCTATCTGCTGTCTGTTATTGTTCAAGTTAGGCTTACGTGTCTGTATTAACATTTTAGTTTTCTCCATATTTATCTGTAAACCAATTTCCTGTGCGTTATCCTGTAGTTCTGGGAAGGTTTGAGTTAAATCTCTTTTTGTTCTTTCCATTATATTTATGTCATCAGCATAAGCCACTAATTGTACTAATTTGTGTATTAGGGTTCCATCCGTATTTATCTTTAACTGCCTTATTACATGCTCTAGGGCAACATTAAAGAGTAATGGGGCCAGCCCATCCCCTTGTTTTAAGCCTTTTGTTGTATATACCATGTCAGTGAGTTCTTCTTGTATTTTAATTCTAAAAGCTGAATTATCCATGGTTACTTTAACCAATCTCACCAGTTTCTTTGGTATCCGGAAACTCAACATGATATTGTATAATTTCTCTACTTATGGAGTCCATACACTTGTTTAAAATCTATGAAAAGCTGGTACACGTCTACTTTATGCTCCCATAATTCCTCTAAAATTATCTTAACTGTGAATAATTAGTCTATTAATACAATTTTGAGTCGAACTAATACTCAATGCTCCATTTATTGCTAGTATTTACCTAGAACGCGTTTCGTTAGGATCTTCCTAACGAAACGCGTTCTAGGTAAATACTAGCAATAAATGGAGCATTGAGTATTAGTTCGACTCAAAATTGTATTAATTTTGTGCTTCATTGTATCATAGTCTTTAAACAACGGAATTAGTCTATTGTTGATTTACTTTTTCTAAATCCTGCCTGATATTTGCCTATTATTTGTTCTGTACACTGTTCTAGTCTATCCTTAAGTAACATCGTCAACACTTTTTATTATTATTATTATTACATAATTTTTGTATAAAATGATTGATTTTTTATAAACTTTGTAAATATTGTAAATAGCCTCTGACAATGTCAGACACTCTGTATGAGTCTATTGACAGTAATAAACTACTACTTTATAGCAATTACACAATAATGACATGCCTCTATAATTTGTACATTCCAACTTATCTCCTTTTTTTATATATTGGGCATATTACACTCTGCTTCCAATCCTTTGGTATTTCTTCATTTTCCCACACTTTAATTATTATTTTATGCAATTGCTTAACAATATGTTCACTACTAACTTTAATTAACTGTGATGGTATTCCATCAATTCCAGGTACTTTATTGTTTCTTAACTTGGATATTGCCATGGCAACATCCAATATATCAGGGCTTTGTATTTCTTCTTCTCCTCCTCCATCATTTCTTAATATTTGATTTAAATGTTCCATCTTTTCATTATTGTCATCATTTGTATTTAATAATGTATTAAAATAATCTTTCCATCTATTTTGTATTTCATTGAAATTACTTAAAATCTTTCCATCTTGAACTCTACACAATGTTGTTCTGGGTTTAAAACCTTTTAATTGTGTAACTTTCTTAAAACCATCAAATGTTCTATTTTCTTTAAAATCTTCTTCCATATCTATCAGGTTCTTGTTTACTACCAATCTTTTTTTCTTTCTGCAGATTTTATCAGCTTCTCTCCTTTTGTTTCTATAAAACTCATGCTTTTGGCGGGTAGGTCTGGATATATATATTCCCTATATGCCTTATTTCTATCTTCTATCATTATCCTACATTCTTCATTGAACCATTCATTTCGTTCTCCTTTGATTCCATTCCTAGGACTTCCTGTGCTGTATCTACTATCTGTTCTTTAAAATGTTTCCATGCTTCATCTACATCTACTGTATCTTCAATAGCGTTGCTATTTAGTTTCTTATTTATTTCTTCCTTGTAGTTATTTAATATTTTCTCATCCTTTAATTTGGAAGGGTTTATTTTATTTTGACTTTTACCTTTTCCTTGTTTTAACTGCTTTATTCTAGCCCTATATCTGACACCAACTAAATAGTGATCCGAGCCACAATGTGCTCCTCTCTTGGATCTCACATCTAATACATTAAATGCATGCCTTTTATCAATTAGTATGTAGTCAATCTGATTTGTCATGCCTCCATCAGGAATACCCACATCTGTTTGTGTATATCAAGATGAATATAATAAGTTGAGCTAATTATCATATTCTTGCTAAGTGCAAAGTCGATAAGTCTTTCCCCGTTTTCATTTGTTAGGTCATGTAGGCTATGTTTCCCTATTGTATCCCTGTATATTTACTCCTTCCCAATCTTTGCATTGAAATCTCCCATGATTAGCTTAACATCATTATCCGGCGTTAAATTATAGACGTCTTCTAATTTATGATAAAATTCATCCTTCGTTTCTTCAGGCTTATCTTCTGTGGGAGCATGTGCATTTATTATGGTTATATTCTGGAATTTAGTTTTTAATCTAAGAGTGCACATTATTTCATTCACAGATTTAAAATCAATTACACAGTTTTTTATTTTCTTGTTCACTATGAAGGCAGTTCCAAATTCATGCTGTCCACTGTTATTCCCACTATAGAAGATAGTGTGTCGCTTGTAGTCATATACCCCTTTTCCTATGCATCTTGTCTCTTGAATTGCAACCAGATTCAGTTTATATTTATCTATTTCATCTAATAATGCTTGGAGTGCTCCAGGTTTATAAAGCGAGCGCACATTCCATGTACCAAAATCATTGTCCATTCGTCTTGCCATGTTCTTTCTCCGTGTAATCTGTCCAATCCGAGGCAGAGCTTTAAGTTTCTGAGTGATAGGGTTTTACAAGGGGGGGACACTAGCCGCCCGCCATACCCCCAACCTGGAGGACCAGGCCTCCATATTTATGACCCCTGGAGGCTGGGTGGCCTGGTTATACCCCCAGGCACTAGGTTGGCTGATTGCGACCCGAGGGCCGGGCGATGGGGTTGCCACATCCCTACGCCATATTTCTAGCTGCATTGACGAAAAAATAAGCAATATAGATTCTGTAATTATGCCATTAGTATATCATTAGATGTTACTAAAGCTTTTGACTGTAATCAATAGTAATATAATAATGAATAAATTATATTCAGAGCCTTGCACTTAAAATGATGGAATCATAATTTGTAACCCTAAAAAGAGAAAATGGTGAATATAGGTCAAAAACACTTAATAACCTATGGAGTTTCACTTGATTCCATTTTGGGATCTCTTTGTTTGTTTTATACATGCACAATATCGACCAACTTATATCCAACAATGCAAAATTATTCCAGCATGCAGATGATTCGTAGTTTGTCAGTAATAGTTTGTTACAGAAATATTACTACTCTTCAGAATACCTTAAATGATACCAATGACAAACTATTGCAATATTTTTATAACCTGAATATGTTTGTGAATGCCAATAAAAGTGAATTAATTACATTTAGAACTAAAAGTAAAGATCTTCTGATTCATTTAAACATTGGCAATGAACCAGTAAAACTGGTTAAGAATGCTAAATTATTAGGTTACATTAGATAGTACTTTAAACTTCACTGAACATATTTATAAACTTGGTAATACCCTCAGTGAAAGGTTATTCATTCTGAGATACCTAATAAAATATACACCTCTGCCTATAGCTAAGGTTATTTATTACTCTCTAATCTACTCTCACCTTTCATATGGGATTGACACCTAGTTTTATGGGTGTAAAATTTTATAACATTCTTCCAGTTACTCTCAAGAATTGTAGAGGTAATAAATTTAATTCAATGCTGAAATACTTCTTAAATGACAAAGCTTATTATGGTGTGAATGAGTTTATTGATTCTAGTTAGTAAATTATTTTTATCATACAATTTAATTAACAAAACTGCTTATCATCATCATCATCATCATCATCATCATCATCATCATCATCATCATCATCATCATCATCATCATCATCATCATCATCATCATCACCATCACCATCACCATCACCATCACCATCACCATCACCATCACCATCACCATCACCATCACCATCACCATCACCATCACCATCACCATCACCATCACCATCACCATCATCATCATCATCATCATCATCATCATCATCATCATCATCATCATCATCATCATCATCATCATCATCATCATCATCATCATCATCATCATCATCATCATCATCATCATCATCATCATCATCATCATCATCATCATCATCATCATCATCATCATCATCATCATCGTCATCGTCGTCATCGTCATCGTCATCATCATCACCATCACCATCGTTATTATGCATGAATTTATTAAATCTATTAAATTAATTGGGAGTCGATTAATGACACTAAACAACACTTACTTTTAAATTTTCCTGGAGCTAGTTTCAGAGGCCTTCCCTCTATCTTCAGCCGGACATTGACTGGTTCTCATTGGTGTAGCTGGCAATATTTTGTCATCGGTCTCCTCTGGTGGCGGTTTGAGGAACTTGCTGAACAAATCTTTCTGGGGGATGTCGAAATTGAATACTTTGTTCCTATTTTTTAAAATAAAGATTTGAACTGTCCACATGGGAACAAATCTTTATTTCAAAAAATAGGAACAAAGTATTCAATTTCGACATCCCCCAGAAAGATTTGTTCAGCAAGTTCCTCGAACCGCCACCAGAGGAGACCAATGACAAAATATTGCCAGCTACACCAATGAGAACCAGTCGCTGTCCGGCTGAAGATAGAGGGAAGGCCTCTGAAACTAGTTCCGGGAAAATTTAAAAGTAAGTGTTGTTTAGTGTCATTAATCGATTCCCAATTAATTTAATTTATACAACAACACTGTTTTCAACACTTCCATGAAAGGATTTATTAAATCTAGTTTGTATTTTATGTATTACTCAACAGAGAGTTGAGGCATATTGATCTTTAGGTAACCAGTGCTGTGATCATTCTTTATCGGGTCTTATCTGGGCGATTAGAAGAGTGAAATTTTAGTAAGCTGATGTACTTACAATAAGTTATGAAACACAAATAGAGTGATTGGAAGCTGCGTGAGTCTTTATGATATGTTTTCTCCTGCTTGCTGATGTATAACACGTTGCTGCTATGACATGATTATATCTGAACAGAGTATACATACACTGGACTCACCGTGTATATGCGATAAGCTGAGGTACACATCTCTATATTGCGAATTTTTTCCGATAAGCCTTCTTGCTTTCCCATGCAGTATATCACCTATAATAATGTGGATGAATTTACTAATAGTCTTGTTAGCATTTTATTGTGTTATAGAATCTGTACAACTCTATATAACAATATTCTTTTGTGTACTCAACACTATACTAAATTGAAATAAATAAATAAACTTCATTTTCTTTTGTAACTTTTAACTTGAACAATTAAAGCTTGTAGTTTCCATCTCCTGCTATTTACATAAATTATTGGACCTTAATCGCATATATGAGCAAGTTTCCATTTCCACTTGTGGCAAGTTTGCTCCTTCCAATTTCAAAATAACAGTGAAAATCATATGCAGAACAATTAATTTATAGACTCTCATGATGATACTCTCTTTCATGCTGTAATGTCCAATCTTTGTTCTGGTTAGTCCTCCACATAGCATTGTATGAAAACAAAATTTCTCAATTTTATCAGTCATGCTTCTTATGACTTCTGAAGAAAAACCTTTGTTTCTGTCTCCCTTCGAAGATTCCATCATATGCAGTTTTTGTGACTGCTCAACTTCTCCCTCTTAGTAATAGAGACTACTTCAAGAATTTCTTTCCTATTGTATGTCTTTCTATCCTCAGGTCTTTCATTCAATTTATATGGATTCTGTTTCAGTTTGTCTTCTGCTAATAATTTACTTATGGTTTACTTTACTCTGTTGCTAACCTGCTTTGATTGCTAATTATTATTGCACCAGTTCCTTGGTTACATTTCCTGTGCCAGACGCTTACATATTTTAGCATCTATTGCAAGTAATTTACAATTAATACTTATTTTTATTGCCATATTATCTACTCTTATTATATGTTAAATACATAATACAATATATATGCATTCCTGGGTATATGATGCCTTTTGTAGTCCAAATTGTATAATACACAGATGTGGAAAGAACACTGTGGTATTGAAATATTTTTCTTTATTTCAGGAACCAATGCAACACAATTTTTCCATGGTGACAACTGGAAAATTCACCCAGAATGGTAGGTATGTTAAAAAGAAGGAAAGAAGGACAAAGAACAATCTGAAACTTACTGTATACAAGTGTAACTTAAGCATGATTACTGCTGCATATAACATTCAGGAATGGGAGAAATTTTATATTGATTACATTAGTCATAAAATTAAAGAAATTACATTATTAAATTTTAGATGAGTCGCATTTTTTACACATCTGCTTCACTTTCGTACTTGTCTTTAGTTTCAAATATTGTTTTATTTCTTTCTTGTTGCCGAAATGTTCGTTGAAATATTCAAATGTGAACGATCTTACCTCCATGTTGTCCGGTTTTTAAAGTTGGTTGGATCTAACTTTCGCGTGTTCCTCTTGACTTAACGTCACTTCAATATATCGAGATTCAACTGTATTGGAACACCACAGTGAAGCGAAAAATTATTAAATTTTAGATGAGTCGCATGCGACTCATCTAAAATTTAATAATTTTTCGCTTCACTGTGGTGTTCCAATACAGTTGAATCTCGATATAAAGAAATTACAATTTCTTCATAAAGAATTCACCATACATCTTTCAGTTTATTGTTCAGTTTATTGTCAACTCATTGTATAATTTTAATTAGTACATTTCTTCACAGTGTTAATTCCAATTTAAAGTTTTGAAAATAATGCATTATGTTGTTACAAATGCATTACACAGGATCTAGAATGCAATGGAGAGAGAAAAAGCAGACAATTTTGACTTTGGGACACCTTTTTAATTAAGCCCAAAATCTGACACTAACTTCCACAATGACAATAATGGTGCTGAGCAGTTACATAATATGGGATGTGATGAACCCTCATAGCTACACATGGGATGCTCTCTATAAGGTAGTTCAAGAGCTCTGGTCACGGAAAGCATGACAGAGGTCTGGAGGTGTCGTCGGTGGGGGCTGGAGGGCTGTGACTCGACTTCCTAATGCATCCCTGGCATGCTCTATAGGTTTCATACCTGGGAACATCGCTGGCCAGTCAATGTGCTGGATATCCTACCTCTTAGTGTCCCATAGGTAGGCTCTATTCGGACATGCATTATCATCCATTAAGATGAAGTGTGGAATAACTGCAACTCTGAAAATTTGCACATGTGGTTCGAGTACATCGTCTCTGTACTTGTAGGCATTCACAGTACCACGTCCATTTACCAGTATGCCTGCCCACACAAGTATGCCACCACCACCAAATGGGCAAGTTTCCATGATGTTGGTTAAATGAAACCAGGTTCCACTTTCTCTCGAGATTATTGTGTGATGAGAATCATTGTTCAAACTGAATCTAGACTCATCTGTAAACAGCATGTTCCTCCATTCATTCAAGGTTCAATGTTGACATAGCTGACTCCACTGTAAAAGGGACTTAATGTGTATTTGAGTGAAGGGGCCACACACTGCTGGACATCTGGCAGAGACCGACTGCCCTGAGCCTTCGGTACACAGTTTGCTCGAACGCCTGAGGTGACTGCAAGCTTGGAAGATAACCATCGTGTGGGCATCCTCCAATGTCGTCGTGCTGTTACGGTCAATATCAGTCCTGTTGTAGAATCATGATCCATGAATGAACACATACAGGGATCCGACAAACACCTCCTGTTTGTTGGAACCATTGCCAAAGCCTGGAAATGACACTTAATGGCACATTCATGGCCTGAGAGACTGTAGTCTGTGTCTGACCTGCCTCTAGATATCCAATGATTCTACCCTTCAAAACAGGACCCAGTTAACGTCTTTGTGGCATATTGGCGCTGTCTTGTAAACAGTTTACCAAGCAACTACCCCTGTTCACAACGGAAGAACAATAACGAATGAACCACGCAATGGGCCTCATATTCTGGTATTGGTTTACTGCTCTTCTTTTGTTGACCTCTGAAGCATGAATCCACTTGCCTATCAGAGACCACCATTAAGGGGAGACACACACTGTGATAATGTTTAATGATGCTCATACATCGTTTTCCCCTTCAGTTCTCAGTTTTCTGAATTATGATTAACTTCTGAACACTGATGTAATATCAACCACGCAAGATCCAGCGTTATCCAGAGGAATGTATGTTTGGTGGTATATATGTGCTTAAGAGGGAGAATAATTCAAAATAAAAATACAAATTTTATAGCAAAAGTTTGCAGGTACCTTTTAAGGTCAAGGTGAAGCTTTTCAAGAAATTTCTGCATTCTGAACAGTCATTTGTAATGGCAGATTTTTATTATTTTCTTGGACGTGATTTTTATAAATTATGATATTCCATGCATTTTATAAAAACGTTCTTTGAACTGTTCTTCATTTTGAAAACATTTTATATAGTAAGCGTAAACACCTTATGAAACAGAAAAAAATCTTACTTTAGGGATAAATGCAAATACCACTAAGCTATATTGATTTTTGTCAAAAATGTTTTCGAGGTATTAAATATTTTGGAAATACTTTGTTAACTGTTTTGAGTTTTTACAAATACTTTGAAATATTAAGTGGCAGTTTATTAGCTCAACCAAGAGTAAAAGTATTATACCAACTTATAAATGTTGTTTTAAATAGATATTATCACAAACCTCAGAATTTGTGTTACATATGCAGAGTGCATCCAAATTCTAAGTTGAAAGTGGAATATTTGGCGTACATTGTCATGTGTCTAGCACATGTCAGCTTATCTAAAACAAGGTTTGTTGGTACTGCTGCAGGAGATTAAAATCTGAGTGGACTGTAAAATAATTCAGCAAACTACGTATGTCAAAGACAGCCAGTCTGAAAACTCTTATACTTGATGTTTGGGACAGGAATTCTATTCGTAGTTAATTTCTCTCCATCTTAATCAGCCACACGTTCGGGCGCAATTTGCTGTGGGAAATCTATGTTTGAGATGGGATGCACATTGACTGTTTCGAGGTAAAACACCACATATCTATCTTCAGTATGAAAACTCAATTAAACTTCATACAGGAAGTTCAAGCAGGAGCCACCTGTAAATTCTTTTCTTTCTATAATTATGTTGGAAATTATTTCACAATTCGTAGTTAATTTCTCTCCATCTTACTCAGCCACATGTTCGGGCGCAATTCGGTGTGGGATTTCTATGTTTGAAATGGGATGCACGTTGACTGTTTCGAAGACCCAAGTCGAGAAGATGATTGTGTTTGATTAAATAAGAGTCACGAAACATCTAATTTTCAGGCGTGGTTCGGAATAAAGTTTCGGAGAAGTCAAATTTTGTAACAATTTAATTGTATTATTTGGATTACATTTTACTTGAACTTCATTTCCCAGTCACTTGCAGGTTACTTCCAACATATCGATAAATTCTTGCTTTGTTATATTTAAACAGTTCCAACTATTACATAAAAGTTCTTGATCCTGCACCACTATTCATCACACTCACGATTACAAAACATCTTTACCAAGATTATTGATTTTTCGTAACTATCGTTACTCCTATCTTGTGAGTGGCTGATTTAATGCCATGTCACAACATTACGTCATACAATTATTACTACGGCCAATCACAAAATTACATATATTTTTCTTATTTAAATTATTAAATAGATTTACATAGTCATTTTTTTTATAAATTTATAAACTTTTCATAACTTTTCTAAATATAACTCAAACCTACTGTTACATGTTTTTACTATTTTTATGTGTTTACATGTAATTGACCTATAATGACAGATTTAAAAATGCAAGTCCTTTTAACATATGAATGAATTATGAGACTTCAGGGAATAAAAATTGGTAAAACACCACATATCTATCATCAGCATGAAAACACAACTAAGCTTCATACAGGAAGTTCAAGCAGGAGCCACCTGTAAATTCTTTTCTTTCTATAATCATGTTGGAAATTATTTCACAAACTTTGATGGAAAGGTTGAAACAATTTAATCTTAATGAGTATGGACTATGATACAATCAAGCACCAAATTAAAATAATTTTTGAGTTGAACTGTACTCCATGCTCCATATACTTGCTAGTGTATACATAGGCAGTATCAACATTAGTTGAGGATGTTAGGAAGGTCCTAATGAAATGTGTTCTAGGTAAACACAAGCAATATATGCATGGAGTACTAACGTAACCCATGGCATAACAGCCTGCAAGTAAGCCAGAGCCTGCCAACGCGAATGCTGGCCTCACGTCCACTTTTGCATGGCAGAGGTGGCAAATCATCTAGCCAATATGGGGAGGAAATGTGGTGAACATCACGGCATCCCCAGCCGTAAAGTTGACTTTCTAGAGCACAGCTCCTCAATTTTCTCATATTGATGAGTGGGCACTGGTCCTATACCCAAGACTTAAAATCCACCAGGTGTGGGACCAAAGCACAGTGCTTTAGCCCACTATACCACCACAATGCAAGATAAGCATGGAATATCTACTAGTTTGACTAAGAAATTACATTACTATAAACTTCCTTACACAGTCTTTTTACCTGCACAAATAAGTTTTCCAACATAGTTTTCTTATCAGATTCCAAAGCAGCTATAGTCCAGCAACGCAAAGAAGGTCCCTCAAAGGAATGCCCTGTGTTACACAGTGGGACAAGGACAGCGAATGTGTATGACAGAGAACACATGATACACAAGGAGTAGAACGTTAAAAAAAACATGCGCCCTATTCACTCTGTACACTAAACCCGAGAAGATTCATTCACAAAAGTAGAAGCCGTTAGAATGTTTTTGAATGGTCTATAACTGTACTGACATGGGGTGTCATAAATCTGTCCAGGGAGGGTGTGGGAACCTTCGCCAACCCCGCTGCATCTCATCCCTCGGAGACTTTCACTCCTGTGGAGGAGTATATTGAGGCTATTATTTCAACTGACTGCCCTAAAATGGAAAAAAAAAAAAAAGAAATGCATTATATGATTAAACATCCCCAAAATAAAAATAAATGTAATGTTTCCAATGGATTTCATCCCACTGTGGATTCCATTCCCTTTAAAACAATGAAAAGATTAATCTCAGAAACTATTTGTAGTTGGTTTATTAATACTAGTATTAATAAACCAACTACAAATAGTTTCTGAGATTAATTGTGATGTCACTGTTACTAAATTCCTCCAAACACATATACTGAAAAGATTAATTAAACACATTTTCATAACCGCTTATGACGAATATCTTACTTCCTCAGAAAAACTTAATTGAAAGGATCTCCAAAATAAAGTTAAAACAATTCCAGATCTACCTAGAAAATCATCTGTTGCAATGTTCAGATTAATCACAGGCCAGGATTCTCTGAGTGGTCACTCATTCAAGAATGGATTAATGACTTGCTAACAGTGCTCTTTATGAGGTAAGGGTGACTTAATGAATGTTGAATTTGTGTAAATACTGGAAACAAAAGAAGAATGAGTGTATTATCAAATTGCAAGCATTAAACACATACACATACAATGTTTATGATGTGTGAAAAAAATTAATTTCAGGTTATTACTGAAAACAGAAACTTATTATGTGTTTCAAATGGGAAGAGTTCTCACCTGTAGCAAATCAGATACGTTAGAGCCTTCACCATTGCCACCTCGTTATCCCCACTCTTTTTATATTTCCCTCTCTCTCGCACACTTGCGAGTGCTTGTGGCACTAGACGTAAGGAAACGCAAACTGAATTTTCCTAAGTTCTATAATAATGCAGTTGTTGAACCCACAATTGTGACATGAATGTTCGTATATTATGCAAATGTTTTAAATATTTAGTTTAAAGTTAGTTATAGTTTATGAATTACTTATTTTTCTAATCCAATGAAAATACCAGCGATGCATTCGTATAGCTGTGAATGTTACGTTAAGAGATAATTCGTCATTGTCATTGTCTTCAATATCTGAGTACTGCAAATTTATGGTGATAGATTCCAAAATCTAGTTACGTGCTATTTCTTTCCAAAAGTCGTCTTCTTGTAGTTTATCTGATGTCTCACGCAGTTTTCCCAGTCTTGTTGTGTTCCTTGTCAATTTCTTCGTGAATAAGTCGTTCAACATCAGTTAATTTAAAACTGTTATTTCTGTTTGCAACATAATTTGAGCCCACATTAACTCTATTGAATTGTTCTAGCAGTAGTAAGGGGGAAAGGTGGTTCACGTCTCATTGATCCAGCTGATACACTTTTTCATGGAAGAGTAACTGAATAATGCTGCTTTGAACTTTAGAGTAAATAGAGATTACAAACCATTCATAAACAAAAATATAATGTAACCAGACATGTATTGCTAAACTAGCAAGAAGTGAATCGTTTCCTCTCATCGAATTTAACAAACACTTTGGCTTATTCAAAGCACATATTTCTTTTACCATGTCATGTAAAATGTTTACGTTTCAGTTCTGAGTAATTTCCAATATACGTTCATGCATACATGCCAACTAATAATGATATTCATTACAGTGCTTACATAATGCATTGTTATAATATAATGGTATCTAATTTATTTATTTGTATTAGGAAAACTATTTGAACTAAAAATATGGGGGTTTCACGGTTATGTTAAATACATTACTCTCTCCTTCCTTATGGATAATTTTTTTTGCAAAATCTGAATTTTTGTGTTAGCGCGAATAGTATTTATTAGAGATTGATTAATTTGGTGCTTGTCACACACCACATAGGGGGAATGGAATACAACAACACTGCAGGGCTCTGTGGTTGCTCACCTAGTAGCACTCTAGGACAAACACCTTCCCATTTGAAACACATAATAGAACTATATTTCTGGGAATCTCGTAAACTTTCTCTAACAGTATTTGTAAGTTGTTATTGTTACTTACAAAGACAAAAACATAAACTATAACCTAATTTACAACTTCTGAATGTCACAATCTGCACAAAGTAAGTACCCATTACATTTTCTTTTCTTATATATTTTAGGATATACTGCAGATATCATTATGAAAGTGAGCATGAGTTTCCCTCACCTGAAGCAGAGTTTCGCCATTTTCTAATCAGAACAGGCCATCCAAACTGGAAGTGGCTAAGCAAACGTTCTGTAACACCTCCAGAGCATATGGAACAATGTAAGTGATGTCTTTTAATATAATTTGATGTGTATATATTTTGTATCAAAACTATTTAAATTGGTAGTTAGCTGCCTAGACAGAGAAGACAGACAACTTTCCAGAGATGTTTGTGATTCACAAAATAATTGATCGCATGAACATCTAAAATAATTGCTTGTCATCAAATAAATTGCATAACTCTGAATTTATATTTTCATCCTTATTTTCAAAACATTATTTTAAGGTATGAAAGATATATGCAATCTGAAAAATTTGTCTAATGTGATTGATGTGATGATGCCTTTTTAGTTAAAGTTTCATGTCATTATCATAATAAACAGAATAGTTTTTAGTGATTATGAAGAAGAGATTATTTTTGTGCTGTATAGCTGGGAAGAAAAATCTAAACCTACCCATGTTTGAACTCCATTGTGAAACATCAGCTTCCATCTAACACTCATTTTGTTATTGCTTTTAATTGTTTTATGTTGGCACATAATTAAATTTAAATTGATTTTTATAGCAATGGTCTTCAGTATATTCTACAAACCAACAAAATTAAAAATAAACAATATTTTGTTTTCTAATAACACTCTCAATTACCAGGACTATAATAGCACTACCATTTCGCTGGAAGTTGGTCCTGGAGGAGTTCTTTTACATGCCAGTAAATCTACTGATATGGGTCTGTTGCTAGTAAGCATACTTAAAAGCCATCATTCTGGCTATGTTTGAGCTTGCCACCTTGGGCTTCGGAGGCCAGGCCTAACCGAAAGGTTACCAAATTGACTGTCATTTTAGATTCTTTGAATACTTATATTTTTTAAGAATATGTTCTTCATGACATTAAAAAAAAAATGAATTTTTCATGTTGACTCTATCAAAAAACTTAGCCTATATAGGCTAGTGTGAAGAAATGATTGATTTCCATCAATTAACTAAAATAATAAGTGTTAAATAATAAAGCCTGGGACTCAAGTACTTACAGTAGTAAGTAGCCACAAACAGTGTATCTTGAATGCGAGAGCCCCTAGTGGTCTACCAGGGAAATATATGAGTCAAATGGAGAAGTTCAATGGGTTAGAGTGACTGGACGGAAACCAGGAGATCTGTGGTTCAAATCCCGGCTGTGGCATTGAGTTTTTCATGTTGACTCTATCTAGCTCAATGAAAGCTTAACATAATTTTGTCAGTGATGGTACCTGACTAGTATTCTTGTAAATATGGACAAACATTTATGATAGACATTTAGGAACAAAACAAACAATATGTATCATATCAGATTAGCCCTCTGACCAGTAGTATGATTTTAAGTTATCTTTCTTTAAAAAATGGCATCTACACTTTTAAACAACACTGGCATCTGTAACATTTGCAAAAGTTTAAAAAAGAAATTGTTAAGTGTTGTTAGAGCTCCCTATGATACAGAATTAGATGTAGCAGTTAATTCAGTTGCAGAAGATTTTTAATGTTTAAAGTTTGGTTTCTGTTTATACCTCAAAACTCAATTGTGCCATTATAATGATAACACTCTCCTGCAAAATAAAAGTTTTGTTCACAGTTTGTGATCTGAAAGGTGATATTATCTAACCTTGATGTGCTAAATTGAATTGTGCTTTCCGTTTTTCTCTGTCATGTAAGATTTTCTCACAAATCACAGAATAAATTTTGAAAAATACTGGTTTTGGTGTAAAAACATGTGCATTACACATAAAATAAATACAAAGTGCAAAATTTGTGATCTGATGTTATCTGATGTGATCTGAACTTAACTAACTTTGATGTGTTAAATTGAAAGGTGCTTTCCATTTTTTACTTCACATAAGGTTTTCTCACAAATTACAAAATAAATTTTGAAAATACTGCAATTATATATAGTGTCCAATATACAAAAAGTATCAAAGTTAATAAAAATGGTAGATGTTACACAAAAACTATATTCATTTTCAAAATCAGCATGTTTGCTTCCATATAATTAGCCAATTTTCATCCCAACTGGGAAAGTGTCACAGGAGAGTGTGATTATATTTCATTCCAATTTATTAGTTGTGACTTTTTAATTTCAATTCAACTCTTTCCTGTGATGTTTATCCTATTCCTATAACAAGTGTAGTTTGATTCTTAAGAAAACGGATATTAAAGGTGAGAAAAAACATTCCAACTAAAGGAAACGGTATCAGATATTAGTATAAAGAAGTTTAGAAGAGAGTAAAACATAAATTACTTTTAGCAATTAAAGAAGACAGAAAATATATGTTCCCAAGAGAGTTTAGATGTATGAATAATTAGTTTTAATTTTTGGATAAATATCCATTACTAACGTAGTAAATGTATATAAAGTCAAATTTAACATGCTCAAATAATGAAAGGTATACGTATAACAGGTCAAAATAATGAATTCCAAGCAGACTTGCATGGGAGTCAAACATATTTATGTTATAATGTTTAGGATATGCAATTTTAATTACAGAAGACCATATTTAAAGTGGTTGGTGATATCCAAAGAATGCCATACATAACTTCACTATTAAGTCTTAAACAGTACAGGACGTAATTGAAAATGAAACTTAGACAGGTCACAAAATATGCTATTTAGTACTAAATAAAATTATGAACAAGAGTCTTTTCCTTAGACCAATTGACCAACTAGCAAACCAAATCTACTAATTGATTCAGTTTTTGACATGCAAATGGTGTATGAGCTCACACTACATTAATTGCATGTGATATATCATTTTGATAGATTTGAATGATTATGCACACACCTGCAACATTTACATATCTTAAAACTCAAAAATCCTAAATTATTTTATTTACTCTACCACCTAACTATAGGTACCTAGTGTATTTTTCCATCCAGAAGTTCAATATCAAGATTTAACCAGAAATATAAGCTTTGAGGTGCAAGAAAACAAAAAAGAAAACATTTTTAGAAATAAGTATATATGTGTGTGTATGTTTTGAGTAAGAGAGAGAGAGAGAGAGAGAGAGAGAGAGAGAGAGAGAGAGAGAGAGAGAGAGAGAGAGAGAGAGAGAGAGGGAGAGAGAGAGAGAGAGTGTGTGAGAATGAGACTGAACAATGGAAATGTACAATGTACAATGTTTGTACACTGAAGTTTAGCAGAATTTTCAAGACTTACTAGACCAAATAGCCTGGATCCCTTCTTTTAAACAATAAAAAATTATATAAATAGATATCATTTGTTATTTTATAAGGATGAGTTGGGTTAGAAACACTACCAATCATGAAACTATATGAAATATCAAATTATTGAAAGCTGCCAGTTTCCTGGTTGAACTAAGTTAACGGTAAAACATACATATACTAAAACACAAAGAGCATCCCATGAATTTTGATTTTAATCCTCTGAATAACCTTTGGATTTTGTCCTTGTGTTCATTCATTATTACTTAAGAGAGAATGTTACTCTATAGTAATTATATCATAATTCTATTAATTGTTGGTAAGAGAATTTGTCAGCATATTATTAGAAAATATATGTGCTGTTTGTACCTAACATGTTGACTTTTATTTTTATAAAATAGAAAAGAGAAATTCCATCAATTTTATATGCTGTAATGAAAGGGTATTTACAGTGCATAACTTATTGCAACAAGTAATTAGGATAGTAAATGTGTCTTGATTTAGTGAGGCTAAAGTCAGACATAAAATAATTATGCACTGCAAAAAATTCACTTCACTTATTGCAAATGACATTTCATTTGATATGCTTTACTGTCTTAAGCTAAAGCAACAACTAATAGAAATCTTTTAATGCCATAAAGAGAAATAGTGCTCTTTTCTCAGAGAAGCATTTGCAATTAAAATCTTTTACTTGAAGAGATGCAAAATGGTTAACATTTTAAGTGGACAGTACTGAATGTTTTATTCTTCACTTAAATGCTTAAATTACAAAGGTTTTATTTTTTTATTTTAACTCTTGCATTACTGATATGCATTCATTTTTGCACCCCTGCTCTATGTTTGATGGAATTTGAAATAAAACAGATGCATAACTTTGTGCTAATAGTCTTGCCATATCAAAGAGTACATAGGAATATTTCATGCAGAAACTATTATTCTTTTTGTTAATTTGTGTTCTTAATTTTAATGGTTATTTCTTACTTATTAGATGATACATTTTTATTCTCTATTTTAACTTTGCCCATATATGACACCGCACACAAAAGCATATCCATCATTGATGGTGAAAAACTCACACAGTCTTAGGAAATTAATATGAAAGAAGAAATGAACACAAGAACTTGCCTGTGAATGAAGATTTCCTTTTACAATAAAATACCAGCATAACATGTAGCTTTTATTATCCTGCTTCATGATTTACAGCATTATTAACATTTATACATTTTCTCCAGAAAGATGGAAAGGGCAGTGCTTTGTGGGGGATTTATTACCAAGGACTTCTAGTTTGATATTCAAGCTAAATTATAGACATATATAGATAGATAATTTATTCATCTTGTAAATCATACATTGTACATGAGTACTATGATATAAGGCACATCAAATTGTCAATACACAGTGTTTTAACTGTACTTATAAATTAACAAGTCACATCCAATATGGAAAAGTCAGTGTTTGTATAAAATAATGATTTATAAAGATATCTCAAGAATTTTATAATATACACAATTAATTTAGAAATGTAACAATATTATAAACTTTCCATAAATTCACTAACAGAATAAAAACAGTGGTCTAGCAAGTATGCCAAAACTGACTTTTTAAATGCTGAAAAATTGCAACTGGTTTTATTGGCTATAGGCAGTTTATTAAAAAAGGCGATTCCTAGGTTTATTACATTGTTTTGATGAGCTCTTGTTTTACTTCTATTCACACGAATATCCATTCTCTGTCTAGTATTATGGTTATGAACTGTGTCATTAAAGGTAAAGTGGCCGTTTCCTTTCATTGAATTTGTAGACCATGAATGAAAAAAGCTGCACTGTGAATATGAATCATTTTGCTTTCTTATACCAGGTATGTTTCCCTGAAAACCACTTTAGGATGTAAAGAAATCTTTCACACAGCATGCAGCTGCCGTAAAATGGAACTCTACTAGCCTCTGAAAAGTCAAGCTTCTTAATATGAAAACTTAATATAATTTAAAATTTATTTTTATTTATGTAAGAATTCTCTTCTATCTGCACTAATTAACACATTCAGTAGTGTAAGCAAGTGAAAGCAATTAAGCCATTAAGCCAGACATGTAAAGGTGAGTAAGCTGAGTTTAAGTTACATGTGGAAATTCGTGATAATTTTATAGAAAGTGTTTCTACTTATGCAGGAAGTTTTAGATATCATGGTATGTGGAGCAGTTTCTTTCATAGAACCAACAATTGACTTGGCATCTGTCATAATACACATATAAAGAATCATCTTGCTTCATAGCTAACTTCTGTTCCCATGCACATATTTTATTGTCGGAAGCATAATTCTAAAGCAATATTACAGAAAAATGGTTCTTTCAGATTGCGAGTATAATTTCCAAGGACTTATAATTTAGTAGCTATATTTATATACATTGTGAATTCAAAATATCAGGTAATTCTTGACATTGCATTTAAAGATGTCCTCCTGGCACACTGGTTGTACAACAGTTGTTGTTCAAAATTATTCTCCTTCATTGGACTACAACACCACATACAAAGATTTGTACCTCAAGCAATGTCTCTCCTCCATTTCACAATCTAGTGCCAGTACTCCATAGAACACATGACATTGTATTTCTTATGTTTTGGTTAATGTGCAGCTTATAAAAAGCATAGAGTCAACCTGAAAAATTCAATGTCATGGCTGGGATTTGAACCACGGATCTCCTGGTTTCCATCCAGTCACTCTTACTCATTGAGCTACGTATATACAGCTAGTGTGAAGAAATTATTAATTTACATCACTTAACTTAAACAATAAGAGTTTAATTATGAAGCCTGAGATTTAAGCACTTACAATAGTAAGTCGCCATAGTGGTTTACAGGGAGATATATGTGAGTCATTTGGGGAACTTAATGTCAGGATGGCACATTAACCATGGTAGCTCAGTGGGTAAGAGTGACCGGAAACCAGCAGATCCATGGTTCAAATCCCGGCCATGACATTGAATTTTTCAGGTTGAATCTATCTATCCAAAACCTTAGCTTATATATGGCTAGTGTGAAGAAATGATTAATTTCCATCAATATAAATTATAAGAATCAGTTTGGTTTTGAAAACCAATTTTGCACTTTTGTTTCAAGTAGTTGCGCTGATATGAAGGTAATGCTAAAAATTTTTAGAAAATCAAATAAGGATTAGTTTTAGAAAACTTAAATGACTTTATTGTTTTTTAAACTACTCCTCTTTAACATCAATACACTTAAACACTCAATTCAAATTCAAATTTATTGTCCATAGAGATTACAGAAATCCATCAGATATTGTCAATATATTATTTACAATGAAATACAATTATATACATTTACAAAATAAAACTTATTAACAAAAATCATCCTTTATTGATAAACTATTAATAGAATAGAATACCTTATTTATTAAATATTTACACAGTTCCTTTTTAAATGTATTTACATTGGTTACTGACTTCAATTCCATAGGAAGTTTATTATACAATATAATGCCTTTATATTTTGGACTTTTTCCAAACATTTTCAATCTATGGTGTACTAAACTATAGTCATTCCTGTTTCTAATGTTATAGTCATGATTTTCTGAGTCTATTTTGTAGCAATAAAACCATCCCTAAAGAAATGATGTTTCCTTTTTTGAGACACTTCAGAAATCAGGGTTTATAATGTTCCACCATTTCATCAGATGATAAAAACGTGATTCTAGGTCAATGCTATACAGTTGAGACTCCACAGGGCGAACAGATACTCAGTTATTAGTTTATATTATGTGATGATGTACCATGATGAAAACTTATTTTACCTTTTGGGCACTTTTCATGAACTTTTTAAAAAATGTGGAGTAAATACACATTTGTACACTAATTGACAGTAACATTAGAATAAAATAATTAATTTTTTTTAAACTATACATAACATTTACATAATTTGTTATTTTCTCTTGGAGTTGTTTATTCCTATTTCTTCCCCTTATATTTAAAATTTTCTGGTAATAGTATGTCCATCTTCTAATGCTATAGTAATAAATAATATGAGCCATTTTATAAAAACAATTAATAACCATTTACTTATCTTGTTGAACTTATTAGGCTTATGTTCTCTTCAAAAGTCCCGTTGAAGTGGTTTACTTTTCTTTTCAGAATCATAGTAATAAATCCAAGATTCTACATCAGTGACAATATTGCAAACATTTGTAAAGCCTGCCTTGGAATTTTTACAGAGATTTCTGCACTAATTAATGCATTACAGATTTTGATAGGGAGTCAGTTTATGTAGAATACATAGATAACAAAATGTTCTCACATATAACTGTTGATGTAAAATAATTAGATTTGACTCATACCAATGCCCAATGACTAATGTCCATCATATCCATTTTGGTAGCATATCTGCCTCACGTTCCAAAGGTCCCGAGTTCGAATCTCGGTCAGGGTGTGTTATCTGGATAACGTTTTTTCCGGGGTTTTCCCTTATCCTGAAGGACAAATGTCGGGTAACTCTAAGCTCTGTGGACCCTGGGATCATTTGAGCATCATTTCACCCATTCCATTTATCGTCCGATATGACTTAACGTTGGAGGATGTAAATTAAGAAAAAGAAATCAATTCCAACTTCTTCAAGCATTGCTCGAATAGTGGCAATATTTTTATCAGTAATAGCAGTTCCTTAGACATTCTTCATAAAATTCATCAGTAGGAGAAAGCCAATCTGTTTAAAATTCACTGTACCAATTATAAATTATTATCTTATATAGTGCTATTGGTCTAAGGCATTTCTAAGATAATTTTCACATTGATTAGGCATTAATGATGATTTAAAATCATAATAAATCATAGCCTAGAAATGTTCTCTAGTCATTTTTTTGCCTGTTTGATCCCATCACTGTTCAGCATTCTAGGACATTGAACACATCTTAAAGAAAAGAACCTCGTCAAATCAATATAATAATTTTAACTACCACCACCATACATCAAAACATTCTCTTACCGAAATTATGGATTTGATAAATTAAGAATCATAATAAATTAATACGGAAATTTGATATATTTGTTAAATGTGAAACAGGATGTCGGTTGAGCAGCTAACTATGAGGAAGCTGGCTTCAAGGGAGGTCCAGATGGTTGACACTAGTGAAAGAGGCGACTGCTTTTCTTAGAAGGGGTCACCGAAACAAATGTAACAAAAGGGCCAATGGTTAGGGAATGCTGGAATGTCAATAACATAGTTTCTTGAGAGGAATCTCGGACACAGCTTGGCTGGTCATCGAGGAAGAAAGACATGGTTAGAGGGAGTGTACTTTCTTGCCATAAATATTGAATTATGTGTGATCACGTCGTCACATTTCACATACGTATCTCCATATGTTAATATAGATTAGTATACATTGGTCGGCAGCTTCCCAATTTACGTGAATATTATAACAAGAAGCAGTTATTAAACAAATTTTTAATTTAGATTTCGGTGTCATCCTTACTCATATATATACTCACACAGACCCTAGGATGAGTCTCTTGCTCAAGACTGAGGCTAGACCATACACTGTTTCAAATTTGCGTAATGTTGAGGTGAACATTGATTGTTGGATGAACACAAAATGTTTAAATTATTATGATTAATAAAGTATTAAAAAAATGGAATAAACTACATGGCAAAGTTGTAAAACATTAGAAAATACCGAATACATGGGTCATTCAAAAATTAGTGACAATACTGCCTGTATTAGGAACTATCAGCGGTAAATCATGTAAGCTGATAACAATGAAAAATAAGACCATCTAATGTTTGTTAGCTGTGAGTTTGAAGACAATTATTTCATTTAATAAGAAATTTTTAGTAAGTTTAATTGTAGTCTATTATCTTTAGTGCTCTAAGTATGCTTAGTAAATACGAACAAAGATGTATTATTAAAATTGATGTGCATTTGAATGCTGTTAGAGCACTGCTGGAAGAATATCGTTGTTGGACTTGTATTGAACTAGCCAGGGAAGTTAGATTTGCTCCTGGTATGATTCTTCACATGCTTACAGAGGAAACAATGTGGCAGAGAATGGAAGCAGTGAGATTACATTTAGAATGCTATAAACATGAAGGTGAGCATTTTCTTTGATGTATTATAACATTAGATGAAACCTGGATTCGATGCTATCAACCAAAATTAAAAAAACAATCAAATGAGTAGAGGCACATTGATTCACATTGGTCAAAGAAGTATCAACAAGAACAGGATCTACTTAAAGTCATATTCATTGTTGCATTTTGACAGTGTTCTTATCACTCATTCAGTTTCTCAAGGAAATCGTGTGAATGGTGCATATTACAGTCACTTTATGGAATACCATTACAGCTATGCATCATAAACGTCCAAATCTCCTGAATTCTCATCCCATTGTGTTATATGATGGTGCTTGCTTGCACACATCTGCCCTGTTGTTAATTTACTTTGCAGATGGAAATGAGAAATTCGGAGCATTCTCCATACACCACAGATATGAGCCCATGTGATTTTGTCCTTTTTGCGAAAATGAAATTACCACTTAGAGAAGTTCGCCTTAGAACCAGACAGGCAATTATAGCAGTAGCAGAGCAGCCTGTTTGAATATTAGGACAACAAGACGCTGTGGAGGGCATCTGTCTCTTCCCTGATGTGTGGAGGCGAGTTCTTCATGTTGGAGAAGATTACTTCTAAGCACTGAAATATTTCCAAAAATGTTTTATTTTAGTTCATTGATGGAAATTAATCATTTCTTCACACTAGCCATATATAGGCTAATGTTTTATTTGTTGTTAATGCAAATGTTGCCACTAATTACTGAATGACCTAAGTACAACCAAATTTAATTTGTTTTTATAAACATGGCATTCTAAATCTTTTCAGTGTCACCCTTGTATCTCATCAATTTCCTGGTGATAATGAATAAGGATGACTGCTAGTTTTTCCAAACTCCGTGATGAACACACACGAAAACCAAAATGGAAGAGGATATCCCAACATATTTCTTCACTATATAACAATAGAACGAGTTGACAAAGATATATTTTTATAGACATCTAAAATCTCCAACATCCACTTATATTAAACTTGTGACATCTAATCAACTGAGCTGCACAGATTGGTTCATTCAAATTCAAATTTATTCATCCTTTAAAATCAAATCCTCCAGCATTCCATTGTAGGATGTTTAGATGGGATTTGCCCAATGATGCTCCCACCCGGAGATCCTATTGCGGGGCTATTTTACCTCCATTCCAGACTACCCAAGTTGCCATCTTCCAACTGACTACTGGCCACAACTATTTGGCTGCTCATCTACACAAGATTGATATTTTTGAATCCCTGACCCGCACACTGCGTAGGGACCCCAACTCATTGATGGACAGAGATCATTTGCTCCAGTGTAGTGCCCTGACAAAAAAAGATGGAGAACTGACAGCACAACTAGTCACACGTTATTGGGAGGCCAGAAGGAAAATGGAAATTCTCCAACTCCATGAGCATTAGCAACCAACCAACCAAAATCAAATCTGTGCATAGTACCTTGATATAGGATACGTCAGTAAATTTACACTTAATATTACAAAGTTAAACATCAAATATACCTAACCTACATTCAATTATAATGTAACACAAATTGGATATAATTATAAATGAGAGAAATGAACAAGCTAAGTAAATTCATGTTTTATGATTATCTGGATTTGTTAAATTGCATATATTCCTTTACTGTGTAAAAGCAGTGTTCCTGCAAGAAACCCCTTGTTCTGGTTTTAAACATGCTGTAGTTATCTATGCTTTTGATGTCATTAGGAAGGGAATTATAAACTATTGTACAGGAATGCAGTACTCCATTCTTAAACATTGTAGGTCTGATTGAGGTTATGTGTATATCCTTAATATGCCTTGTGTAATGCATATGAACACTTCTGTTGTTTTGAAAGTTAAATCTATTTATTTTTATAAATAAAGCTGTCTCCACTATATAAACACATGTCAAAGGAAGTATGCAAAGCTTATTGAACAGTGGCTTACATGTTATGTTCATTCGTTGCCTATAATTCGAATGGCTTGTGTTTGTTTACTAAATATATCTTTGGCTTCTGGTGAATTTCCCCAAAATATTATTCCATATTTAATTATAGAATGTATATGTGCATAATAGGACATTAAAAGTACACGATGGCTGACATTTTGACTTAATATTCTTAGAGCATATATATTCCTGCTTAATTTGGTAAGTAGATGGTTTGTAAGAGTTTTCCATTTTAAGTTATGCTGTATCCACAAGCCTAAAAAAGTTTGTTTCACTTTTTTATGAAATTAATTTATTATTTAATTTTACTTAAGGAATACTTTCATTGTTTCCTCTGTCAGTAATACTAAATTTAAGACAAACTGTCTTCTCTGTGTTTAAAACAAGGTTGTTATTAGCTATCCATGATACCAAGTATTTACTAGTGTGACTTAATGTATTATTTAATGTTTCGTTACCGTTTCCTGTTATTAGTAAGTTAGTGTCATCTGCAAACAATACAGTGTTATGAGCCTTGATGTTATTTACAAAGTCATTTATGTACAAGATGAATAGAAATGGGCCCAGAATTGAGCCTTGTGGCGCTCCATATGTAATGTCAAGTAAGCCTGATCTAACTGCCGAATGAGTATTGGTATTAGGAATATTAATATTTGAATAATTGAATATTTTAATATTAAGTCAGTTTCTCAAACAAAATTGAAGACTACATTGCAGATATCAACATTTCGACACAAATTCTACCAGTATCCAAACAAAATTCAGTATAAAGCCAATGTGAAAATATTTTGGAGGAAATAAAAAACAGATCCTTTCAGAAGAGAAAACATAATACTATCCACTGTTTGAAACAGAAAAACGTTATATACACAAAGGCAGACAAAGATAACAAGATAGTCATAATGGAAAAATCAGATTATATTGAAAAAATGGAAGAAATGCTAACTGACAATGAATATGAAATCATTAACAAAAATCCTCTAAAAACTGGCATACATTTGAAAAAACAATAGCAAAATCAAGCATAATACCAAACAAATATACAGTTAAACCGGATAACCCAACCTTAACTAGACTTTATGGCTTACCCAAAATACATAAACCATCCATAACAATGAGACCTATAGTTAGCAGTATAAATTCACCAACATAAAAACTTGCAAAGTGGCTAATAAAGAAATTCACTCATTTCCAAAATTCGTCAGCCTAAGCATCAAAAACACCTATGAACTTATAGAACACATTAAGGACACTGAACTAAAAGAAGAGGACACACTAGTCTCGTTTGATGTTAATCAACTCCCACCGTTGATAGAAAAATGGCTCAAATCACTTGGAATGGCATCACCTGAAATTTCAGACTACATTGAACTAACCAAATTATGCATAGAACAAAATTTCTTCCAGTTTCAAACAAAATATTTCCACCAAACTTCAGGGTTAGCAATGGGCAACCCCCTATCACCTTTCCTGGCTGATCTGAGTGCATTAGAAATAAGGATCACCAAAGGTTTCCCTTGGATGTTCAAACTCTGGCAACGATATGTAGATGACATCTTTGCAATAGTACCAAAAAAACACATCAGTGATGCACTAAAACTTTTAAATATCCAAGGAAAAAGCATCAAGTTCACTGTAAAAATAGAAAAACATGAGTATTTACCATTTTTGGATCTAAAAATAATGAGGAATAAAAACAGACTAAACTTTGGCATTTACAGAAAACCAACACAGACAGACAACTACATAAAAGCTAATGGCTACAACCCAGGATTCCACAAACAGGCAATCTTCAATAGTTTAGGACACACACTGGTAAACATCCCTCTCACAGCAGAAGAATACAAAACAGAATACAACAAAATAATTGAAATAGCACAAAAAAAATAACTTTCCCAAATCATTAGTAGACAAAAAAGTGAACTTAGCAAAAAAGAAGAAGCTAATAAAGGAAACCACAACCCCCTCAGTTATAGAAACTAATATGATTTTCAAAAAATTCACTTACCATCCATGGGCCTATGATAAATTCAAAAAAGTCTTCAAAAAACAAAACATTCAACTAGCACCAGTCAACCATTTCTCCTTAAAAAACCTAATTTGCTCAAACATCAAAGATGCCATTCCATCTAACAAAAGATCTGGTATATATCAAATTGAATGCAGTGACTGTAGTCAAATTTATATTGGAAAAGCCGTAAGAAATTTAGAAACAAGAGCAAAGGAACACTTTAGAAACATAAAATATAAACAATTAGAAACATCAGCAGTTGCCAAATATTTTTGGGAAAAAAACCACAACATAAATCCGTAACCAAAACTACTAAAACATACATCAGGAAAACAAGAACTATCCACATGGGAACAAATCTTCATTTCAAAAAATAGGAACAAAGTATTCAATTTCGACATCCCCCAGAAAGATTTGTTCAGCAAGTTCCTTGAACCGCCACCAGAGGAGACCTATGACAAAATATTGTCAACTACACCAATGAGAACCAGTCGATGGGCGGCTGAGGATAGAGGCAAAGTCTCTGAAACATGTTTATAAAATAAAAGTAAGTGTTGTTTAGTGTCATTAATCGACTCCCTTTAAATTTAATTTATCATAACAACACTGTTTTCAACACTTCCAAGAAAGGAATTACAGCTTTTCAGTCTTAAATGCAGTCGTACTTTAAATTATGTCAAAGGTCATGAGTTGTAGTTTCTGCAATTGTTTTTCCAGTTAGCCAGTGACTAAAGTAGGTAAATGGCTAAAAACATGGCTCCTTCTTTTACTATTTACAGGAGTTTGCACTATTAATATTGGATCTGCTCCAGGCATTTATTAGTTAAAACTTACTTTTTGAATTGTCTGAACACAAAAGTAAACAGTGTGATAAACCAACAGAACAGTGACAAAGGTAACATAATAGTGAGATGCACAAAAATGATGCTGAGTTGTTAGTTTGGCAAAGTATAAGCTTCCTTCACTTGGACCATTCACAGTATTAATTCCAGGGCTCAAGATAAAGTGCATGAGTGGTAAAAGTATAGTCAAGAGTATACTATTCCTAAAATTATTATTCTAAGTAGTATGGATATTTGAGATTACATTGCTACATAAGGATGTATAGAAGTGGGAAAAATAATTGAACACCCTTATGACTGCAGAGCTGTCTACACTTTGGTTCAAGTGGGTTTGGCATCTCCAAAAATTCTAACTGTAGTATTCTTTATTGTCTGAACAATGCATCAATGGAAAATTAGCATAATATATCTATTTAATGCAATACGCATTGATAGTTAGAGCAGTACTAAAACTTGGCTGATGAACATGAACAATGAATTGAACCCGTAAAATGATAAATATGACCTAAGTAAGAAATCCTGAATTATATTATTTATTAACTGAACACAGAAACAAACTTTTGAAATAAAGAGGAAAAGCTCAGAAGTAAAGCAAGTACTTCATGCACTGATAACATGTGTTCAATCTCAGTGATTCCTCACTTTTTCTCCATTTTATATTTCATTTTTGTCCCTTTGACACCCTATATTGCTTACTTAAATTAAACTTAAATATAATTTTCATATCATATTATAAAATCATATCAGCTATCATATGTTTTTACAATGCAAATGTATATTGCTGCACTTACAACTACTCCATGTGTGCCAGTATTATAGAGCTGGCAGCTAAAAGAAAGAGTACCCTTTGTCTGCATCTCCACAGAGGATGAAGATGGATCTCTCTTGGCAGAGGTGGAAAGAGATCCTTTTTGAGCTGCTACTGAATGCAATAATGAGCAAATCAATGTGTATTGTTTCATATGTTTTGTGCATATTCACATAAGGAATCCTTCCTTTTTCACACACACTATAATATGATAATGGTTGCATCTCTTCTCACACAACTCACACACACATGTGTCCTCTGGTTCATGATACATCTTTTTGGTGCATATTCTCTGGTCAAATCCATGTAAAGCCATTCTGGTCACCAGGTGTCACAGCTCATAATTAGCTGCCCTCTAGCTGTCATTTATCATGGCCTCTATGGTGTAAAACTCATCCCAGATCTTGTCTAGTTTCTTCTTCCTCCTGTGTAGCACTTTTGCTGCTGCCTGTGTTATACATATTCAATATCTCAGCATCAGATCTTTAGCCATCACATACATCAGTCTGGATGGGGCATATATTGAGAGTCCCATTATCCTTTAGGTATCTGGCTTCAGGTTTTCCAGGCTTTCTAGTTGTCTCTCTGTTAGTCATTCCCATATTATTTCCAGCCCATAGGTTAGCACTACTACTATTTTGGACTCAAATAGACTCATTGCTCTCTTGAGGGACATGTTTTGTACATTCATTATGTTGTTTATTGCTCTCACTGCTTCTATCAGTTTCCGCTTCATGTGCACTGTGAATGATTTCCTACTCGTTTGTATTGTTACTCCTAAATATTTATAAGCATTGGCTTTCGTCAGTGGTTGCCCTTTGTAGTAGATTTCCATGTTTGTTTCCTGTCTGCCTCCTTTCCTGAAAATTATGTGCTTCGTCTTGTCTTCATTTATGGTGAGTTCATTCCTTTCTGCCCATTCTGCTAGTGTGTCCTTTTCTTTCTGTAGCTCCACTTCATTTCTTGAGATGATCACCATATCATCTGCATACATATATATATATATATATATATATATATATATATATATATATATATACAGTTACCTCCTGTGTTTCTTTTCTCACTGCTACTATGATGTCGTGTGTGAGTACATTAAATAATAATCACAAAATCAAGTAATCAAGAAATCATCATGAGGTATTTGATACTACTGAATATGGCACCTCGTTTTCAGTTCCTGGTAGTGCATGGAGTATTGGCAACTGTTGCAAAGATGCCAGAATTTGGAGCAGAGGTCCAGATATTAAGGACTCTCATGACAGACATGCTGGCATACAAATAACTTTGTGAAAATTTCAATTAGAGAGAAGCAATTTTCTCAAATTAAATTAAATCTAATGAGAAGTGGTTGAATGAACATTATTGCTCAGGGGTTGTGCAGGTATGCTGGAACACATTCTTAGAAATTTGAATGATACATTGAAATGGTCCATGAGAGAGCACTATTATATACCAACAGCATAATAATTCAGTCCAAAAGAAGCATAACTCAGAACTGGTTTTCAGATCATATGAATATTTCTGAGCAGGTGTCAAAACCTCCAAACTTACCGGTTTTGAATCCCAAAGAGCCTATCTTGGGAAAAAATAAAGAAGAGACTTTCTTGTGCTCCAGGTTCACTAGTATTATCTAGCTCTGGTGAGTTGCAGAAATCACTTGAGGATCATTAATACAGAAAATAAATTATTTAAAGAACTTGCTGGGTTCCATGACCTAAAGAATGATGGCAGTGTTAGAAAATAATGGTCACTATTTTGTTCTTCCTTCTGATTGCCTTTATTTTAATTTGATTTCTTTCTCTCTCTCTGTCTTTCTCTGTCTCTGCCACTCTTGTTTTTCCATTTAAAATTAATCAGAGTTTAGATCACTAAACAACTTGTCTTTACTCTTTTATTATTTTTTGGGAATTCAAGTAAATAGCTCATAATCACAGGAATATAGGCCTAAAACATAACCACATAAATATATGAAGTTAGTATTTGAAAATGTATGACTAAAATACACATCTATATATAGACTGCCAGGTTTGAATGTCTCTTCAAGCAGAACACTATGCTTCAAAACTATAATGCTTGCATTGATTTGGCCTTACAACTGCAAGTGCTTTCTTCTTATTAAGTCAAAATTTATTTTCCATTTATACATACGTTACTTATAATTGTCTCTCATATTGCATCTTTAACTAATTAGTAGATAGCCATCAATCTTCAAACCCAAACTTGGAGTTGCCCCTTAATCTAGGTCACAGAACTTTTAATACTAGTTAGCTCACCTCTTAGATCACTGCATACCAAACTTTATTTGCACTATCTACTATTAAGTCATGTAATCAAAGATTACATATTGAAATACACCTGGAAAAACTGCAGATGTAATAGGAATGTTCCCAGGAAATCGATCATCTTAACTCTAGATGCCAATGCAAAGTCCAAGCTATGGTAGAGCAAAGTACAAGATGAGAGAGGACAGAAGTTAGAGGAATTAATAATTGGTAATGGACTGGAGATTATAAATGAGCCAAATAATCCTTTCACATTTGAAAACCGTGCTGGAACCTATGAGAACATAGATGTAACATTAGGTACAGGGTATGTGACAATGAAAATAGTAAGATGCCGTGTAGCACAACACCTGACCACCAGTGATCATAATTTGATCTATTTCGATGTTGGAATGCAGGACAAGGCTGGATACTATGGTAGACCTACCAGGTATAAAATAAAAATTGCAGATTGGAATCTTCTAAAAGAAAATTTTACAGTACCAGAGTACCAGGAAAATGGAAATGTAGATGCACAGGCTATTATTCTTACCAAACATATCCAGGATACAATGAAAAACTCCTTGTTAAAAGTGAGGTACAAAAAGTCAAATAACTGCTGAAAGTAGAAATATTGAGGAGAAAAGCTATGAAAGCCAGACGAATATATTAAAAAAGCATGGTAGCAGGTGAAAGGGAGAGAAATTTGAGTATAGAGAAATAAAGGAAAAATATAAGGAGGAGCTGGACATGTTGAGGAGCAAATCTTGGGAATCCTTTGTAGAAGAAAAGCTGATGGACACTGCTTAGGCGATGCCATATAAACTTGTAATGGAAAAAGTAAGAGTGCCTGAGGTCATATCGACACTGAAAAAGGATACTGGTGAGAAGACAAGACCTAGGTGGAGTCTGTGAACTTTATACTACAGAAAATGTTGCCATCTGACTCTCATGAAGATGACATGGAAGAACACAAGGAGAAGAGAAGAATGATGTTGAGAGAAATAGAAAATGATAATGTAGTGTTTCCTTTTGGTATATCGGAAGTAAAACTCTGCTTGCAAGAAATGAGACGGAGGAAAGCACCTGGACCGGATGGGATACCTGTGGAAGTATTACAGAATCTAGTAGAAACAGTATCACCATACTGCGACTTTGTGGGTTCGTGACATTAAAAGTCCAATTGCACAGACTCAAAATGTTCTTTATTTCCACCGAATTACAGTTGGAACACTTGCCGATTACACAGAATTACATAGCGCACACAATTACAATTCACCAGTTTGTCCGTCACAGTTCCACTCTGCACTGGCAGTTACGTACACTCCTCCAATGTACGTACACAGTCTTCCAGTCCCTTCCCTCACTGGGCGCTCCTCACGGCTGCTCGCCAAGAACTGAACTCACTCGCCAACTGCAGCCCCTTTTTATAGGAATATCGCTGTTTCTCGAAGTCTCGCGATTCGGTGAATCATCCTGCAGGTTCCAGACGTCAAGGAGGGGGAAAGAGATGGCTACTGATGTTTTTCCAAACATCCCCCTCGTTACCGCTACAAGACAAATGGGTAGGCGTGGTCGAATGCTTCCCGTCTGCTGCTGCTACCATGCTGCTGCTAGCTGGCCATGCCTTCTGATAATTAGGTGACACTGCTTCCTCCTCAAAGCTGGTCGTCCCGAACAGCACCATCGTAGCGAGCCAGGCGATCCAGATGTACCACCAACATCTTTCCTCGAAGCACCTTCTGGATGCGGTAGACCACGTCGTTAATCCTCTTCACCACCCGGTACGGTCTTTGCCATGGCTGCTGAAGCTTCGGGCAGCGTCCCTTGGTCCGGGTAGGACGGTACAACCAGACCAGGTCACCTTGCTGGAACCCTTGGCTGTTGGCTTGACTGTCATATCGGGTCTTCATGCGGTCGCTCGCCTTCTGGATGTTCTGGCAAGCCATCTCGTGCATGTCGTGGAGGTGGTCCACCAGGTTCTCCACATACTCGGTCGCTGGCTGTTTCGCTTCCGGAGGGCTTCCAAAAGCCAGGTCACAAGGGAGGCGTATCTCTCGGCCGAACATTAAGCTGGCTGGCGTCATCCCCGTGGTGTCGTGTGTTGACGAGCGGTAGGCCAGCAAGAAAAGTGGCACCTTGATGTCCCAGTGTCGCTGATGGCTCTCCACGAACTTCCTCAGATGTTCCTCTAAGGTCTTGATGAACCTTTCGACCATGCTATCCGACTGGGGATGTAGAGGTGTTGTGCGGGTCTTGCTAACCCCAAGTCTTTCTAGTGCCTCCTTCATCAGGTTGGACTCACAATTGGTACCCTGGTCGCTGTGGAGCTCCAACGGCACCCCAAATCGGCAGAACACTTGCTCCATGAGGCAGTCTGTAATTGTCTTTGCCTCTTTTTTCGGGATGGCATACACCTCCGGCCACTTAGTGTAGTAGTCCACGACCACCATCAGGTACTTATTGCCTCGGTCGGATGTTGGGAACGGTCTAGCAATGTCAACGGCGATCCTTTCGAATGGCGCTCCGACGTTGTACTGCTGCATGCGACCCCGGCTTCTATTCTGGGGGCCGCGACTCGCCACGCACACGTGACACTGACAGCACCATCTCTCAGGGTCTGCTCGGAGCCTCAGCCAGCAGTAGCGCTGCCGTAGTTTGTCAATCTTTGGGTTCGCTCCCAGGTGTCCTCCTGAAGTACTGGCGTGCACTTCCTCCAAGACTTCCGGGACCTTACTCCGGGGAAGTACCAACTGTTCTCTCTGCGTCTTCCCATCGGGTGACTCCCATACCCAGAAAAGCAAGCCCTCTCTGGTCTTCAACGAGTCCCATTGGGCTCAGTACGACTTGTAGGTGGCGCTCCTCGGTGCGATGTCCTCCCAGGTTGGTTTCATCCCTGCCTCCACTTCCCTCAAGAGTGGCCCCAAGTCTGCGTCCACCAGCTGCTCCCTCATCAGGCCTGCGCTATCCCAGCCGTCCGCAGGCACTGCCGTGACTACTTGGACTGCTGCGGCACGCTCCTTTTCTTCCACTCTTGTGCACTGGCCGCACACTTCTGGACAGGGTCTTCGGGACATGGCGTCAGCGTTACCGTGGCTCTTCCCTCTACGATGTTCCGAGGTGAAGTCGTACTCCTGCAGCCTCTGAACCCAACGTGCTGTTTGGCCTTCCAGGTTCTTAAAGCTCAATAGCCAGGTTAGGGCGGAATGGTCAGTACTCAGGTGGAATGGCTGAACGTACAGGTACTTGTGGAAGTGCTCCAATGTCTTTACTACCGCCAGTAACTCTCGTCGGCTGACGCAGTAGTTCTTCTCTGCCTTGGATAGCGTCTTGCAATGGTAGGCTATCACCCGATTATGGCCGTTCTGGATCTGCGATAGGACGCCTCCAATGCAATGGTCGCTGGCGTCGGTGTCCACAATGAAGGCGCCACCCAGTTGTGGGAAACCCAAAATTGGAGTACTGCACAGGGTCTTCTTCAGGTGCTGGAAAGCGTCTTCGGCGTCCTCCGTCCACACATAAGGCCGGTGTTCCTCTGTCAGGCGGGTGAGGGGTTTGGCGATGTTGAAGAACCCCTTTATGAAGCGTCGATAATAACTGCACAGCCCCAGGAAACTGCGCAACTCTTTCTTATCCCTTGGGCGAGGCCAATCTCTCACAGCCTGTGTCTTCTCCGGGTCTGTGGCCACTCTGGTTGCTGAGACTATGTGGCCCAAGTAGTTCACTTCCTTGCGGAAGAGCTGGCACTTCTTCGCGTTCAGCTTCAAGTTGGTCGCCTGCAGTCTCTGTAGCACCTAACTCAGATTTTCGAGATGGTCTTCAAAAGTCTTACCGACGATGATGATGTCGTCCAGGTATAGAAGGCAGGCGTCGTAAGTCAGTCCTCTCATCACTGACTCCATGAGGCGTTGGAAGGTAGCCAAAGGGCATAACTGTGAACTGCCAGAGCCCTTGGCCCGTCGAGAACGCGGTCTTCTCCTTGTCTCTTGGGTCTAGGGCTACCTGCCAGTAGACCGACTTCAGGTCCAGGGTCGAGAACATCTGTGCACCAGCTAGCGTGTCCAGGGTGTCGTCAATCCGGGGTAAGGGAAAACAGTCCTTCCGGATGACAGCGTTCAGCTTTCTGTAGTCTACGCAGAAGCGCAGCTCGCCCTTCTTCTTCGTCACCAAGACTACAGGGGAACACCAAGGGCTGTCAGACTCTTCAATCACTCCCCTGGATCTCATGTCCTCCAGCATGTCTCGTACCACCCCTTGCTTCGCCAGCGGAACGCGTCCAGGTGGTTGCCGAATAGGCCGGGCGTCCCCGGTGTCGATGCGGTGAAGCACTTTGTCCGTGCGGCCGTAGTCACTGCTACCTTGGCTGAGGACGCGCTGGTATCGTCTCAGCAGTTGTCGAACTTTCTCCAGTTGTTTTGCGGTCAGGTGGTCGGCCGCCCCCTCCAGTAAGCCTTCTAGCCGGGGCCCCAGGTGTTGCGTCGGCACTGGCTCCTGCGTCTTGTCGATTGCTGTTACGCTTACCACGGGCTCGCACGTTCTTAACTCCGTTCCGGCCTGGACGTCATGATCGGTGTCCGTTGGATTTAGCAGTCTCACTGGCACCTGCTCTCGGCACGGCAGCAATGCCCTGGCTACACACATTCCGTGTACAGGCGTCTTCTGGTTCAGCATCATGTTCCTGGTTCTCTGACCTTTCAGTCGCGCCGTCACCACCACCTCGCTCCTCGCGGGGACAACCACGTCTTTGTTCAAGACTACCCTGCAAATTCCAAGGCACTCTTCGGGTTGACGGAGTATAACCTCTTCTCCGTTGAGCCGCAGGACCTTCCTGCCGACGTCGATCGTCGCCTCGTGGCTCCTGAGGGCATCCAGTCCCAGAATCACCTCCTCAGCCACCTTCGCGACGAACACCCACAGACGTACGACACTCCATCCCAAGGTCAACTTCAATAGGGCCTCCTTCTGCACAGGCAAGGTGTCACCCGATGCCGTCACAAGCTGGTATGGTCGGCTCGGCTTCCTCGTCGGCAAACCCTTCGCTGCGTCAGGTCTGATGATCGTCACGGCCGCCCCGGTAACCACCAGCACGCGGCGCGGCTTACCTCTTACCCAACCATCCGCGATGAGGCTGTCATCCATCCGCCGGCTGACGGCGCGTAGTGTCACTCGAAGAGATGGTGTGGACGGCGCCGACGCCGCCTCGCCACGCCGGGCCTTACTCGTTCTTCCGGATGCTGTCCCTGGTGTGGGCAGTCTCTCTCCAGGAATCCCCAACACAGGCCACTAGGTCTTCGCCGGCATCCCTCGGCTGGTCTTCCGTCTCCGGTGTAGCGGACAGTCCTCGTTCTCGACGTCGGGATAGCTGTTACCTTGGCCGCCTCCATCCTTAATGCTGCCGTTAGCGCCTCGTGGATGGTTTTATAATCGCCGAGCATTAGGCGCTGACGAATCTCCGTGTCTCGTGCCCCGTCAACGAATGTGTAGGCAGCTTCCCTGGACACTAACTCTGGTGGGAGGTCGACTAGGGCCTTGCTAGCCAGTTCTTCGACTTCCAGGGCGAACTCTTGCAGCGTCTCTCCTGGCTGCTGTGACTTTGCCTTTAGCTGACTGCGGTACGCTGCGGCTAAGCGGTAGTTTCCAAAACGATTCTCCAGGGCCTCCCAGATGTCTTTGGGCGCCGCCGTTGTCTGCACCGCGTTCAGGCCTTCCGCGGCCCGTCCCTGGAGGCTGGCTATTAAGTGTGTGGCCTCCTCCTCTGTTGACCATTTGTTGTGCTTGGCCACTGCGTCGAATTGGAGGCGGAAGATCTCAAACGTTGACGCGCCGTCATATTTCGGAGGTTTGACGCGCGCCGATGTTGTGTCACGTCCCGGCACGTCGGCCTTAAAATCCTTCAACCTCCTGCCGACGACGTCCTCCACCATGGCGTTCAGGGTAGGCCTTTCCTTCCAGGTTGTTAACGCGGTGACCAAGGTCTTCGACGTCTTCCACCATATCGTTCAGGGACTTGGAGTTACTGTCGACCTTTTCCTCTAGGTCATTTAAGCGGTTCGCCTGGTCCTCGATTTCTTGGCCCATCCACTTGCCCAGCTCCGTTACGTCATCCCTCACCCCGGCCAACCGTTCTTCAAATTTGGCGGCGAGAGCCTGGTTCGCCGCTTTAATTTCCGTGGTCAATTTGGTCTTTATTTCCTTCAGTTCCGCTGCCAGGTTGTTGTTTGCAGCTTCCGTCTTCGCAGCGAGGTTGTCATTCGCCGTCTTTATTTCTTTCAGTTCCGCTGCCAGGTTGTTATTTGCCGTTTCCAACCTCTTTTCCATTTTCTCGTTGATGTCCTATTTGCCGTCTTAATTTCCGAGGTCAGTTCGGCCTTTATTTCCATCATCTTCTCCAAAATCTTTTCCAATGCCGATTCTATGGCCGTTATCCCACTCCTGACACCAGTTGTGACAATTCACCAGTTCGTCCGTCACAGTTCCACTCTGCACTCGCAGTTACGTACACTCCTCCGATGCACGTACACAGCCTTCCAGTCCGTTAGCTCACTGGGCGCTCCTCACGGCTGCTGGCCAAGAACTGAACTCACTCGCCAACTGCAGCCCCTTTTTATAGGAATATCGCTGTTTCTCGAAGTCTCGCGATTCGGTGAATCATCCTGCAGGTTCCAGACGTCAAGGAGGGGGAAAGAGATGGCTAACAATGTTTTTCCAACAATCCCCCTCGTTACCGCTGCAAGACAAATAGGTAGGCGTGGTCGAATGCTTCCCGTCTGCTGCTGCTACCCTGCTGCTGCTAGCTGGCCGTGCCTTCCGATAATTAGGTTACAATACTTTTGTAACCTATTAAACCAATGTCTCATTGTAGGACGACTCCCATATTGTTGGAAAGAGACCAACATAGTCATGCTCCAGAAATCAAAAGATAAAAACCCAGATGAACCGAAAACCTATACTGATCTGTTTACTAAATGCAGTGGGAAAGCTTATTGAAAAATTACTGCAATACAATAATACAATACAAAAAAGTACATAAAAGGGTCTCTGAATTTTGATTAATGACAGGTATGTCAGATAGGCAATATGGTTTCCGAAAGGGCAGATCGACAGAGGGCAGCAATAAGCTCTGCAATGGAGGTAATAATGCACACGGAAGCTAAATATGTTTTAAGTATGTTTCTGGATATTTCCGGTGCATTTGACATTTGGTGGCCAGAGGTTTTTCGTATTCTTAAAGAGAAAAGGTATCCAAGAACTTTGCATAAGTGCCTGAAGGGCTATTGTAGTTAGAGAAGGATGAAAACTGTTGAAGAGGATAGGATTGTATATAAAGAAATAGCTAAAGGATGCCCCCAAGGATCAGTCCTAGGGCCATTGTTTTGGGTCATCTTGATGGAACACCTGTTAGAGAAACTGGATGGAATACAAGAGGCAAGGTCCATATGTGCATATGCAGATGATATAATGGTACTGATTGAGGGAAATAATCATTTGGAGTTGGAGACAAAGGCGGCAGTAATAACACAAATTGTGGAAAATTGGTGCAAAGGATGCAAGATGCAGGTGGATCCCACTAAATCTTCTTATATAGTCTCTAAAAAGAAATCCCAAAGTAAAGATTTACACCCAGAGTATATCCAGAGTAAGAGGCTTTAAATACTTAGGTATTACAATAGATGAGAAAAGAAACTTTGATGCACACATACAAGGAATGGGAATTAAAGTGGCAATTTTAACATCCAAACTGGCTGCAATTGTACAACGAAACTACAGAATTCCTCTTGATGTAGTAAGAACATACCACATGGGTATAATGACATATACGCATATGGAGCGGCTGTTTGGGCAAATAGGCTACTGGTAATTAAAAATGTTCAAAAACTTAGGATGGCTCAGAGAGGTTTCCTTTTAAGGAGTACTGGAGCATTTGGTACAACTCCGACTTTGGCTTTACTAGTAGTCCCAGCAATTTGGCCAATGGACTTGTTTGTGAGATACAGAGGTGCATGCTACTGGTTGAAATGCAAAAACCTAGAAAAGGTAGAGGATATAGTAGGAAGGAGTCTAACAACCAGAAGAGACGTAAGAAATGAATTAATCAGATTATGGCAAGCGGAGTGGGACACTACAGAAGCAGGATGCCGGATTTATGAAATATTTCCAAATATTAGAGAAAGACTCTCTGACCCAGATGAAGCCTAGCAAAGGACTTATTCACTATATTACTGGGCATGGCCCCTATGGAGTGTACTTAAAGAAGATAAACAGATATGAAAATGATAATTGCGAAACCTGCGAAGAGAGAGACACACCGGAACATGCCATATTCGCATGTCTCAAGTATCACGGTGCCTTAAGAGAGGGTACAGCTGAATTAGTAGGAAAGAACATATGGTGCATACTAAGAACAAAAGATGTCAAAACTCTACAAACAATGGCACATGAAGTCTCACAGTGGGGCAGACTGGAGTACGCTGAAGCAAGAAGATTGGGGAGAACAAGAACAAATAGACCATGGCTATTGGAAATACAACCTCTACATAGATCTATAAGGCTGCAGGAGTTGGAGGAATCATGTCTTCATGGCAATGAGGAAAATGATCAGAATGCTTCAGACAAAATGGGTGAACTACGATGGACCAGGAGGAAACATAACTGGGTCATGGAAGGCAGAACTGAGGAAACATTAAGTGAAAAAACCTCCATTGAAGACAAATTAGATCAGAGCTATAGGTTAGCTAGGTTTAGATGTTATCTGCAGATATTGTTTCACAAATAAATTATGCAAACACAAATGAAAAAAAACATTAAGATGAGAAGCTATGCACTAGTTTGGATTCTAGATACTAGGGTGATAGTAAAGCAGATTTAAAAAAATCAAAGATTATATTTATGAGTATTGTGAGTGCATTTTTTTATACAGGGTTGTTATATGTGGGGTTTTAAGAGACAGTAGAATAAACAATACACTATATCTTATCTAGAACTATATCCACCTCTGATCTGAAGTGTCACACTCTTTACACATTGAACCACGCTCTATTACCTTTGAGTATTTGTGTGAGGCCATAAGGATGCTTTGAAGTTTAACTGTAAATTCATATATTCTTATTTCTTGAAAATCCTTATGTTTTATTAGGATTCTCACTTTTTTAATCTTGTAAATATTGTATATTTCATTTTGATATTGTGACTTTGTGGGTTCGTAGAATCAAAAGCCCAATTTTCAGAAATTCAAATTGTTCTTTATTTCCATAGAAATACACTTTAGTCAACCCTTACAGTAGCAGAATTACGTAACACACACAAATACAATGCTCAAGTCCGTTGACCACAGACGAAAGAGTTCACTCAACTTCCACTGTTAACAATAACAACTCTCATTACAACTCCGTTTACGACTACTTCTGCTGGTGTGTCATGATCTCTTATATATACCTCCATTGATAATTCTAGACTGTTCTGTAACAAACAAGAAATCGGATGTTCTCTAAGATGGTACTAAATGAAACATGAATGTTCCAGACGTCTAATTTTATCTGTGTTGGCTAGCCTTCTAACTCCCTGCTATCTTTATCTGCAGGCTCTTTATCTCTGCCCTGCACTATCTGTTAGTGTGCGTCACTGCACTATCGTAAATAATGTGTTCGTGACAATATGACCAACATTGATTGTTGCTCTTTGTACTAAACAATTTACTGGGTCAATAAATTAACTATAGGGCTCAGTCATTTTTCCAACTGTAGTACATATAGAAGATTAGAGTTGTAATTAGCCTTTATTATCATGGGCATTTATAGCACTTGTTAAGCAGAATATTAAAGGTCGGAATAACAAAATAATATGTTCTTTTGGACAGTAAATTTTATTTTTTCTATGATTTTTAATTTAGCAACTAGCTAAATACGATTCAAATACGTGATAAATATATGATACTGAATGTGTTAACAAATAATATTGTTTATAAAGTCTGTTGCAAATTTATGGCTGTCTAAAAATAAGTTATAAATTTAAGCACTGATAATTTTATTTGCAACCTGTTTCTTTCTATTAATTATATTTCCACTCTGTGCTTCTGTTTCTTTTGAGTTAAAGGGTAAAATACCTCAAATGAAACTCCTTGTGTAATTACATATATACCCAAACACAAACCTCTTATAAACACACAACTGTAAGCACTCAATATGATATACCTACTAAATGCTAAATAAAAGGAAATTAATAAATTCAATCTTTATATAATTTCATTTGCCTACTTCTGCATAAAAGTTTTAATTTATAATCTTTGGTTCTGCTGAGTTAATATTATAATTTCTAAACTTTAGTTTTCAATCTTAGTTTGACTCCAACCTTACCACTCATCATTACACTAAATGGTCATGCTCTTTGTTTTATTAGAACTACTTTTTTTTCCACAGCTAACACACCTGGGGGAAAATCTGAAAAATTGGACAAGGACTCTTATTTCTGTGAGTAGCACGAGCAGATCTGTAACAGAAACAGAAATCGTATTTATATCAGTTCTACATTTAGAAAAATTACCGTAGAGATAACAATACTATTATAGAGCTTTAGATGCATGCACACAGTAGGAGCTTAACACTATTTGTTGTTTATATAACAATGTTAAAAAGAACAATAATAATTAGAAGTTCAAAATATATGCAAGTATCCTTATTATGAAATAATTCCTTTAATATATTAAAATATTGGTATATTTAATTTACTGGCACCTGTCACACCATGTTATATTCACTTCTCACAAGCATGATACCTATACCGAGTTATCCAATATATCAAATTATATAAAACACTGGTGGAAAAAATAAATGCAACACCATCAAGGATTGCATAAATATAATGAAGAATTAAGTGAAAGTTAATATGTACATCATGACAGCATTATATGAAAACAAAATCAGCACAAATGAAGCAGATATGTCACAAGGAGATATGTCCAAAAGTCGCATTAATATTAGATGTACCCCCCTTGGACAGCGATGCAGGCATGTATTCAGGCAGGCAATAACCGTAGAGGCTGCAAATAGGATCCTGTGAGTGTTTCAAGCATCCTGGAATTGTTTTTGGAGTTTGGCAATGGCTGTGGCCAACCATGAAGACCCAGTCAGTTACTTTGCCCATCATGTCCTATTCATTTTCATCGGGAGAAAGTTCAGTGGGCTGTGCTGGCCAAAGCTATCATCGTACAGCATGAAGAGCACATTGCATTGCAGCAACTATATGGAGATGTGTATTATCCTGTTGTAACATCACATTGCCTTCCTATTGTAGAAATGACAGTAACATAGAAATAATTACCTGCTGAATGTAGGTGACACTGGTTTCAAATCCTAGCAAAAACACAAAGGCAATTATGAGTTGTTGTTAGTGCTGACATCACATACCATAATGCCAGGAGTTACGCCTTTGTGTCAGAGAAAATATGCATTGGACAAGTTTGCTCACAGTTCTATGTGTACATGACCATCACTTGCATACAGGCAGAGCCTACTCTCATTACTGAAGACAACAGAGTGTCATTCAATTGTCCAATTAATTTTTTCTCTACAACAGAGGAAGTGCGTATGGCAGTTTTTTGACATTTGAGTCCTGCTGCAAGAAGGCAGCTTCCAATTATGCTTGCTGACACTCCAGGTACTACCTGTACCTGGGTCACTTCTCCAAACATTGGTTGATCATCCACTGAGGCCCATACAATGCATTGATCCAGACATATATCTCTATAATGTGGCCATCCAGAACATGGTCTAAGAAAGTGACGGTATTCCACAAGACATTGCTGTAAACATTAACATACATTGTACCCAACATTTTCTGTAATTTGTCATTGGATCTATCCAGGTTTACCTAGATCAATAATTCGACCCTGTTAAAATGGCTGTAGCTGTACAGCAAGATGATGTTTGCATTGCCCAGCCATGGCTACACTTTAGAATGTCCTTTAATACTGCCATTCAATTGTTATGGTATCACAGTAACTGCTGGTAGAGTGACAAAGATGTTTCACAGACCTTTCTGTGTGGTTACTAATGTCCACTGACTGCAACACATCAATCATCAATATTATAATCTGTCAATATTCACATACTATGCCCATGTATCAATGAACATAGGTCTTAGTGGTGTTGCATTTTTTCCCAACAGTGTAAATGTACTTATATAATTACCTGATCCTTTTTTTAATCAAGATTATTCTAGTTTAGAATCAAAATTAACCCTATTGTTTATTCTATATTTTTGCTTAAACTTAAGCTTGATATCTTTAATAAAACATACATTATATACACACATACATACACACACGCATACATACATACATACATACACACACACATATAAGGTACCCTTGTATCCTTAGAGTTTTTAAAATTAGATAAAAGAATGGTTTGCTTAGTAAAATAAAATGTAGTTTTGAGTATGAAGTTTTGTGGTATCATCAGATATAATTTATTCTGTGCATATGGAAAAGTAAAACTACAAAGAGAAATTGCTCCAGTTTTTCTCATCTCACTCTAACATCTGGATTCACCATTGTATCTAGGTGTGCACTAAATTAAAATTAAAAGTATTAATTTTGTCATTAATAAAAAATAAGGGGGAAAGGAAAAAAGAGAGAGAGCTACAACATTACTAAGTCATGTTGAAAGTAAGCTACAAAACATTATGTGTCTTTTGCTTGCTAAATAACAATATTTTATCCCACCTCGGTAGCACAGATGATAGCATGTCTTGCCTCATGTTCAAGAGGTCCAGAGTTTGAATCTCAGTCAGGGTGAGTTACCTGGTTAAGATTTTTTTCAGTGGTTTTTCCTTATCCTAAAATGCAGATGTTGGGTAACTTTAAGCTCAATGGACCCTAGGCTCATTTGAGCATCATTTCACCCATCTCATCCATTGTCTGATATGATTTAACATTGGAGAATGTACATTTAAAAAAAGGACATTTTAAACCATTTCAGAGAAATACCTTAATAAAAACCTATTGAAGCCTAGGAAAGTGAAATCTGAATAATTTCTACACTTCAGCTTCTTAAGTTGCTTTTTATTTATATTTTTATTTCTTCTACTTTTCAAATTCTAATACATTCATCTTAAGATTGATCAATATGGGAATGATGGAATGAATCAGTTAATCATTTATTAACTTATAAACTGTGACTTAAAGCAGAAATTTAAAAATATTATTTTAAATATTAAACCTTAAATATACATAATTTGAGAATGAAATTGCATGTTTCTATGGAATGAAAGTGTAGGTCAGAGAAACTAATTGCAAATGCTTCATTCTTTGAAAAGAAAACCTGAGTCTGTTGCATATTTAAAATACAAAGAGTGAAAAACAAAACTAATTAGGTACCATATGTGGAAATATGAAGATAAACACTCCAGAAATCTTGTTTTAAAAAACCCTATTATAAGAAAAATGCTTGAATATTCAAATGAACTTCAGGTAAGGTCACCATCGAAACACATTGAGTCTGCACATAATTAAAATATCTTCTTCAATTTTTGTTGTTAATGACTCTTATCCTAACATTGTTAATTAGCTTTCAACAACTGAGATAGGTGCCCTGTGCTAATGAATTTTAAATATTAGCATTGTGGAAGAGGGAGTTTCTGTTAGAGAGAATTATTCAGCAAGCAAAGTTTCAAATCATGATAATCATGGTGAAATCACAGTGATCTTCTATATATTGGATCTGTTAAGTTTATAGTTGCAGGGATTTATGTAATGACTTAAAAAATTTAGTTTCTCAGAATGACATAAAATGAGTCATCTTATGAAGTAGAAACTACATAATCAAGAGGATAGCTGTACTTTTAACAAACACATAGTAAAGTCCAGTGTACCTAGCTTGAAAGAAATTATAAGATGGTAATACTAGTGTGTTTGATCCACTCTCTCATAGCATTTAAGAGCAGAATAAAATAAGGGCAAAAATTTTTAAAGTAAAGCTTTGGAGACATTAAGAAGAGCCAATGAACATACCTGCTATATGTTTCGGCATTAATCATGAAAGATCTTTAGAGGAAGGTGCAGGTTTAATGTGTAGTTAGTGGAGTGCAGTTATATGGGGGAAGAAATAATGTTATTCTTTCATGACTTCAAAAATTTAATAACTAATGATATTAAATATAAGAAATTAGACTAATAAAATACTGAGATATAGTTAGTTGAAATCTGTAAACATTTCTGTAGTAATAAATGCTTGTACTCAAAGTTTCTTTACCATTCACAAACAAGTTTTACAAAACCAAGTTCTATAACTTACAGAAATTCAGATTTCATAAGTTTTTTTTATGAACATTTATAACAAAATTAGATAATAAAGGTTTTACCTGTGGCTTGCATATACATGTTAGAAGTAAGTTACTGCATGCAATTACACAAACCTAAATTAAGTGAAAATGCACAAGTGCATGATTTTTGTAACAGATGAGAAATTTACACATTCCATACCACACTTCTAATCTAGCGAAGAAAAATGCACTGCACTGAAAAAAGATTGAACAACCAGTTAGCTACCACTATTACAAAGCATAAAAGAATCTCTAATTGTTTACAAAGCAGCTTAGGTTTTTCTTATTGGTTAGCCCATTTTATTTAGTTGCAGGATTCTTATATATGTAATTCTGTATGATACAATCATTAAAGTACTTAAAGAGTAAATCAACTTAACTAGTTCTTAGTTTCTTTAGTTATAATTATTCCTTTTGTGGGTAGGAATATTGAGTTTGTCATGTTCAACATGTCATGTTATACATTTTTATACAGATGAACCCATACTATACTGCTATACTGTAGAATAATGATGACAGTGCAATAGGTTACTATAGGATTTTTAAAAAAATCTTTTCCCAAACCATTTATTTCTATTGGACCAAAACAAACATCGCATAATGAAGTTTGAAATACCGGCAGTCAATTCTGTTTTTAAATTTGTTTTATTTTCAGATTTTGGCAGTACCAACAAGAACATATTAATATCTAGCGTTTGTGACAATAATGACAGCTTTGTTGTTTCTGGCTGAGAATGTGGAAGAATTTTCCATGAAATTGCGATCCGGGACAATTTATAAGAAAAGTGTCATTTCTCATAAGTGAAGTTTTAAGTGACAAAATGTTATATTTGTATATATTTGTTTGCTTCACTGTTAATAGCTTCATATTTTACTTATTTATAAGTAAACTGATATTTAAGTTTTCATTTTATATTTTCTTATATCCTGTAATATAATTTTGAAGAATTTAGTTGGATCATATTTAATAATATTACTAATTTTGGCAACACCAAAAACATATTTTGTATAGTGACTCTAATAATAATAGAGGATTTTGAGCACTAAGAAAGACACAACCTAAGAGAAACTGACCAAAATTAGCACAGTTGCTGCGATTACAAAATGGCGAGTCTCATTGGGAAATTTTATGTAGAAAAGCAGGTATATCTATTTCAGCTATTTTATTGAAAACATAGTAGATAAATCTTGTTTATCAGTCCTGTCATGTTTCAACTACAGAATAATATTGTTGCTCTGATTAATTATTGGACTGGTACACCTAGATATCCAGTTAAAAGTATCATTAATATGCAACTGAACATTGGTAATGATTCTTGAATTTCTTGGAGCTTTGCTAATACATTTATTATGCTGTTTTCTGGAATGACTGAATGACCAAGGGTACAAATAGGTTTTATAGAAATACCTTAATTTCTGTTTCAAATTTTAAGAGGTTAATTATTTTTAAAATATCATGATTTCATTAACCTTGTTTGAGCACTTTTAGTTTCTGAATGATATTGTTCTTCAAAATTTTCTTACTAATTGAAAAATATTGCAGCTCTGATAGCAACAGTTTCAAGAGAATAAATTGACCATGTTTTATTTGACCATTTCAGTAAAATATTTGATTAAAGCACGTATATCCTGTCTATGCTCCTTGGTGGATCTGAAAGTTTTTTTTTTCAGTTCATCAAAATCAGTTTGAGCTTGCTGTAGTGTTTTGGACAGTGGTGGTCTGTGAGTTATAAGATAAGAGGGTCACATATTGAGTATAAATTTGTTAGTAGTAAATGCATAACATAAACAAACTTGTATCCAAAATAAAAACCATTTCATTTCTCTACATAAATTCTGTTCTCCTTCCCTTAGCTGTGGGAAATATCTTTCTTATCTTATTAAAGTCTGGAATGCTGCATACCATCCTTTTTTCCAGAATGAGCATAGTCAGAGGGTAAAGCTCTTTGTTTCCATCATATTTCTCAGGAAAATCGTTATTGTTTTTTAATATTGGAAAATGCTGTTCACTTTCCATGTTGTCATTGAGAGAGTAATGATTAGTTTTAGAATACTGTCACATTCTGAAGTGCGTGATGAACTGTTCTCCAAGAAGAACATTAACAGAAAGCAGGCACCATGTGCAATGTGCAGATATCAAGAATACAAAACTTGTTACTCCATTTTTACACATTCACATGAAGTTATGCTTTGATAAAGTTTTGGAAATCATGTTCTGTAATATTAAATCATACTCAACTGATTAGAAAGGTCCATTCTTCTAGGCAATTTTAAAAAGAGGACCAATGATTTGATTTGATTTGATTTGATTTATTGATTCAACCATTAAAACATGTACATGTTATAGGACACGTCAAATTAAAAACTAAGTAGAATACTTATAATTAAGGTAGCTAACTAAATATTTACAAATTTAAAAATTCATCCACGCTGTAGAAGCTATTGGCTCTAAGGAAGTTTAATAACAATTTCTTAAATTGATGTTGTGATTCAATCTTTTTTATAGATTCAGGTAGCTTATTGTAAAGATGTAAGCCAGCATATGTGAAACTATTTTCATACATCTTTGTTTTGTGTGACTTCACAAATAAATTATTCTTTGTTCTAGTGTTGTGTATATGAATTTCAGAATTTGTTTTGAATAAACTTAGGCTTGCTTTCATATGTACAAGAGTTTCATATATGTATATACTTGGCAGTGGTAAGATACCTAATTTACTGAAGTATGGCTTACAACTAGTTGTGCTTGAGACATCTGCTATGATTCTAATTATTTTCTTTTGGTATCTGAATACTTTTATACTGTCTTTAGAATTTCCCCAAAAAATTATACCATATGCCAACAAACTGTGTATATATGAAAAGTACACTATTCTCCGAACTTTCAAGCTTGACATGCCTGTAATCGCCCTCATTAAGAAACACATTTTACTAAGCTTTTTCGTCAATGCCTCTATGTGAGTTTCCCAATTTAAATTTTCATCTAGTATTAGTCACAGAAATTTGATAGTTTGTACGTAATGTATTTGGTCTTGTCCCAGCATTAATTTTGGATACAATTGACTTCCACTCATTTTATTATAGAAGCTTAGGGCTGCTGTTTTCTCCTTACTCAATATTAACATATTGGCACTAAACCATTTTTGAATATATTTTAGATTATTTTCAATATGTACATCTGCCCCTTCCTTATTCACCCCTTTGATAAAAATATTTGTATCATCTGCAAAAAGTGTAACATTTATATTGGTTCTGTTTTCTACATTATCTGCCAAATCATTAATGTACACTATAAATAAAAGAGGTCCAAGCACCGAACCTTGAGGGACCCCATATTTCATTATAGCGCTACTTGAAATCTGAGTTTTAACTTCACTCGTTTCGCTATCAAAATACTCTATTTCCACCGATTGCTCTCTATTCTCCAGATAAGATCTGAACCAATCTAAAGCTAACCCCCTTATGCCATATGAGGATAATTTTTCTAGTAAAAGTTTGTGATCAACCAGGTCAAACGCCTTTGTAAGATCTAAAAAAATGCCTATCCCTAGTTGTTTACTATCTAGTGTTTCATACACTTGTTCAATGAAATTCATCAGTGCAGAACTTGTAGATTTATTTTTTCGAAAACCATTTTGATTGTCATTAATTACTTTAAATTTTTCCAAAAAGCTTGTTACTCTTTTATACATTATTTGTTCGAAGATCTTTGCAAAAGTTGAAATTATGGAAATTGGCCTGTAATTTCCTACCTCCCCTTTGTTACCTTTTTTAAAGATGGGTTTCACTTTACCTTTTTTAACCTGTTGGGGAACGTCCCACTTGAAAGTGAAAGATTTATCAAGTACGTCAGTGGTTCAATTAGGAATAAGGAGCAACGCTTTATGACGCAGTTAGAGTAACCGTCTATTCCTACTGATTTCTTATTCTTCAATTTGTTTATAACATCTTTAACTTCCTCAACTGTTACTGGACTTAAAAACATGCTATGTTCATTTTTCTTTACACTTAATCTTTCCTTCTTTCCTAGAGAATGAGTATTTAACAGTTTCTCTGCTACAGTTGAATAAAACTGGTTGAATAATTCCGAAATTTGTTTAGGATCACTTACTTTTTGGCCATTAATTTCTAGATGGTAATTTTCTTTCAATTTGGGTCCATTTTTTATTTCGTGCTTAATTACTTGCCATATGAATTAAGTTTTATTAACTGCTTTATTTATTGTTTCATCGTTATGTAACTTTTTGGCTGGTCTTATAACTTTATTATATATATTTCGATATTTTACATAATAGGCCTTAAAATCCGGTGTAGTCTTGTTTTCCTTCATGAATTTGCTCAAGAATTTTAATCTATCACCAGATTTGCGGATTCCTGTTGTGATCCACTTATTACCTAGCTTGTTCATTGCTACTTTAACTATTGGTATGGCTGTTACAAAGTGAAAATCAAATGTGTCCAAAAATGCATTCATGGCATTGTTTAGATTTCGCTCAATGTACACGCTTTCCCAAGATTCTTTACTTAATAGAAAATTTAGATCGCTTAGATTGTCATCATTAGCAAGTCTAACCTTTTTGAATATTTTTTTTTTTGCATTCTGTTTTGGGTTATGCTGATCTACTGGGACAACTAATTTTAACATTTGTGCGTAATGATCTGCCATGAATATCTTGGAAAAATGTTCTTCCTTGGGAACAGAAATGGGTGGCATTCTGTAGGATTAAGTTATTCTAATGTGCACAACAATGAATATAATTTGCATTGGAGTACTTTTCTTTGATAAAGCACTGCACGTCCCCTTTTGCTCCATCATAACTAGAGCTCCATCATAGACTTGTCAGATTACACTACTACACTACAGGGGGATTTTAGGGCTTATTTCGCCCATGGGTTTATTTCACCCTGGCTTATTTCGCCCTATGGCTGCTTCAGGGGTGTACCCTCTTCAGCCTTGACTTTATTTGGAGTTTAGGGAGGACAGCTTTTTTTATTTTTTTGCTTTATTAGGTTATGTATGCATGTGTTAACAATTTGTCGTATGTCGTTATTGGCTAATTTGTCAGATGCATTTCTCAGAAAAGTTATCAACTCCGACATATTTCAGTACAGCTAAACTACATTCTGTTAAACCAAGGGCACTTCCAAAATGAATTTTAAAAAATCCCCAAAATCTCCTATCCAGGATTTTAGCATCAATTTCATATCTTAACACAATGTTTATTTGAGTTTTATGAGAATTTTCCATGGATTCATCTGCTTAGCACAGATAAATATTCTGCATCACAGACTTCATTAAATTTAAAGGCATTCGATTAATGACACTAAACAACACTTACTTTTAAATTTTCCCGGAACATGTTTCAGAGACTATTGGACATCGACAACAACACTGTTTTCAACACTTCCATGAAAGGAATTACAGACTTCATTGTTTAGACACACACACACGCGCGCACGCGCACGCACGCGCACGCGCACACACGCGCACGCATGCGCACGCACGCGCACACACACAAATCTCATCTAACAAATCCTTTTGATTGGTTTTAGATGTCCCCTGTAAATATTGTCATTTTTCCAAGTGATGTTTTAACAGGCTACCTTTCTTAGCAATGTAATTTATTAGGCCTTTAAATACACCCAGAGTGCTGGAATTTTCTGATTCATCATAATCTTACAAGGATAGTTCAAATTCTCCACAGAATTTAAATGATTCAATAATGTAGAACAAAATATATTTATTCCTGTTCACTTGCTCATTGTATTTATGAAAACCAAGGTTACAGCCCTTGTCAAGTTGTTACCTAATACTAAGTTTACTAAACAAAGCAAAGTTCATCTCATTGTTTAAATGTATTTTAGATTGCAAATGCATCTTTACCTTGTTACTTAAGCATTTTAAATCTTCAATGCCTGTCTTTGTCTACCATGTGTCATTGATAGTACAGAGAGTGCAAAGAAAAACAATAAAACATGTTATTCACTGCTCATCCACAAGTCCAGTCACACTTCTCACACAGCAATTTGTTGAACTTTCTGGTATAATATATTGTGTGGCACATCTAGTCTTAGAGTTCCCAAATACTTCACTGAAATTTTGTCTTTGTAAGTCAGTTGTTTGCTGTGCATATACTGTATTTTGTTCATAATAAACACAGCATTACTATACAATTTGCAGAATACTATTACTGTACATGAGAAGTCCAAATAAATATCACTCAATTGTTCAATGCTATACTGGAATTCAAGAACTGCCCAATTAAATTTGTTTTGTACAGAATGCAAGAAAAAGTGGGGGGTCATAAAACCCTGACCAGATGGTCATGCCAGCTTCTCTGTCTCTTCTGTCCTTGTTGTCCTTGTCTTCACTGAGGGCACTTCTCTCTGTTGCTCAAACTAATCCTTAACAATGGAAGCAACCATATTTACAAAATAAAAAAAAGGCAACAGCATATTCAGTTCATTCACATATCACCCAAAAACATTTAATAAATTTAAAAAGATCTTTAAGGAACAAAAAATAATTTTGGCACCTACTAATGGACATTCAATTTTAAAATTGCTAAATTCAAAAAAGATGAAATCCCACCAGTTAACAGATCTGGAATATACCAAATAAGTTGTAAAAATTGTGAAAAATGCCACACAGATCAAACTAAAAGAAATCTAAAAACCAGAGTCAAAGAGCGCTTTAGAAACATCAGATTGAAACAAGAAGAAAAGTCAGCAGAAGCATTTCATTTTTGGAACGAAAATCATGGCATTGATTCAAATCCAAAATTATTAAAAGGAGTGATAAACCAAAATAAACTAACAACATGGGAGAACATATTCATATGAAAAAATAAGGACTGCATAATGAACTTTGAAATCCCACCAGTAGATAATTTGACAAAGAAGTTCATAGTTCCACCACCAGAGAGAGGAGAGCAGATAACAACAGATGTTAGTTGGAGAGAGGTTGAAAATGGAGGCAACAGCCTTTGAAACTAGTCCCTCAATAATATAAAAAAAAGTAAGTGGCGAGTGTCAATAAACAAACTACAAATATTATTAAATTCTAGATGAGTCGCATTTCTTTCACATCTGCTTCACTTTCGTACCTATTTTGAGGACATGTTTTGCAAATCTTCGTTTGCAAACGAAGATTTGCAAAACATGTCCTCAAAATAGGTACGAAAGTGAAGCAGATGTGAAAGAAATGCGACTCATCTAGAATTTAATAATTTTTCGCTTCACTGTGGTGTTCCAATACAGTTGAATCTCGATAAACTACAAATAGTTTTTATAATTAATCCTTAACAGTTAAACATGTTTTTCATAGAATGTGACTTCATGTCAAACAGCATAAACCATACTTCTGAGCATGATCAGCTTGGTTACAAAATGTAATATCATGTTCAATGGCAAGTTTCAATGTTCTCTGTAAATTTAAATGCTCAAAAACTGGCAAATTTCATTTTTCTTCAATGAAATTTCATCTTAAGGGAAAAATTAAATACTTTTATTTCAAAATGTCATAAACACATAGTTTGAAAAATTGATTACAAAATACATGATTAAATATTAAAAATTCAACATAAGAGTCATGTGCCCTTGTGCCCTAATATGCTGGCTGCTTAATGTATCAGAAGTTGTTAAAGAAGACCTGTGTTACTCAAGTGATAAAGATGAGCTTTTCATTAAGCAAGCCAGTTGCATTTAATATCCATATTTTAACAGTCTCTATAACATATAAACATATTACATGGAATAATTCACTTTATTAGATAAGAATTGCTGGTAACAATCACTGTCTTTGTAAAAGTGAGAGAAATTGTGCATTTATTTAGTTAATAACAATGGAATTGTTACAAATATCTTTTTTTATCTAATTAAATCTTTAACATCCGTAACACACTGTTATATCATAACAAAGAGCAAAACAGATATAAAAAATTCATTGAATTGCTTTATCAATTTTTAGCTATTATAAGAGAACCTCATTCTAAAGAATAAAGAATATTTAGTTGACTATTTTTTATGCTAACATTACTCACAGAATAGTCACTATCTAGAGTATCAACATGTCTGCCTCACATTTAAGAGGTCCCGAGTTTGAATCTCGGATGGGGTGTTATTTGAATGTCTTTTCCTGGGGATTTTCCTTATCTGAAAAAGCAAGTGAGCGAGTGTATGGGGTTTAAGAACCCATCAACAGCTAGGTCATTTGAAGCTGTTATCCTAAAAATGAATGTAGGGTAACTCTAAGCTCTATGGATCCTGGGTTCATTTGAAGATCATTTCACCCATTTCATTCATTTTGAATAAAATGTAAAAACATTATTTTAGAACTCTTATTAAATGTAATTAATTCCTCTTTGACAGAAGGAACTTTCCCCTCTTGCTTAAAGAGAGATAAAATAAAATCATTGTATAGAGAAGATAATCCTGAATACATAAATAATTACTGCCCAATTACCATCATATCTGCATTATATTGGAGAAACTGTTCCTAAATAACTGCTACATTATATTAATAAGCATAAAATTTTACCTGATGTACAATCTGGTTTTCTGAAAAATAAATGCAAAGGCTAAAATAACAAAGATATTAATTAAGCAGTGTTATTAATAAGCGCAACAATAGAGAGACAGCTATAGGACTGTTCCTTGATATCTCAGTTGTGTTGACCAAAAGCTATTATTAAATAAATACGGAATTAGATGAATTGCTGGTAAATGTTTAGAGCAATTTTCGATAAATAGAAAGTAAGGAACTGAAGTTACGTCACTCATTAGGGAGAACAACTTATAATCTTGTATGTCATCACTTTAGACCACCAAATATGGTGTAGTGCAAGGTTCTACTCATGATCCCATACTATCTCATATTATTTTTATTGTATATTAACGATTTAAAATATCACATTAAAATACATGGTATCAAAGTCACACTCTTTGTTGATATAACTATTCTTGATTTTATGGAAACTATTGATCAACTAGATAAAAAATGCAAAGAAGATGTGCAAAACCTAGAAAACTACTTTTTTAACCACAAACTCAAACCAAACTATGTACTTTTTCACTAAATAGAAATAATCATAGCAGCAGAAATAAACAAATAATATTCAGTGTCCCAAATACAAAGATTTAGGTATTTATATTGATTACAAGTTCTTGTTTCAAAACCACATTAAGCATTTCATTCCAAACTCAATAAGTCCATATTTTTCCTGCATCAACCCATCAATATATTTACCTTTTCAAATTACTCATACTGTATATTTTGTATTATTTCACTCACTTTTAGAATATGGAGAAATGAGAAATGCTATGTGAAGCGGATTTTGTTAGGATGGATTATGATGTGATGATGGGGGATGCAGATTAATTTCTCATCTTTGGTGACGATCTTGAATAAATCTAGGAGTTTCTCCTGCAACTCTGGATAATTAGGCGCATCTATAATTTTTGAGCGATGAGATCCTTATATAGAATAAAAAGAAGTAGCACATCACTTTTGGTCTGAGAATCACAACATAAAACAAGAAATAGAACTGATCAAACAGGCAAAGAAACCTCTGAAACTACAGATTTGGGAAAACATATTTATTACGAAAAAACAGGACCTCTTGATGAATTTTGAAATTCCCGCGGTAGATGACGTCATCAAACTTACCAGGACATTAGATGACAGCACGACACCAAGCCAGATGCACACACCGGATGCATTATCAGTCAACCACAGAACTGACGATAGGGGAGAAGTCCCCAGAAACTAGTCTTCATAAAAAACTTGTAAGTGGAGAAAAGTATATACAAGGTTGACTCACTTGCCTAATTTTATTAAAGATGAGATCCTTTCTTGCGGTAACAGGGTTGATAAAGATGGTATTGGTATCTTTAAAGAATGAATAATACTTTTCTCGTTCAAAGATAGAATTTTAATTCCTCATAAACAATTTTAAATTCTTTGAAACTATCACAAATATTATTAATGTAGTCTTTTTACAACCAGCAGTAGATTCCACAGTGAACTATATCTTTACTTTCGCACACGCTACTTATACATCTTTGATGCATACACAAAATTATTTCTGTTATACACTTGGATAGACAACTATACGTCTTACCCCTGATACTTTCAGAAACAGAAGAAAAAAATCTTTGTAAAATATTCAACAACTCACCATGATCCGTTGCCATGGTTAGACCATTACCTACTTTACATCACTTCTTTATTTTATCATAAATACTAATAGCTTTGAGTATTCCTAACAACATGAAGTATAAAAATAACTGCTACATAATGGTGATCTCTTTCTAAAGGACATTCCATGTAAATCTTTATAATACAGGGAAGAGCCTTAAGGGTTTTAATGAGTTTTTGTATCTTGGAACTTTGATACATTATATTGTTATTCCTATTCTTATAATTATTGTATATTATCTTGATATTTTTATGTGATCTACAACAGACATAATTATACTTTCAATATATTGTAAGACTGAAAAATAAATATATAATAAAATACAGCTTTTATGATGGTGCATTTAATACAAGCACCATGCTGATTTTCTAATACTTTTATATTGAAAAGCAATAATTGCTCATTTTAATGCATTCCCTATTCATCATTTTTATGTTCATAAAAATTGATACAATAGTGTTACAGTTTATTGACAGCAAAATAATGAGTACAATTTTGCAGGTGATCGAGAGCTTTTCTTATCTTTGGTGTTTGACGCTAAGGCAACTGAATGGTTTTCTACAAGAAATTTGACTTCAGGGCAAGATACAAAGTAAGTGCTTTCATTTAAATAATTTTAAAAGTAATTTTAAACAATAATTAGGTTGCACAAAATGCATTTGACTAATTAATATATACAGTTCTGGATTTCATAAGAGTGTAGTTAAATTTAAGCAGTTTTAATGAAGTATACAATACACGCACAAAGAATACAAAGAGTGCAAAAGTGAACTTCATTATTTCAGCTTAAAGTATATGCAGAGTATTTTACTGAATAAACTAAAAGCCAAATTAATTTTTAAACTCTTAAAAACTGACAATGGAGGGAACCAGTAGCATATTCTCCATAATGTAGTGAATGCACTGTATGCATTGTAAAATAAAGAAATTATTAACATCCATCAATAATTAAAAAGGCACCATTTACATGGCAGAGGAATCATTAGAATTATCCAATACTAGAGAAACTTCAGTTTCAAAGAAGTGTTCACTGGACTGAATAACAGTTGGCTTCCTTGCAGGTGACTGCCTATTAGTTTCTCTAATACCCTAGGCATGGTTCTGAAGTATTCCCACCACATAGCCTGCTAGTATAATGATGTAACAGCAACTTGTGAGGTACAGACAAATTCATACATTATGTGTCACTGTATTTAAGATGCAAACAGTGAATTTTACCACTGAATAATCAAATCGTGAGTGATTCTGAAAATAATAAATTAAGCAAATTCAATAAATCATATTCAATCTACAGCACATTACAGTTAGTTAAAATGGGAGATCTACTCCCTATTTGAAAACTTAAAATTGAAGAACGAAGTTAACATCTTCATATATACATTTTAATTCTAAGCTTTTTAGAAAGGGTTTGGTTATGCAATTCTAAAACATTGATTAAGCTCTTCTGTTGGCCATACTTGTTGCTTGGGAAGGATAAATGTTCTTGGAACAACGAATATCAAGGTTATTCATAGTGATGTGTATAATCTCTAGTTTCATGTCACATGCTTTTGCAAAATGTTTAGGATACGCCACTGAGTGGAATGTTCTTTTGTTTATATTCATATATTTGTTAGGCATCATATAAAGGGCAACTTAGTAATTGCTTTTACAAAGAGTGGTTATTATGGCAAATCTTATCAAGAGTAATTCTGCACAATTATATTATGGTTAAATATTGCATTAAGTTTCATTAGTGCTACAGTACTGAGAGAATTTTGTGAAAAGAGCTGTAAAGAAATTTAAGCAACAACAAATTAATACATTTAATTTATTGATTACTTGTTAAAGAAATAAATTAACATATATTCCTTTACATCAGCTGCACAATGTATTAAATTTACTGCATATAAATAATCACATTTTAAAAGTATATTAGATAACATATGTATATAAAGGCAAGAGAGGTATAAGTGCAAATATTTTGGCACTTACTAGTGAAAGGTTAACAGAAGTGGAATGCAAGTTATTTACTTCTAATTTTTTTGTTCTAATAATTAGGTCATAAACATGTCAAGCATTTTGAGGTATAATGTATTGTTAATGTTTATAATATGAAAGTGACTGGCAAATGATGGTATCTACACATTTATTAGTGAAGTGAAGACCGGGAAAACCTTTGGAAATATAACATGGAAATGAAAAATATCAACAGTTACAAAAATATTGTGTTTTCATGAACTTTCACAGAATGAAAAAGTTGCAGGTATATTCATTCATTATTGTTCTCAATTAATATTAAAAGTATTTGCATTTATACCTCTTTAACAAAGGAGTTTGGTATACGATGAAGAAAAAGAGGTATGAAATTGATAAATATATGTTTAAATACAGAGGGCATTCAATTCAGAATAGAGAAAAGTGCTAATTGAATTTGTTTAAATATATTCAAGAACATAAATAATGAAACTTGTTTAAAATTATTATTTTTTTTTTTTTTTTTTTTTTTTTTGTAGTGGCTCATGAGAACTCAAAGATTCCCAATGAAATGGTTTCAATTTGTTTTAGCTATATTATCTACACAAAACAAAATATCTTTAAGTCTAGCTATTCAGTAACAGACTGAGTCTACAACTCAGCTTCTATGAAATTATTGTGAAATACTCTGCATAGTTGGTATTTATGTATGAATTACATTTTTACACTTACTATCTTGCATGCAAACAACCTCACTGAATGAAGCATTAACTCTTTATGTGATTCCTCACAAAAGCCCCATAGCAATGCTGATGGTACTTCTACCAAGGTAAAGTTTTTCTAGTATCTCCGATGCTTTTATAAATTGTTTTTACTTCTAGATCCTGAGTATTGATTCATCAACTGCCACCAACTTAGACAAAGTGAACCCACAATACAACTAATTGGCATCTGTGGAGATAGTGCCTTTACACTCTACAGATACTGCCTTTACTTCATTCTATTGTTGGTTTGCATTGCCTAAACTTTGGCATTTGGTGATGACTAGCTCAGATATTTAAAACCAGCAACGATTATTATTAGACTTTGAACAACTTTAATTAAAACAGATTTGTTTAACAAGGTTCATAACATAACTTGGTGTGATGTAGATTATTGATAACTAATTAATTTGTGTTGGTAGATATTAGAAAAAGAAAATGTAGAAATATGAACATCTTATTTGTTCATATAGTTCACTTTTTAGAGCTGAATCTAAACTGAATCTATGTAAAAGAAAAACATACAAAAATGTATTTATTAGTGCATAATAAACTTCATCAAACTTTATGAAGAGAGTGAAAATAATTGCATAGTATTTTAAAAAGCACAGATATTGCACTATATGCCAAATTAAAAACATGAAATGTGTATTTATATGATAATGCATTTAAATGTAGAAGTATTTTATACACATATATTTAATAGAGTGCAATGAAGTATTTGTTACAGCAGCTACATACATAAGTTTATTAGTTATCAGAATTTCTTTCATTCTTTCTTTCTTTTTCTTATTCCGATGGGATGGATTTTGACTTTCTTTCAACAACCTTTCAAATATATTGTGTTTTGTTTTGTATTCTGAAGTACAGATATATGAGCAGAAATTTATATGCTGCACAAATTTGTCTTACTATTTTCTTGATATGTGAACCAATTTCTTTAAAAAGTAAGGTTCACTTGAATGGGCTCACTTGCAACAACACATCTCCGCATTACACTGTGATTTATAACCCACTGAATTGAACACTAACCTTGACATATTATGATTAACACCTCTATTAATAACTATCTGTTATAAAATGTAAATGTGTTATAAAGAATATCATTTGTCATATATCATTATATCAGAAAATATTTTAAAGAATTTCCACTAATCCTTATTTCAAATAAAGTGTGTCCAGTATCTCTTAATGCTGACATGACCTAATCATCTGTCATTGTCTGCTGTTGTGGTATAGACTGTTATGTGGTAAAAATGATTTTGTTATTTAACATGATGTATCCAAATATGTTTGAAGAGAATTATCAAATTTATATTTTCATGACCACATGAATTAAATATATTACGCAACAGAGTTAATTTATCTGGAATGAATGTTAATTGTTAAATGAAATAAAGAGGAGATTCCTTTGCTTCAAACCTGCCTCTTGGGATGATTAACATAGTAGGTGCATTTATCAGTAGTGGTAACATATTTTTTTATATGACTGTTATTCCATGTGGTGTGAAAGCACCGCATGGCGCTGTAAGCATTAGCCAATTAGAATAAAGGGAAAGGCTGTAGCATGCAGAGGAATACATGTCAGCGGGGCAAACTTAACTTATTTGAAACAAACCTTATGTGAACTACATACTAGTGATCCTTTTATATTGTGACTTTGTGGGTTCGTGAAATGAAAAGTCCAATTGCACCACTCAAATATGTTCTTTATTTCCACTGACTTACAGTTAAACACTTGCCAATTACACAGAGTTACGTAATGCACACAATTAAAATTCACCAGTTCGTCCGTTACCGTTCCGATGCACGTAACAGTCTTCTCGTCCGTTCGCTAGTTTGTCAAGCACTGACTGACTGACTACTCATTGAAGCCCTTCTTATAGGAATATCACTGTTTTTCTAGAAGTCTCTGGTTTTCCGCGAATCACCCGAAAGTTCCAGAGGACAGGAGAAGGGGAGAGAAACGTCCAGGGACAAGTGACATTTCCCTAATCACCCCTCAGTTAGTGACTCGGCGTGGCTCGGCTGCCTCGGGTCCCTTCCAGCTGTCGCCGGTCATGCCTTCCACTAATTGGGTGACACTGCTCCCTCCTCAAAGCTGGTCGTCCCGGACAGCACCATCGTAGCGGGCTAGACGATCCAGGTGTACCACCAACATCTTCCCTTGGGGAACCTTCTGGATGCGGTAGACCACATCGTTAATCCTCTTCAACACCCGGTACGCTCCTTGCCATGGCTGCTGGAGCTTCGGGCAGCGTCCCTTGGTCCGGGTAGGACAGTACAACCAGACCAGGTCACCTTGCTGGAACCCTTGGCTGTTGGCTTGCCTGTCATATCTGGTCTTAATGCGGTCGCTCGCCTTCTGGATGTTCTGGCGAGCCATCTCGTGCATGTCGTGGAGGTGCTCCACCATGTTCTCCACATACTCGGTCACCGGCTGCTTCGCCTCCGGAGGGCTTCCAAAAGCCAGGTCACAAGGGAGGCGTAACTCTCGACCGAACATTAAGCTGGCTGGCGTCATCCCAGTTGTGTCATGTGTAGACGAGCGGTAGGCCAGCAAGAACAGTGGCACCTTGACGTCCCAGTCTCGCTGATGGCTGGCCATGACCTTCCCTAGGTGTTCTTCTAAGGTCTTGATGTATCTTTCGACCATGCCATCCGACTGGGGATGTAGAGGCGTCGTGCGGGTCTTGTTCGCCCCCAGCCTTTGTAGTGCCTCCTTCATTAGGTTGGACTCAAAGTTGGTACCCTGGTCACTGTGTAGCTCTAACGGCACCCCAAATCGACAGAACACTTGCTCCACGAGGCAGTCTGTGATTGTCTTTGCCTCTTGGTTTGGGATGGCATACACCTCCGGCCACTTGGTGAAGTAGTCCACGACCACCATTAGGTACTTGTTGCCTCGGTCGGAAACTGGGAACGGTCCAGCAATGTCAACGGCGATCCGTTCGAATAGCGCTCCGACGTTGTAATGCTGCATGCGACCCCGGCTCCTAGTCTGGGGGCCACGACTCGCCGCGCACACGTGACACTGACGGCACCATCTCTCAGCATCTGCTCGGAGTCTCAGCCAGTAGTAGCGCTGCCGTAGTTTGTCAAATGTTCGGTTCGCTCCCAGGTGTCCTCCCGAAGTACCGGCGTGCACTTCCTCCAAGACTTCCGGGACCATACTCCGGGGAAGTACCAACTGTTCTCTCTGCGTCTTCCCATCGGGTGACTCCCATACCCGGAACAGCACGCCCTCTCTGGTCTTCAACGAGTCCCATTGGGCCCAGTACGACTTGTAGGTGGCGCTCCTCGGTGCGATGTCCTCCCAGGTCGTCCCTGCCTCCACTTCCCTCAAGAGTGGCCCCAAGTCTGCGTCCGCCAGCTGCTCCCTCCTCAGGCCCGCGCTATCCCAGCCGTCCGCAGGCACTGCCACAACTACTCGGACTGCTGCGGCACGCTCCTTCTCTTCAACTCTTGTGTACTGGCCGCACTCTTCTGGACAGGGTCTTTGGGACATGGCGTCAGCGTTACCGTGGCTCTTCCTTCTACGATGTTCCGAGGTGAAGTCGTACTCCTGCAGCCTCTGGACCCAACGTGCTGTCTGGCCTTCCAGGTTCTTAAAGCTCAATAGCCAGGTTAGGGTGGAATGGTCAGTCCTCAGGTGGAATGGCTGACCGTACAGATACTTGTGGAAGTGCTCCAAGGTCTTTACTACCGCCAATAATTCTCGTCGGGTGACGCAGTAGTTCTTCTCTGCCTTGGATAGCGTCTTGCTGTAGTAGGCTATCACCCGCTCATGGCCGTCCTGGATCTGCGATAGGACACCTCCAATGCAATGGTCGCTTGCGTCGGTGTCCACAATGAAGGCGCCACCCAGTTGTGGGAAACACAAAATTGGAGCACTGCACAGGGTCTCCTTTAGGTGCTGGAAAGCGTTTTCGGCGTCCTCTGTCTACACATAAGGCCGGTGTTCCTCTGTCAGGCGGGTGAGGGGTTTTGCGGTGTTGGAGAACCCCTTTATGAAGCGGCGGTAATAACTGCACAGCCGCAGGAAACTGCGCAACTCTTTCTTATCCTTTGGGCGAGGCCAATCTCTCACAGCCTGTGTCTTCTCCGGGTCTGTGGCCACTCCGGTTGCAGAGACTATGTGGCCCAAGTAGTTCACTTCCTTGCGGAAGAGCTGGCACTTCTTCGCGTTCAGCTTCAAGTTGGTCGCCTGCAGTCTCTGTAGCACCTTACTCAGATTCTCGAGGTGATCTTCAAAAGTCTTCCCGACGATGATGATGTCGTCCAGGTATAGCAGGCAGGCATCGTAAGTCAGCCCTCTCATCACTGACTCCATGAGGCGTTGGAAGGTAGCTGGTGCGTTGCAGAGGACAAGGTTATAACCGTGAACTGCCAGAGCCCTTGGCCCGTCGAGAATGCGGTCTTCTCCTTGTCTCTTGGGTCTAGAGCTACCTGCCAGTAGCCCGACTTCAGGTCCAGGGTCGAGAACCACTGTGCACCAGCTAGCGTGTCCAGGGTGTCGTCAATCCGGGGTAAGGGGAAACAGTCCTTCCGGGTGACATCGTTCAACTTTCTGTAGTCTACGCAGAAGCGCAGCTCGCCCTTCTTCTTCGTCACCAAGACTACAGGGGAACACCAAGGGCTGTCAGACTCTTCAATCACTCCCCTGGATCTCATGTCCTCCAGCATGTCTCGTACCGCCCCTTGCTTCGCCAGCGGAACGCGTCTAGATGGTTGCCGAATAGGCCGGGCGTCCCCGGTGTCGATGCGGTGAAGCACTTTGTCCGTGCGGCCGTAGTCACTATCACCTTGGCTGAAGATGCGCTGGTATCGTCTTAGCAGTAGTCGAACTTTCTCCAGTTGCTCTGCGGTGCGGTGGTCGGCCGCCCTCTCCAGTAAGCCTGCTAGCCGGGGCCCCAGGTTTTGTGTCGGCACCGGCTCCTGCGTCTTGTCAATTGCTGTTACGCTTACCACGGGCTCACACGTTCCCAAATCCGTCCCGGCCTGGACGTAGTGATCGGTGTCCGTTGAATTTAGCAGTCTCACTGACACCTCCTCTCGGCAAGGCAGCAGTGTCCTGGCTACACATAGTCCGTGCACAGGCGTCTTCTGGTCCAGCATCATGTTCCTGGTCCTCTGGCCTTCCAGTCGCGCCGTCACCACCACCTCGCTCCTCGCGGGGACAACCACGTCTTCGTCCAAGACGGCCCTGCAAATTCTCAGGCGCTCCTCTGGTTGACGGAGTATAACCTCTTCTCCGTTGAGCCGCAGGACCTTCTTGCCGACGTCGACCGTCGCCTCATGGCTCCTGAGTGCATCCAGTCCCAGAATCACCTCCTCAGCCACATTCGCGACGAACACCCACAGACGCACGGCACTCCGTCCCAAGGTCAGCTCCAGCAGGGCCTCCTTCTTCACAGGCAAGGTGTCGCCCGATGCCGTGACAAGCTGGTATGGTCGGCTCGGCTTCCTTGTCGGAAAACCCTTCGCCACGTCAGGTCTGATGATGGTCACGGCCGCCCCGGTGTCCACCAGCACGCGGCACGGCTTTCCCCTTACCCAACCGTCCGCGATGAGGCTGTCATCCATACGCCGGCTGACGGCGCGCAGTGTCACTCGAGGGGATGGTGGTGATGGCGCCGACGTGCCCCTCTCCACGACGGCCCTTACACGTTTTCCGGCTGCTCTTTCTGGTGTGGGCAGTCTCTCTCTAGGTGTCCGGGCTGTCCACACCCCCAACACAGGCCACTAGGTGTTCGCCGGCGTCCCTCAGCTGGCCTTCTGTCTCCGGCGTAGCGGACACTCCTCGTTCTCGACGTTGGGATAGATGTTATTTTGGCCGCCTCCATCCTTAATGCCGCTGTCAGCGCCTCGTGGATTGTTTTATATTCGCCGAGCATTAGGCGCTAACGAATCTCCGTGTCCCGTATCCCGTCGACAAAGTTGTAGGCGGCTTCCTGGGATACGAACTCCAGTGGCAGGTCAACCAAGGCCTTGCTAGCCAGCTGCTCAATCGCCATGGCGAACTCCTGCATCGTCTCCCCCGGCTGCTGTGACCTTGCCTTTAGCTGGCTGCGGTATGCTGCGGCTAAGCGGTGGTTCCCGAAACGGTTCTCCAGGGCCTCCCAGATGTCCTTGGGCGCCGCCGTCGTCTGCACCGCGTTTAGTACTTCCGCGGCCCATCCCTGGAGGCTGGCCCTTAACTGTGTGGCCTCCTCCTGCGGTGACCATCCGTTGTGCTTGGCCACTGTGTCGAACTGGCGGCGGAAGACCTCAAATGTTGACGTGCCGTCATATTTCGGAGGTTTGACGCGCGCCGATGTTGTGTCATGTCCCGGTGCGTCGGCCTTCAAATCCTTTAACCTCCTGCCGACGACGTCCTCCACCATGGTACTCAGGGACTTGACGCTGCTGTCGGCCTTTCCCTCCAGGTTGTTTACGCGGTTCGCAAGGTCTTCGACGTCTTCAACCATGGCGTTCAGGGACTTGGCGTTATTGTCGGCCTTTTCTTCTAGGTCATTGAAGCGGTTCGCCAGGTCCTCGACGCGCTCGTCCACTTGGCCCATCCGCTTGCCCAGCTCCGTCACGTTATCCCTCACGCCGGCCAACTGTTCTTCAAATTTGGCGGCGAGAGCCTCGTTCGCCACCTTCATTTCCGTGGTCAGTTCGGCCATCTTTGCGGTCATTGTAGTGGCCAAGTTGTTGTTTGCCGTTTCCTTTTTCGCTGTTAATTCGGCCTTCATTTCTTCCATCTTCTCGGTGATGTTGTCGTTGGCCGTCTTCATTTGTTTCAACTCGGTGGTGATGTCGTTGGTCGTCTTCATTTGTTTCAACTCGGTGAGGTTGTTATTTGCCGCTTTTGTTTTTGTTGTTAACTCGTTCATCTTAGCCAAAAGCATTTCCAATGCCGATTCCATGGCCGTAATATTCGGTGATGTTATCGTCCCGCTTCCTGACACCAGTGTGACTTTGTGGGTTCGTGAAATGAAAAGTCCAATTGCACCACTCAAAAATGTTCTTTATTTCCACCGACTTGCAGTTAAACACTTGCCAATTACACAGAGTTACGTAATGCACACAATTACAATTCACCAGTTCGTCCGTTACCGTTCCGAAGCATGTACACAGTCTTCTCGTCCGTTCGCTAGCTTGTCAAGAACTGACTGACTGACTACTCATTGAAGCCCTTTTTATAGGAATATCACTGTTTTTCTAGAAGTCTCTGTTTTCCGCGAATCACCCGAAAGTTCCAGAGGACAGGAGAAGGGGAGAGAAACGTCCAGGGACAAGTGACATTTCCCTAATCACCCCTCAGTTAGTGACTGAGATTAATGGGGGAGGGCATGGCTCGGCTTCCTCGGGTCCCTTCCAGCTGTCGCCGGTCATGCCTTCCGCTAATTGGGTGACTATCCACTGAGCACCCTCTTCTCGCAAAGTGTTCACCACTTTAAGGCAAATGTTTCACCAGTATGTTTGAATAGTTATAGTGTTGTACTTATACTTAATAGAACATTGAAGAATTATATAAAAAATAAATAAACTGGTTTAAAAGTTATAATTTGTAGATAATAAATAAACCTTCATTTGAAAGTAAGAATAGCTGTTTATTATAAACACTGCAAATACCTAGTTTCTTATACTGATCAATACAACAATACTCTTTGACAGTATAAACAAAACAGTAATCTTCCAGTAAGTCTAAATCTATAATGGACATACTTTGCCAATATTCAACAAAATAATGCTGATTAAGGGTTTATTTACAAAATTAGTAAATAATTTAATTTGTAAGACTGGTATTTAAATGGTTAATGTTGCTGTAACTACACACAAAAGTTAAAATAATAAAGAACCAAAACATCTGTGGTCAAAACAATCAACAGTGCTACACAATATATTGATCAATTTTTTTAAAAAGCTATTTTTTTTTTTTCATTTCTTGTTTTGATACATATTTTTACTTGGAAGTTTCCCTCTTCTTTGTTTAACCTGGTCTTGTATGAACATTACAATCCCTATTCAAAGAGAGCTAAATGCATTGCGGAGTTTGAACTTTTCTGGAATATGAGGATTGTTTGTTAGTGTTGAGCTTTTTAAGTCCCTTATTAGTGTATCCCCGTTTAACAGTTTTGGTCATTCAGAGCATTTAGTTTGTGTTGGGTAAAATAGTGTCACCGCTTGCTGAAGTGTAGGATATCTTAATTTTTAACATTTAACACACATATTTCTTCTTATATTCCCATAGAAGAGAGGGAAATGGAAGCTATGTGACGAGGCAACCTGAAGCACACATAAGGAAAAGTTTAATCAACGGATAGTGACTTGGCAAATAGATTGATACTAGAATAAAGAAGTGGGAGAACATCAGTGGAAAAGGGTGGTGTGATGTTTAGGGAAACAGCTTCTGTATATCTGCAACTCATGAACTTGTATTCACAACTTGATGCCTGTACACGAGCAGCGCTTCCATAAACGTCTTATCATGCTTCACCCCTAGAGAACATAAAGTTAGAGATTAAATTTAAAGAGTTGGTGGTAATGAAAACAAGGATGATATGAATGGAAAGTGTGGAACACAACATGAGAAGATACAATCTAATTATTTAAAGGGTGGAAGAACAAAAAAGAGATTGGAGCATTTCAGTAATTAATATGGAAATTATTAATAAAGAGTTTGGGAATGAACATAAAAGCCTTCAAATTATGGGGCATGTTTAAAATTGGGAAATCAGAAGTCAAAAAAGGAAGGAAGGAAAGAAAAGAAAAAGAAATAAATAAAAGAAAAATCTTGGTGAAATTCATTAATATAAAATTGACAACAGAAGTACTAAAACATGCAAAAAGTTAAGAACATCTATCTTTATTATAGTGCTAATGGAGGAGAGGATAAAACATAGAAATGTTGGTCTATGGAACCAAGAAGAAAATAAATGAGACATCGAGCTAAGAAATGTTTAGTGTAAATAGCATAGACGAAGCACAAGAAATAGCCAGAATAAGAGTACCAGAGGTAATTGCAACAGGGAAAGCTCAGAGTGAAACAAACATAAGATTACAAGAAATTAGAAAAAAAAAATGGGAACTGGGTAGAAGAAATTGACATGAAGGGACATATTGCAAAGGATAGAAAGTCTTTGGAATGGCTAGGCAAATTGTAGGAATGAAAGTGAGTATATAGAGAGGTCATGAGGGGTAAAGAGCAAGTGAGACAAAATAATACATAGCCAGAAGAATAACTATAATAGGAGAAGTGGAATAGTATAAGTGAGAAATTACAGAAAAGTGAGGTTAAGAAGAACCAGATTAATGATGGAAATAAGAAGTAAAAATAAGAGATAAATAATAAACAGGAAAGAAAAAAATTGGGCAAATAGCAAAACATGAACACAAGAAAGATATATAAAATTAACAACTATAGGCAGAGGAAACAATCAAAGTATAAACTTGAAAGAAACATAAAGACAGTGAAACACAACTTAGCACAAAAGTGAATCGAGAAGATAGTGTGAGTGAAGCAGTGTGTCAATATCTTCTCGATTCACTTTTGTGCAGAGGAAACAATATTTAAAAAGGAAAGGAATTTAAAATTTACAGTGGAAATGAGCAAGCTCCTACCAAAAATGTAAATGTCTGAAGGACTGCTTTAATGATAAAAAGGCCAGGGACCAGGTCAGTGTGGCCCAAGAGGTACTATATTTAGTTACACAGTGAAATATCTATCATCAAAATAAAAAATACTGTATATTCATAAACAATTGTATGCATGAAATAATATAAATAAGGTTCAACATGGATAATCAATTCATTTAAGGAAATTATTAATATAATTAGATATATTAAACCCATACAATGTCAAAAAAGTGTCAATATCATGCTGCTTCAAAACCAAGACAAAAATGTAAAAATACTAAGTACAGAAAACAAGGAATAAAGTATATTAAAATGAAGTATTAGTTTCCTCATATAGTTGATTAAGTAGAGTGACTAAACATACATAAACTTCAAGCACAGATATCACCTAAGCTGAACCTGAGTTTTATTGAAATTTGGAGACATATTTTATTATTTTTTTTTTAATAAAGCGTTTGTGGGTAGAGGGAGATAAAGTTTAGGGAAAAAATAAAATTGTATCTGAATTTTCCTGTGTATTCATTAAGTTTTCCAGGAATGCCAAATTTACTTTTAATAACATTTTAAAATATTTTTGATAATATTTATTTGTATTAAATTTTATGATCAGCTAGTCAGAGTGTAGATTTGAATAGGACTGACTTAAAATACAAAACAGAAGTTGAACCATAGGCTTACCGGTAAGCACTGAAAACAAAATACTGAATTACCTTGGCACTGTTTATAGAAATTATAAACAACTGAAAAGTATCTGTGTAAACTTATTGTTTAAACACTTGCAATGCATGCTGCAATTGACATCCAGCTGAATCATTGGTGCCATGGTAGTTAAGTGGTACAGCAGCCATGCTTAGAGTTGAAGATCTATGGATCAAATCCTGACTACAGTATTTAACTTTTCAGTTCTGATTTTAACCTTCTAAAACTCACTGGACCTTGCTGATACTTAAAATGGTGATTTCTTATATCAAATTATTATGGCTGTTAAATAGAACTGATGTCTATTTAAAAGACCTGATGAATCAACAAAAATGTTAACATAATAATTGTAACAATAATTATAATGACCAAGAGAGTTAATATTTAATTAATTTGAACTGAATTAATGAATTTATTTAATAACACAACTTACTACATATTAAATTTGTCTGTTTCATCACTTTGTCTTGCTTCTGTTGGCTACTCACTATAGCTTTTTTAAGTTGTGATAACAAGAGAGAAACAGATAGTAGTGTAACAAATCTTTTAATCAATCCTTTTCTCCATTTAAAATAAACTAAAAAAGTACTTTTTCTAAGCGTTATATTAGTAATATTTATGTACTCTACACATATATTTGTAAAATAGAACAAAATGTTTAAGTACTAACATCTATTGACAACTAAATTTGCATAAATAACAAGATAGACAAGATAGTATGGTAATTGATGACTGGAGACGGAGATGAGGTGGGAACATTGTTTATTTGTGAAGGAATGAGCCATTCTTAATAGCTTCTGAGTAGCAGAACATGCCTGTGGTTTGTACTGGTAACTTATTGATCCACTATGCACTTGCTGCTCTCAGCACCTTTGTACTTTAACCATGTCACCCTATTCACATATTAGAATATGCCCTCTATTACTCCCTGTAATTATAATGATACAAGGTGGCACAGATAAAAGTAGTACACTTCTAATTTAATAGTGTAATAAGAATATAATACATTAATTGCTGAGACAAAAGCAGACATGCGTGTGGGGTAAAATTTACAAATGTTTGCTTCTGGTCAATGTAGTTTTAGGGCCACCATTATTACTATTAACCATTAATGACCACCACCGCCACCGCCGCTGCCACCTCCACTGCCACCACCACTATAGTACAATTACTACTATATTGTGACAAAATGGCAAGACAGAGTTCATCTTAATTCACTTTATTTTTCACTAGAATCCTTAGTCCTATGCTAACTTACAATCACCTCCTTTTTTACAAATACACAGAGAAAATACATTCTTTAATGTTCCTTTATTCCCCTGTTACATGAACCAACTTATACTGTTTGATCTGTTCAATGTATACAGAACATTCCCTGCTTACACTGCCTTGTTTGCCCACTCTGATCCAACAACTTCAATATTCATTGGTCAGCTCACAACTAGTAACTGCTCCACTATACTGTTCACACTTCCTGCAGATTCATCACAACTGAGGTGAAACATACTGCAATCTTGCAGACCAATTCACAAATATTCTGTTCTCATAAGCCACTCTGAACTCTTGACTGCTTTGAACTGAATGACTAGGTCTTGCACCACCTTCATAGACTACCACTCATGGCAAGAAGATTCATAATGCTCTCGATTTCCAGAGTTTGAAGGGTCTAGAACAAATTCACATGATAATAATGTGGCTTGGACTTCTGGCTTGATGACATCAGCTAGTGCATGGAAATTTCCAGTCAAATATTTTGTTTTAATCCTTCCAGGATGTGTGGGTTTGTCTATTACACTTTTTACTTTGCAACCCTAGAGACAGAAATTGCAGGGGTTTAGGTCAAGTGACCAAGGAAGCTTGAAATCTCCACTAACAATTCTGTCCAGAAACACATTTTCAATTATTCTCATTGAAAGATTGGCTGTATAAGCTGTTGCAGAGTCTTGTTAAAAAAAGCGAAATCATGCCTCTGTCTGTTAATTCTCTAAAAAAGCGGGGGGGGGGGGGGGGGGGCAAAATTGTATTAATGTTTGTACAGGCGTCAACTGTTGACTCAGAAAATATTGGGCCTGTAACTCTTTCTCTGCTAATGCAGATATGTCAGCATTTCTCAATGTTAACTATGGCGAGTGATGGGTAGTTTCCTAAGAGATGCCAACATGTATAGTACAATGGCAGTGGCCCAGTTCAGCTTCTAACTGGTAAGTAAAGTCTGTAAAAGTAGTTTCAAGAATGTTGTGTAGTTTTGTTCATGACCTTCTATAATAGAGCAGATGGCAACAAGCGATGAGGGCATGGACAGGCAAAACACCCATGCAGCCAGTTCAGATGTTATTGGGTCTCTTGGTAATTGACAGTATCAACATGTTATGTTGATATATTTGCATAAAAGAATTTTAGAATGTGCATTATTGCATTTTAAATATTCAGTATAAGAGAAAAGATGGAAAGGAGAGAGAGTGAGAAAATAATAAAGGAAAAAAAAAAAGAAAGAAAGAAAGAAAGAAAGAAAGAAAGAAAGAAAGAAGAAAGAAAGAAAGAAAGAAAGAAAGAAAGAAAGAAAGAAAGAAAGAAAGAAAGAAAGAAAAGAAAGAAAGAAAGAAAGAAAGAAAAGAAAGAAAGAAAGAAAGAAAGAAAGAAAGAAAAGAAAGAAAGAAAGAAAGAAAGAAGAAAGAAAGAAAGAAAGAAAGAAAGAAAGAAAGAAAGAAAGAAAGAAAGAAAGAAAGAACGAAAGAAAGAAAGAAAGAAAGAAAAGAAAGAAAGAAAGAGAAAGAAGAAGAAAGAAAGAAAGAAAGAAAGAAAGAAAGAAAGAAAGAGAAAAAAGAATATTTACATCACACAGTATATTTTTGAAATATAATATTCAATCCTTTCTGAATACTTGATGTACAAGTCAGGCTTTGGAATACAGTTTAGATGGTGTGTTACATTCTGGCCCACCAAATGTATTTTTCATAACTCCATTCATATGTTGATTTAATATGAAAAGAGAGGGAAGAAAAGAATGTTAATTACTTAGGATTTTCCATTTTTAAATTTGATTATTTAATTACTTTACTTATCTGCTGATACATAAAATATATTGTTAAAATTATTGAAAAGGAATGCTACAGAATAAAAACATATCACTCATTAGACCTACTGTGTAATAATAATAATATTGTTCCTATCATAATGCTGCTGAATTTAATTTACAATTAAAAAAAAAACTGTTTAGACTTAATATCACATTTCAGAAATTATAAGAGACATGCAATCTATGTGCTTAGGCTTTTATGACTGACTTTGGGTCCCTCTGAGATGCTCAACACAGATTTGAGCAAAACGTCAGGAGCAATTCTTATTTTACGACCATGGCCAACAAGCCTGGAAGAAATTTTACTTTGAATTAATGCATATATTAGTACTGAAGAGCAATTTACACTAAATGTTTTATTCAGCTTTCTATTTCAGTTTCTTTTTACAGTTCATATGTGTGATTTATTGCAACTTTTTTGCTTAGCATTCAAGTGAATGTAACTATGATGAAAAACTGCTTTTACTGTATAAAATCGTATGTCATAAAACAATATTACTATCTTAATGTGTTTTATATTTATCTATGTTACTAACCTTATTTCTCTTTTTTGTAATTTGGTACAGAATATTGCACTTTAAAAACCAATATTATTTTATTGTTGATTTTTTAAATATGTAATTAATTATATTTGCAGTCTTGGTGTAAGAAGTAGCTTGTAGTGATAATATAAAAATGTCTGTTTTAAATTACCATGATTTCATATGTTACAAGTGGGTAATACATTTGAGAGTTTGCAAAAATGTAAATAGAAAGTGTTTCTTGTATTCGTGTGAAAATGTGGTTGATTACACAATCCCTATCAACTTCAGTTTAGTTTTCAATGTTTTAATTATCATAATGAATTTTTTATACTTATACATTGAGCAGGACAAAGGTAATTATTATGCTCATAAGTCACATATATCATATACCAATTAATGAAAATGAAAACTCCTCATGCTCTATTTTTATGAAAACTCTAATATGAACCTACTGGTACACATATAACAATCTCTGTAGTTATTCTATTGAATTATATAGTTTCAACATTAAGTTGTCAAATAAAATTCAGACTTAACTGATAGATAACTTTGGATCACATCTTCTTAAATGGTGTTTAACACTACTTGCAACTGTTGAAATTTCATAAGCTTAGTCACATCTGAGACTGAATTATGATTCTTAAGAAAAATGTTAAAATATAAATTGTTGGGAAGTATACTATTACTTAAAAAAAAAAAAAAATGAATGGATCTAACAGTTATATTTCACTATTTTTGCCAGTTACTTTTCAACATCAACTGTGATTCACAAAAGGTTACAGAAAATCCTGGATAACAATATATGGAAATGATAATGCTCAGATTTTGCAGCCCTGATAGATTCAGTTAAAAACTATGATATCCTACTGAAAATCTTATAAGATAAATGTTAATTATCAGTTCTTCATCAAAGGAAAACTGAGCATTTCACTGAGGATTCTGGAAACCACTGCCACTGCCACAACCATTTGTTCTATTGTTTAGAATTAGGTTAAAAGTAAAAGAGATTCAACTATTATATTTCTAGGTATGTGAATATGTACGTTTTGATAGGGTACACAATAAAGAATGTTTTGCACATATGCTGATACAATTGTAAAGTATTGTTTTAAATGGATATTATTTTAAATACTCAGAATCACAAGGACATATCTAAAGCTAATCATGAATAACATTATTGAAACTTCTTTACAATTGGATTGGATTGGACTGTTCGGAGGGAATTTGGTACCTAGACCAGACTGGTCTTTTGTACCTATACCCCCAAGTAGAGCACCTCCAGGAGTGAGGATGAGGTGAGAGGAGACAGAGGGTGATTGACTCCACGGAATCACTACAGTACAGAGGGCAGGGTCCTTAAACTTTACTAGATGGAAACTCTCCGGCGGTCCACAATCGTCATCCCACCTACCGTGGCTCTGACACAGTCACAAGGCCAGTTTGGAAATGGGAGGCTGCCCTCCAAGAGCAAGAAAGTCTCCAGGCAGGCTTGCACAACTGGCATCCCACCAGTCATATTCCTGAATTGGCCCAATAGGCCGGCTCGGAGATCAGAGTCCATCCTACCAGAAGAAAGAAAGCGTTCACTCAGAGCATGTCATTCCACCATGCACCACCGAGACTCCCGACACCACCAACACTTCTACTCTGAAAGAAACCACCAGATGAGAGATGATATAAAATGAATATGGAGGTGAAATGGAGGGCAGGAAATTCTGGGGATGTAACTAACCTATCCAGTATTGGTCTAGTGACCCCCCTAAAAACCCATGGGTCAGATAGATCAGCCATGGGAATTAAATCCAGGCCTCCCGATTGTGGGCCACAGATGAAACTTTATGAGCCATCCTGCTCAGTTAGGTACAATTATATTTTTGTTATTTGCATAATTTGAATTCCAATGGTGCAATAAAGTGTGTCATCATGTGTGCAAGTTTTTTGCATTTTGCTGAAGCTTTAAAAATGTGAAAGATATCTTTTTCTCCTTTTTTTAAAGAATCAAAATACAAACATGCTCTCATCATCTCAATCATGTGATTAATTTTTTGTATATATGTTCTGTTGATACTGCATAATATAAGTAGGAAAAATTAGGAGAAAGAAGGAGTGCAGCATGAAAACATCATTATTATACATAAATGCAATCAAATGTTTCTTGATGATTGGATATGCATGTCTGTTTTCTGTTACACACTAACAACTTAATTTAAACTTCATTTTGTGTAAAACGATTGATTTAGGCAAATACAACAGGTAGCATCAACATAATACAATATTTCTACATGAAAATCATTTGTTTTACTTACAGCAAGTTTATAGACATAAATTGTTACTAAACCAGACCTGCAATAGTGAGCATGAGACAAAACAATAAATTAACAGATTTTCAGATGTATTGTAACAGAACCATATGTATTATCTTAGTCTGCTAGTGAATTGTCCATAACAAGTAGGGAACAGATTTTTAGGTAGATTCATATTTTTTATGTAATTAAATATTTTGCACAATTTAGTTGTTAGTACATATTTTAAGCATTTTACCAATATACTGTGCTATACAATATTGTGTATGTCAAACAACATGTCTTTGTTTTTGAGAAGAGACGCTGTGCAATCTACCGTTTATTCTGTAACCTTAGATTAAATTACATGTTGTCAACAGCTTACTACAATATAAACAATATACTGAAAGGAACTTTCAAATGTCAGGGTATTGCAAGATGCACTTGAACTCAACATGATTAGTTACTCGACTTATTCTTCTTCCCTCAATTCAGTTTAGAAGTGCTGGGCAATGCTTAATATATGAGTTGAGTGATTCGTGTATATCGCAAAATGCCGAAGGTAAAAGTTAGTGTAAGTTTTTTATTGCAGCATTATGTTAAAGAATTCTCAGATACATTCAAAACAGATGGTAAAATTCTATATTGTTAGCCTTGTGGAAAGTCTATAACAGCTAATCAAGGCCCCCAAATAACACAGCATTTATTTGGCAACAAACATATCTAGGTGGCTTCATGTTCTTCTGTGAAGCAGGTGCTTTTAAGCAAAGTAGGACTGTCTGTCCAGCTCATATTCCAGACCTTCCAAATGTCATTTTATTCAGATATATGTCAATCTTTTGTTCTGGCAGATATTCCTCTACTTAAAGTGAACAATTGCTTTTCTTGTGAATACTCAAACTTTGATGCTCCAGATGAATCTACTTTAAGGAAACACTACCTTCCAAAGTGCCACGAAGATACTTTAAAAATTAGGACTGTGTGCAAAAATGAGAAAATATGGGTGTGTATTGATGAAACTCAAGACTCAACAGGGAAAACAGTGAGAAATATAGTGGTTGGAGTTTTAAAAAATGACGAGACAGTTTCTAATCATGCATTTTTACTAGCTTGCAAAGAAATGTCGGCAGCAAATCACATTAATATTGCTAAGTCTCTTCAATGAAAGAATATACATATTATGTCCAGATGATTTAAGTATGATAATGTGCTTGTTTTCCTGACCAATGCAGCATCTTACATGAAGAAAGCAGCAAAAGCACTTAGAGTCAGCTGTCCCAAAATGATACATGTGACTTGCATTGTGCATGTGCTACATAGGATATGCGAAACTGTCCGATCACTGTATCCAGTATGGGCAAATTCATGTCTAATGAAAAGAAAGTATGTGTTAAAACACCTAAGAGAGTTGATTTCTTTAGAAACAAAAACTCCAATGTTCCATTACCACCAAAACCAATTGTTACTCACTGGGCTTTTGGATATCATCACTGGTATGCTATGTGGAACATTTTGATATCTTTAAATCAGTTGTCAATGAATCATTTCTTCACACAAGTCATATGTAGGCCAAAGTTTTTGATAGATAGAGTCCACATGAATATATCAATGCCACAGCCGGGATTTGAACCCCAGATCTCCTGGTTTCCATCCAGTCGCTCTAAACATTGAGCTACAATGGCCAACTTGCTGTCATGACATTAAATTCTCCATTTGACTCGTATATTTCCCCGGTAAATCACTAGGGGCTCACACATTCGAAATTCACTGTTTGTGGCAACTTACTATCGTAAGTACTTGAGTCCCAGGCTTTATCATTTAACTCTTATTATTTTAGTTAATATTTCCCCGGTAAACCACTAGGGGCTCTTGCATTCGAGATACACCGTTTGTGGCTACTTACTATCCTAAGTACTTGAGTCCCAGGCTTCATCATTTAATTCTTATTATTTTAGTTAATTGATTTAAATTAATCATTTCTTCACACTAGCCGTATATAGCTAAGGTATTTGATAGATAGAGTCAACATGAAAAGTTCAATGCCACGGCCGGGATTTGGACCTCGGATCTCCTGGTTTCCGTAGTGGTTTACCGGGAAAATATACAACTTAAATGGAGAATTTAATGTCATGAGTTGGCATGGTAGCTCAATAGGTTAGAACGACTGGACAGAAACCAAGAGATCCATGGTTCAAATCCCAGCTGTGGCATTGAATTTTTCAAATTGACTCTATCTAACAACTAATCTCTTTATAGAAAGTGTTAAAGTAATCATTAATGTAGAAATGAAAGTCAACTCACTTGAAGGCTTGAAAATGCAAACTTTAAAAAGCAAATTCAAATCAGTGTTTGAACAAAGTACAGGGTTTCAAATATTGAGACAAGCTGCCCAACTTCTAGAAGGCCATCAAGTAGAGACTGAGACTGAAAGTACTAGTGATGTGCCTCTTATGAAATATGCAAGAGTGATATCGTGTGATGTAGAACAATCATTTTCCCAATACCGTACAGTGCTACATGACAATCGACAGAGATTTCTAATGTACAGTTTAAAGTAGGCATGTGTTGTGCACTGTAACTCCAAACAATTTCCAATAATTGACATGTGATATGAATAACCCATCACTGGTGAGTTATGAAAACATTTCTTTTTTATTACAAGTTTTTCCATTATGTAAAATGAAATAAAATATTTTTGTGTTTTAGTAGGTAATTGTTTTGAACTTTTTCACAAATATTTTCTTGATTTTTAATGCATAAAAAATAATAAAATGTAACTTTTTAGTGCCTAAAAATCTGTTGCCTAATAATAAGTTTTTTATCTGAACACTTGTGAGGTATAATTACAACAAACAAATTATCATTCAATGCTCATTTTTCATTTAGTTACAATATTTTTATTTTTAGTATGTTATATATTTGAACTAAAAATGTATCAATTGAGTACAGCTCCAGCAGTGGCAAGGACAGCTTGTTTACAGTAAGAGAAGTCTAATTCATGTCTGTTACCTTTCATACTGTTTATTTATGATTTTAATAAATTATGCTAACACTTTATTTATCGCTGCCTGGGGATCACATATATGCACATATATTTTAGAAATAAGCAATGCAAACATACTTTTTATGTCAGCTGCTCTGTTCTTCATATTCAGATACATATCAGTATTTTTATTATGTGTGTTTAGGAAGGAGTTTCAACAACGATTTGGAATTACAATATCATTTGTAGCAACACACAGTGGTCTCACAAGATGGCAAGATTTTCCAGGAATGGAGGAAAACAAGGCAAAACCGTATGTTTTTAAAAATTTACTTAATCTATGTATACTTTATCATCATTTTAATAGTCAAGTTTTCTTGTGCAGTTGTCTAACTCTAACTAATAAAGTAAACTTTTTTAACATGTTTAATTCTTGTGTGGGACTTGTATGTTTCGTAAATTGAGTTTTATCTCTATCTGCAAGTAAAATGTTCTGACTTCATTGAGATATTTAAACCCTTTTCAATAGTGTATGTTATAAATAATTAGGTTCAAAAGTAAGGAGTTGCATCATTAATGCTGTTCTAAAAGTGAAATTACAAACCTGTTACCCCACTGTCTTTAACCATAAACTTAGTAGAGATTTACTACAGTGAAAATAAATATATTACTTCCTTACCATGCTCTCAGCTCTGTACACACTTCTTCAATGCACTACTGCTATTATCACTGTCATTTTACCTTAAGTAGTTTGGATTTAACATATTACAAGGATACAACACAAAGTTTTTCAAAAAGATTGCACATCTCCAATTGCTCTATAAGAGGAAATATTTTCGAAAATATTAATTTCCCCAAAAAACGACTCAAAAATGAAGTTATTAAAATGGCATACACATGTTTAAGATATTTTACAACAAATAAAATATATAGCTTGCATTTTCTGAGGATAGCCTCTTAAGTCACTTCATTTTGAATAACTTTATTTTTACTACAAATGTTTATCTTAAGTAATACGAAGAAGATAGAAAAATAAGCATTGGTGGCAATAGTTTATACAAGAGAAAATAATTTAAGTGTAACATATCAGATATTTTAGTTATGTGATCAAACTCAATCACCAACTGGTGCCAACACTGTCCACTGATTATATTGCGATTTCCTGAGTTTGCTTCTGCACTTATGTCACTTTTATCAGTACAGTGCTGAAAGCCAATGTAGTTAAGCAGCATGTGCACTTGTTTTACTATATCATTTCGTTTTCTTTTGGGAAGGGATTAAGATACAATGAGTGTTGAAGTAGCTTTTCTGCACTCTTCTGCACCAAAGAAGTTAAAAATTGTAAATTCAGTTCAAGTAAAATCTCAGAGACAAATTCAATTTGTAGATACTAATGAAATTTAAAATTATGAAAATAGTGTAGTAAGCCACCTAAAATGGTGAGTGAATCTGAACATAGGTTTGCTGAAAAACTAGTTGACTTACATATATGTTCAACAAACAAAATAATACAAAACTGAGTGGCTAACTGAATAAAGTAAAAATGTTGTTTTCCACAACTGTCAAAGAAATTAGAAAGTTATGTAAGATTACCTTTATTATTTAGGCTTACTCTTAAATGACAAACCTCAAATTTATGGTAATTAATTAAGGTGAGCCAAAGGTGAGAATAATCCAAAATATTCTTTTTTGGAAAGAGAGCCCTGATTATAAGCATACTGAAAAATAAAAACATACTGAAATTGTTTCAAAATATCTATAACATTATGCATTAGCATGTCCTGCTGAAAGATTATGTCACTGTTGCTGTTTGAAGGGAAAGAGTCGAGTCAGGCAGCTTTGTTACCATCATGAAGAAGAGGGAGTAGAGGAATAGTCGTGTTGCTTATTGGTTGGCAGGAGGGCAGTGGCTTTAAAGCCAGTCATGAGGTGGCATCATGAGGCTGAGATGGAACTACATTGCTGCTACACAAAAGACCCTTCCAGACTGTTTTTCCAGAAGGATCCAATTCCAGAAATGTTTATTGCACCCTGCAATTATAGTTGATGCAAAGTTGAAAGGCAGTCATTGTGTTTAGAGTCAGTCAAAAGTCAGTTGGACAGAGTCAAAGTCAGTGAGTTGTGCAGTGAGAGAAGTGTAGTGCTTCAAGCTGAGTATGGTATGTTCTAAGCTCTGTCATAAGGAGTTGGCAGGCCATGGAACGGGCAAGAAACAGTTCACGGGTTAGTATGTGTGGCTCAGATGAGGGATAGCTGAGCTATGAAACTGGCACTGAAGTAGTTTACATGTGAATATCAGAGTTGCATTCAGAATTGGTGGGTAGCTCCAGGTTAGAGGTACACCTGTGTGTAGGTCAGAAAGATTATAGCCGCACAAGAGTTGCAAGATACAGAGACTTAAAGGAAGACTATGGAGACATTTAAAACTGTTGCATTTGTAGAAAGTCTCATTGTTTGTTAACAATGAGCTATTGATTTTGGTGTAAATAAAGAAATATTAAGGTGAACATTTTTCGTCTTTGTGACAATACTATCATTTTTGTTCTCTTTGCATTTCAATAAATATATAGTTAAGATGTACTAGTATTATGATTCCTCTGACCTTAATTGCACATTTATTCCATATATAACTATAAGTTTTAAGAAGCTGAGTTTAATAACAAATTTAAAAATGTACATAGAATCAACATGAAAAATTCAATGACATGGCATTAATTCCATCAATTAACTAAAATTAAAAATGTACATTAGTTCTCCAGAAAATCCTTTTTATAATTTGTTAAAAAAGGTTTACATTTAAGAGAATATTTTATATACCAACCATCTTTTAAACCATTTCAACACTTCTCCTTACTTCTTCTTTATATAGTTTAGTTATGTCATATGCATTTCTTCTACACACATAAAAGTAAACTGGTCACTTGGTAGAAAAGGTTATGCATTGTATACCTGTATAGTAAATTGTCCTTTCATTGCATTTTATTTCATCATTTATAATGGGGTTTTTAAAACAGGCTTACAATTTTATGCATGTTTGAAGGAATTTAGTAACAGTGATGTCCAAATTAATTGAAATAGCTTCTGAAACTAGTACCTCAAAAAATAAAAGTATATGTGGAGGAAGTTAAAAACTGACTATAAATAGTTTTTTTCAATCTGTGCAATGTTTAGAATTATGGTTTTATTAATTTCAAACTTTCTTTACAAGTTGTATTAACATTTTTATTATATTTAAATTTAAAGTTTGATTTCTATAAGTTTTACAGTATTTATTTTGTTTTATTTTTTATATTTACTACTACAAATAATTTCAGTACATAGAGAGAGTATTGCATTCCACCCAAAACTTTGATACTAAGACTTTATGGAAAATCTGTTTTGAGGTTCCCCAAATTAAAAGAAAGGGGAACTTTAAAAAACATCTGCGGATGTATGTGCATTTGTACATGAACAGTGTAACTCAGAAATAAAAAGTGGTTAAACAAGGGTACAATGCAAAGATTTTCAAGAAAATTACTGTAATACAAGCTAGTTTTTACATGGAACATTCTTCAAACATTTTTATTTTCTGGTTCTATGAACTTTGATTAAAACACTATATGTTTTAATATATCTTAAGTTGTTAGAAATAACCTCTGACTCACCTTTATTCTGAAAAATTTTTGCATAACCAGTAAACTGCAGGAGAACTAAAATACAGCTATACCGAAAATGTGTGTGTGTGTGTGCTTAAATCCCAGAATTTCACATACAGTTAGGTGATCAATGTACATTAAGTCATCTTTCCCAAACAAACAGCACTGTGGAGAAGCCGTTAACCCAATCTTAAACAGATGTTCATTCATACTCATTCCCCCAGGGCCTACTGCGGTAGGTACAGGAATTGGCGATCCCGGGCTCTCAAGCCCCCCTGACACTCTCGACATGAGCTTCTCTTAGTGGTGAGGGGTCAGACAAAACACCCACCCACGTGTAGGCCATGCGTGGAGATCAGTGTCAGTGGAAAGGTTTTTCCTGGTGGTTGAGGAATGCGCATCTAAGCTCCTTCCAGTCTTCTTCTGAATTTGGGAAAGGTGTGCATTTCCAATACATTACTTTGGTTTCTGCTTCGCCCAAACGGGAGGTTAGGGACTAACCCACCCCTAATCAATCGGCCAGGACTAGATACTGTACCAAACTCCAGGGTGAGTGGGACGGCGAGCCTGCTATATCCCCTGTGTAGCCCTGTCATCCCAATGGGATGACGCCTTGTTGGGCTCCGTGGTGGGTGGGGAGCACTGGGGGATGAAACTTATTTCATTTCTTATGGGCAACACAAACTTTAATAAAAATATTTTAAAAAATGCCAAAGAAATAGTTAAGAACAGTGTAAAAGAAGTAGTTGAGTGTGCTCCTCCTTACTTAGTGATTAAAAGAACAAAGGAAGGCAGGAATTTTTCAATGGTTAATCCGTTTCTAATTCAGAAGGGTCTCGACAACATAGCTGGTGCAGTAAAGTACAAAGTCTAGAAATGGCACGCTGCTGATGGAAGCAATTTCAGCATCCCAGGCTGCTAAGATACAGAAAGCCAGCATGCTGGGCAGTTATCCTGTCAAAGTGCAGTTACATAGGACCCTGAATTCCTCGCGCGATGTTGTAAACACTAGTGCATTGGATGGTATGTCCAACGAGGATATTCAGGAGAACCTTCAGGAACAAGGCGTTACAGCAGTCTATCATGTGCAATGGAGAGAGTGAGGGCAAATGGTCCCTACTCGTACCCTGTTCTTGACCTTTGATCGGGTAGATCTCTAGTTCACGAGAATGCCCCCGTTATATTGAAGAGCGAACTATTCAGGAGATCCGGATTAAAGGGAAGGTATCCTTTTCAGAAGCCCAGAAACTTCTTCGTATCCACAAGCCCTCTGTAACATGTTCCCGTACCTACAGCTCTGTGGCGACTACCCCGTCGCTAAAACGGGGTACTCAAACATGCGATATGAATGGGGCAACTATTTCAGAGAAAGTTCTAGTGCCTAGATCGCAACCAAAAGCATCGCCAAACACACGTAGAGCTCCGTCCACACCACCTAAGAATACTGCAAATATAAACATATCAGTTATATCGCCTGACAAACCATTGATGTCTAGCAACAGGACCAAATTGACCGTAATGTACCAAGCACCAGAAATAAAGTTCAAGACCCAGTATGATAGAACTGCCTTTCTGAAGGAAAGCGCAAAGCCTGCTCCCGAAAAGACCAAGGGAAAGAGAAGTCCAAGAGCATCTCCGAGATCATCTTTGGAGTCATCATCTGGAGAGGACTCCGACTGGTGGCAGTCATCTACGTCGGTCGCACCTTCTAATCGGTTCGAGCCTCTCAAACCTAAAGTTGCAGAAGGAAAGCAGTCCTCCTCCATAGAAGATATGGAGCAGGAAGTAACTGACCATGCTGCCACAACGGCAGCAAAGAAAAGGCAGGATAAACCTGTGGAAACGAGCTCAACACCTAAAAAAAAAAGGGCAAATTGATCCGACCACCGCTAAAATCTACGTAATGTGCATATTTATTTGACATCATATCCCATTATGATCGCCATGACTATCCTACAATGAAACATACCAGATTTAAGAGCACATCGACCAGAGCTCGAACTTTTGCTCAAGAGAGTTTGCTTACAAGAGACTAAGCTACGACCACAAGACAATTTTAAAATCAGACGCTACACACCACTGAGGTGTGACATTGAAACAGAAGAGGGCATTCCAGATCACGGGGGCACTATGATGCTCCTCAGGGATGACATATTTGTAGATCCGATACAGCTGCAATCTGACATCCAATCTGTAACTGTAAGGATTAAGCTACCATCAATCGAGTTTTGCATTTGCAATGTATACCTATCTCCATCTGATGACCTCTTGTTAACTGACATTGAAGGTTTGGTTTTCCAACTATCAACACTGTTTCTCATAAAGCTGACATTCGGGCATGTTTGAAAGGCAGTCTCATTGCAAAATTCATGGAGAGCAATAATTTGGTTATCCTGAACACCGGAGAGCCAATGTTCCTTTCAGACTCCTTTAAAACCTATTCCCACATTGATTTGGCAGTTTGTTTATCCCAGTTAGCAGTTTCATTGCAATGGAATGTCATCTCTAATTTACATTCCAGTGACCACTTTCCATGTCTTCTTAGTCTCTTAACATGTGTCTCCCTCACGTATAGCTACTTAGCTGGCGCTTTGATCGTGCCAACTGGAACCTTTACACCCAGTTGGCTGTTTTTAATTACAACGAGCACGATTCTGTGAATGATTTAGTTGATCATCTCACAGAGAAAATTCTTTCCGCTGCAGAACAGTCTATTCCACGTTCGATCACCCAACCCAGTCAATTTCCTGTCCCATGGTGGATGAAAGACTGCCAGAATGCTATTCGTGCTCGTAGACAAGCTCTAAGGGTATTCTAACGACACCCTACCCTAAGTAACCTAATTGAGTACAGGAAAGCATGTGCAAAGTCTAGGCAAATAATTAAGGCTAGCAAAAAGACCTCATGGAACAATTTTGTATCATCTTTTAACATACATACACCTTCCTCTGTTGTATGGGATAAGTTAAGGTGCGTGGCCGGAAAATCGACCCGCTCTCAATTGCAGGTCTGAAAACATCTGCAAGAGTTGTTGATCCGTTTGACGTGGCTAACACCTTCGGCTGTGCTTTTGCTCAAGTGTCTAGCTCAAATAATTATGCTCCTGAGTTCATATTAATCAAGAATTAGGTAGAATCTCAAGATTTCGTGTTTAGTTCCAGAAACGTTGAAGATTATAATCGCCTCTTCACCTTGGCAGAGTTAGAACACGCTCTTTCATCTTCGCGACTGTCAGCACCAGGACTGGACGGAATCCATGTTCAAATGTTACAACATCTCTCCCCTGAAGGTAAGACATTTCTGCTCGAGGTCTATAACCGTGTTTGGGTTGATGTCACGTTTCCTGACAAGTGTCGAGAAGCCACCATTATACCTATCTTGAAAGCTGGCAAGGACTGTCACCTCCCTTCTAGCTACCGTCTTATTTCCCTCAACAGTTGCGTCTGCAAGGTGATGGAATGCATGATAAATGGGCGGTTGGTGTGGTGGCTGGAAACGTGCAACTTACTGAGTAACATCCAGTGCAGTTTTCGACGACGCCGTTCAACATTGGATCATCTTGTGTCCATGTCGACACAGATTATGAACGGATTCCTTAAGAACTGTCAAACCGTCTGAATATTGTTTGACCTTAAAAAGGCTTATGATACGTGTTGGCGAGCAGGGTTGCTACGCACTCTGCACACCTGGAATATACATGGACGCCTACCACTCTTCCTTCAGGAATTCTTGAAAGACCGCGTTTTCCGAGTAAGGGTTGGCTCGGCTTTTTCGAATATTTTTGTTCAAGAGAACAGTGTACCACAGGGATCGATACTAAGTGTTACGTTGTTTGCTATTGTGATTAATTCTATCTCAAAGTGTGTACCTCCGGGGGTTTCATCATGTCTATTTGTAGACCACTTTGCTGTCTATTGTACATCTCAGCGTACACCGTTTTTAGAGCGTCGTCTACAGACCACCTTAGACAACCTTAAGAATTGGAGTTTAAAAAACGGCTTCTGATTCTCTGCTGAGAAAACTATCTGTGCTAACTTCTGACGCCATCAGAGTCGATTACCTCCAAAGCTCCATTTAAGTGCTGATCTACTACCTTTTGCAGATGCGACGAGGTTCCTTGGATTGATATTTGATAGAAAACTTAGTTGGTCATCGCATATAGCACAACTGAAAGCACGATGTGACCGATCTTTAAATATCTTGCGGGTACTAAGTGGAAAATCATGGGGAGCGGATCGTAGAGTGTTATTGCGATTTTATCGTGCACTCATCCATTCCAAATTAGATTATGGTAATATCGTCTATGGCTCAGCACGACCATCTGTGCTGAAGAGATTAGACACAGTTCATAATTCTGGCATACCTATAGCAGTTGGGGCATTTCCAACGAGCCGTGTTATAAGCCTGTATGCTGAATCTGCAGAACCTCCTCTGCAGTACAGGCGCAACATGTTATTAGCAAATTATGGCTGTGGACTTAATTGCATGCCCACACATCCAACGTTTACACCGTTCTTTAACACCTTAATGGACGCGCGATTAGCAACACTTCTATTAAACCAAAGCCACCTGTTTTTCGATTCCGGGAGCTCCTTAGACAGCTTGATACTGAAATACTCAAGATGTATCCTAAGGGAGAGAGGACATACCCTCCTTGGTTCTGCAGAGCGTTCTACGTAGATCTGACATGACTAAATATGATAAATCTACCATGTCTAAGTCTAGTAGCCGCACATGTTTTTTAGAATTTTTATCGCGATATGAGGACCATTTTATAATTTATACTGATGACTCCAAGAGCTCAAATTGTGTTGGTTGTGCTTACCTGTGTGGAAACGAACCGTATACAATCGGATTCCACACAAGCACTTCCATTTTTACTGCAGAGTTTTATGCGATATACCTGGCCATTTTACACGTACGTCGACGAAAATTGGGGGACTGCTTAATCCTGAGTGATTCTCTCAGTGCACTTCAAAGCCTACGGCAGCTGTACAATTACCACCCTATTGTGCAGCATATCCAGGATGCCCTCCATGTGTTACACACTTCCGGCGTTAGCGCGGTGTGTGCATGGATCCCTGGTCACGTAGGCTTGCGGGGGAATGAAATGGCGGATTCAGCAGCCAAGACGGCTACCATGAAGCCCAAGATTCGAGTACCATCTGTGACATGGGAATATTTTAGGACTTTAATGCAGAGAGCTGTGCAAACCTGCTGGCAGGAAGAGTGGAACGCTCTCTGCAACAATAAACTTAGATCTGTGAGAGAACTTTCGATTCCCTGGGTTACCTTCCGTCGTTCATCTCAGCGTAAGGAGGTGAGTTTGCCTTGGTTACGTATTGGGCATTGCTTTTTTACTCATAGTTTTCTCTTTAGAAAGGAGCCTGCTCCACTGTGTCCGTTTTGCAATGAAGTGTTATCTCTCCGACATGTGCTGTTAGAGTTCCTTTGCCTAGCACACCTTGGGACATCTCTGCAGCTGCCGGCCAGCTTTGCAGAAATGCTAGCAGACGATAACAAAGTAGTGGAGAAGGTTTTTAGGTTCTTTTCTAGGTTAGACTTTAGAATTTAGCGACGGGAATTTTTGGTAGGTTGGATTTATATTTCATTTTATTTATTTATTGCTTTTTTGTTTGTTGTTATGTACATGTATCTTTTGTAAGTTTATTTACACTAGTGTAGAATTTTAGAAACATTTGTATCTGGCTTTTGCCATGACTAGTTTTTTTAAACAGCTCTGATAACTGCTGTAGTTGAGCGCCCTTATACACATATCATTATCATTACTCAAACTCATGAATGTAGATCTCACTAAAGTACACAATTATATCAAATTTTGTTTGTTGCCTTGTGGAGTTAACTAATTACATGTATTCCTTTTTATTTTTTGCATTTTAAAATGCCTGTATTTTTCTCAAATAGAATGTAATTATTTTTATTCATTTTTTATTGTTTTTATGGTCATGCCAAGAGAACAGAATTTCAAAAGCCCATACAGAACAAGCCATTCTTAAAATATTTGGCTATATTCCCTAAATCTCATTGCATCTTTAAGGAAATAATACATTTCTGCAAATGAATATCCAATATGATGCTTATCTAGATTAACATGAAGTAAATAGATTAATGAGCATTTGAAGAATAACTTGTAAAAGAGTGAGTAGAGAAAGTCATAGAAGTGCAATGTATGATGTTTTAAACTTTCAGTTATTGTATCTCCCACATGTTCATTTAATATGCCACCAGTGTGCTCCTGTTTATGAATGGTCCAACAAACTTAGGTCTTTTACCATATAACAAAAGGGTCATTTTAAAAATAACATGTGCAGTTAGCACAAAATACATATGGATGCCAAGTGCCATTCTGAAACTACAAAAATAGTCAAATGCAGTATTGCCACTACAAAGAAAGCCCTGTAATGACTATATACAGAATGTTAATGAATTGCAGTTAACTAATTTCAGTGATTGTAGTCATGACTAATATAAGCAAGTCGAGATAGGAAATGCATGGCTGCAATAAACATAATGCAGTTAATTGCATTATACCTAATTGGCACCATATGCTGATAAGTTGGTATTTAAACAAGGTGGGTAAAATTATTGGATTAGAATGTCTTTAAAACTGCTTCCCAAGTATAGGAATATTGACTCTTAGTAGCTCATTATTGGCATTCTCAAGATTTAATACCTTAAAGATCTTTTAAATCTGAACCTAATTACTTGCCAGTGCAACACTGAAGAGGGATTAACTGCCTTCTTGCATTATATAGCCTACCATAGAGGTGTTCCTGCAGCTGTTCTGGTGGCCGAATCCATAACGGTGTTACAGAGAGGATTGATTTGGTTCCTGTCATGTAGTTAATTTTTTTCTTTCATGTTCTTAATATGTAAATTTCAATAGGACACAAATAGTTGTATTTAATTTTTATTTTATGTAAGCTCATTCACCCTTTACGGGCCCAAATGACCTCGTTGTCGATGGGCCCTAAAACCCACTAATCCAAATCCATAAATTTATACAAGAATTAAAAGCTTAGATGAAATATTAAAAAAAAAATACACAAAAAAGAAGAAGAAAACAACAGAAAAAGGTGAAGGACTCGAACTCATTTACATTTTACTTGAAGGGTAATATCATAACCACTGATTGGTGGTTATCAGATTGTCACACATACAATACAAGGAACAGTAAAAATATACATCTAAATCATCATCGTCTCAGTCTGAGTCTAGATTTCATCTCTCACAAAGGAATCATTCTATATAATAAACTCCCAGCTAAGATAAAAAATCTAAATAATAAAAATTTCAGAAAAGCTGTAAAAAATATCCTAATAAAAATAATGCCACAGACAATAGATGAGTTTTTGAGAAGTAGAATTGAATAATAAAGTAAATATTGTTTTTTTTTTTTTTTTTTTGGTAAAAGTTATGTCTATTACAGTCTAGTTTTTGGAAGTGTAATACATTAAAAATTGTGTGACCTAAGTTGCATTATTCTTAATTACTATTGTATTATTATTCTGTCAATTACTATTGTATTATTTAACTACTATTGTATTGTTTAATTACTAGTGCATTATTAATTACTATTGTATTCATAATGTTATTGCTCAAAAGAATTGTATTATTCCTACGGGCACAAATTTGACGAAGCCATGAATATTGTATGTTCTTACGGTGAATAAAACTTACTTACTTACTTACTTACTTCCTGCGTCAAAGGGAGTGCTCGGACATGGCTCTTCATTTTTGTGTGTTGTGCATTCAAGGGCTATCTCATCAGCAGTGGTGTGCTGGCACTTTAGAGACTTACAGCTGTACCTTCTGCATTTAAACCAACAGACGATGAGTCTCTTATCTCACAAGATTGTTATATCTTGTTTAAGATATCTCCTCTTGCTCTGAAAATATTTTGGTGTAGTTCATTAAAACCCAGTGTATTAGCTATTCTATATATAAAATTACTAAAATCACACTTGAAAAACATGAAAGATTTGCATAAATTAGTTTTACTTTCCTTAATGTTATTCCAGGCATTTCAGTGAACTTCATAATAGAGCTATAGATGAAATTTGGTACAGAAGGGCTGTAGAGCAACATTATGCAGATGAAGAGAGTTTTGTTTACTCTGTACCATTTGCTGATGAAGATGAAGGTGAGTTATGCTCCATTTTTCTTTAGTAAATGTGCTTACTTTTCCTTACATGAGAGATAAAGCTTAGTGTAGGGGTAGGTAAAAAACCCATTTAGAATGATTTTATACCAGTGCCCTTTAGTAGAAATTGAAGAAACTACATCAGAATATACATGCTTCTGATACTGTTTGCCAATGTATTAAGTATTCTGACCATGATTAAGAACTACTGTGTTTGATGCTAAAGGTTTCAGTTAATTGCTCTTTTGAGTGATTATTACTTTTCTAACACATTTCTCTGGTTGGAAAAGTATAATCTCCTTGTTTGACTTTACATAGAGTTCCTGTAATCTTAAGTTCTGTATTTTGAGCCTTCATTTTTTTTTCAACAATTTCATATTTGAGGGGTTAATATGCTATTATAAGAAATTTTTGTTGTTGCATGACCACTCTATTTTCTCAAAGACCAGCGGAAATTATTACAAATTGCTATTTTGCAATAAGCAAACCTAAAAATGTGAGATACCTGCTACAGCATTGTAACTAGGGTTAGGATTTTCAGGTAAACATCTTTTTTCTTTGGGTAAATTAAAGCTCTTGGAATAGATGCTACAGTGTGAAATTTTGTTTTTAGTTTGAAAAGAAGCATTTTCTTTTTCACATCTTTTCCTCCTTTTGGCACCTTTATCCCTTTTTCCTCCCACCATTCACAAAATCCCCTATTTCTCACTTTTTATTTTAAATTTAATTCCATTTTATTCTATATGATTTCAAATCAAAGTAAAATATTTAACTTTCAGTTAATTTCTCCTCAATCTGCTGCAAACATGCAAATAGTAAACCTTATTTGTGTATAATTTTAAACAAGGTCTATTGGATTTTTGTCATCTCATGGGCAATAAATTGAAAAATTGAACTCAACTCTCATCTTATTTAAAAATTGCCACATTAGAATATTTTAGAATGCACTGTTTGCTTTCAAGAAACTTTATAAAAAATTATGTTTATTCTAGGATACAGAAATGATACACTGGTGACAGCTAGCCATGCAATTTTCTTCCAAGACAAACACAAAGGACTTACTCATTCCGATAACAAATCTAACAAATATCCTGTTGCTGTAGTTGGATTTCAGCTTAAACACACTTCCCTTCATTCGTTGTTCAAAAACATTACCTCAACCGTAAGTAGTACCTTTATTATCATTGTTAAGTGCCACTTATTAATAGCTATCCTAGTTATTATTCAAAATGTAAGTTACTTAAAGTGACGAGACAACCACATTGTTGGACCAATTGTTGCAACCACTTGCTAACAGGAAATGGATATGAGAATACAGTGCAACTGTTAGACAATTTTGAGAGTGGAAGAGGATATGACAGAAAGATCATTACAGCATTTAGTTTGAATTTATAAAAGCACAAGAGGGAAAAATGGATTGCATGGGTTATAGTAGAAACTGCATCAGTTATATATAAAACATTCAATACTTAATTTACTAATCATTTAAATTGGTTATAAATGTTTCTTTCTTTACTACTTGTCTATGACTGCATTATTGCATTTCAGCCAAAAATTATATATGGAGATGTCACTACAAGCAGATATTTTGAGGTGCTCAAATAGTTTTTAGAAAGGTACTAAAGGGAGAGAGAGACAGAGAGAGAGAGAGAGAGAGAGAGAGAGAGAGAGAAAGAGCGAGATGCATAATTTAAAAAAAATTGGTATTTAAGTTCAATGTTTTTTAAAAGTGTGACAAAGATTTTCAAAAGTTTTCAAAAGTAGTGGTAATGGTAGTGCTAGTGGTAGTGGTAGTGGTGGTGGTGATGGTCACCGTGGCGGTGGCAGTAGCAGTATTTATTCAGCTCTTAAAAAAGCTACATTTTTATGGTTTCTTCAAGAAAAAGCAAACAAAAGTTACAAGAATGCATACAGTAAAATCCTATTCCTAACTAAAAGTGTACAACATACAATTATTTTCATGGTTAGAAACTATAAATTAATTACATTAGCTATCATATTTTACTTAATCACATTTCCAGGAACTGTATAAAATGAATGAAATAACAGGAATGTCCTAAGGGACCTTTACATTGGAAACCTGAACTTCCTCAAAAATACCTCTAGTGAGTTTACTTAGAATGCTATCTATTTGAGATATTTGCATTACAAATGAATGTATATGGAAAATTTTCTGAATGGTATGAGAGATCCTTTATACTTAGAAACACTTGTATAGTTGGTAAAGGATAAAAATATAAATATGTATACACCTATATTGATATATCTATATGGATAGTTATAGTTGCATATAGTTGCTTTATACTTATTCAGTTCTATGTAATTCATATTTATACGTGAATTTTTATAGGTCTCAGAAAAATTGTAATTTAAAGATGTGTTATTAGAACCTTACTTATATGTAGTTCATTTTCTGTTATTTGTACTAAATTTAAATCAAATATAACTGAGTTTTACATAATTAAATAAGCATACAACATTCGCTATTTTAAAAGAAACTCAAGACCTATTTTCCTTATCACTGTTGCGAAAAACACAAACTGAGGGATGGTTTTCGACACAAAAATGTAACAACAAACAAGAGGTTTTCCTTTATTTTTTTTATTTACGTCTGCCCCAACGTTAAGTTATACCGGACGGTGAATGAATTAGGTGAAATGATGCTCAAATGAGTCCAGGGTCCATGGAGCTTAGAGTTACCCGACATTAGTCTTGAAGGATAAGGGAAAACCCGGAAAAAACCTTATCTAAGTAACGCACCCTGACCGAGATTCGAACTTGGGACCTCTTGAACGTGAGGCAGACATGCTACCATCTACGCTACCGAGGCAGGCAACAAACAAGAGGTGAAGATACAAATTTTAAATATGTGGTGTTTACTGTTGAACAGTAGTTTGTCTTGCAGCTCTCAGTTGCTTTTAATCCGTCATGTAGAACAGCAAAAGGAAATGTTATATGCTAGATAGGAAAGTAAAACTCATGCGAGAGGTAGAACATAATCCACACAAAACCAAAACCAAAATAGCTTTAGACTCAGGAATTGGTTATGTCATGCTATTACAGTCATCAGTAACAGAAATCTTTTCATGGAAGTGTTGAAAACAGTGTTGTTGTATAAATTAAATTAATTGGGAGTCGATTAATGACACTCCCAATTAATTTAACAGAAATCTTGTTTTGAATGAGTTTTTAAAATTAGGTGCAAAATCAACAAAATGCAGCTAACAGCAAGATGTGAGATATAATGATTTGGAAATGGCACTTTTCACAAGGTTCCAGTAGAAAAGGGCTGCAGCTCTGCAAAATCAGTGGTAACATGCTAAAAGCAAAAGGAATAGATTTCGCTAAAATAATGAAGATCATGGATGATTTAAAGGCTTCAAAGATCATCATGAAATCACAGAGAAAACTAATATAAAAATTATTTGTGGTTGGTTTATTGACACTCGTCACTTACTTTTTCATATATTTATGAGAGACTAGTTTCAAAGGCCCTGGCCTCCATTTTCAATCTCTTCCCAACTGGCATCTGTTGTTAATATGCATAATATGCATATATGCATATGTTCATAGTTCCACCACCAGAGAGAGCAGATAACAACAGATGCCAGTTGGGAAGAGATTGAAAATGGAGGCCAGGGCCTTTGAAACTAGTCTCTCATAAATATATGAAAAAGTAAGTGACGAGTGTCAATAAACCAACCACAAATAATTTTTATATTAATTTTGACGTCACTGTTACTAAATTCCTCCAAACACACAACAGAGAAAACTATTTGCAGCGAGTTGAATCCTGTATGAGATCATGATACAACACTGGAAAGAAGAAGTTTATCAGAAAACATAAGCAATTATCAGCCTCAAAATATCTATAACTGTGATGAGACTTGCCTATTCTACAATTTCCTTCCCAGCAAGATATTAGTTGGAAAGTGTGACTCATCGTCATGGAAGCAAGAAATGTAAAATTTGCATAACAGTTCTTGTTCTATATAACAAAATGAATAGATTTTTACAAAATTCAGGAAATAAATTTATTATATTTTGCAGTTTGACTCATCCAAACACTACCTCTTAGGCAAAGTCTATTTAATCCTTTACATTAATATGATTGAGAGTAGCTAATTGTAACAAAACTAATCTACAAACACTATTGCTGGGCTCTCCATTTAAGATCTCTTTTTAATGCATCAAAAAGTGCAAATGGATAAACAAGATAAATTTGACAGTCTTCTAGTTGCAATCTTAGAAGCAGTTGAATATGCAACTTTGTGTATACTTCCTAAAAACTCCTGAACATATTTTTCAGTAACAACAATAATTAAGTAATAATTATAACATAGTACTTTTAATGTACCTATATGTTTCACTTCATAAGAAAAATAGTAATACACATTATAAAAGAACAAATATATATTATGGGTGCCATTTTAATTTGAATTAGTTATTGCAAGCACAGTAATTTTATGCACATTTGAAGGATCCTACTTGCTGAGTTTATAGTCTTCGCTATTATTTAATGCATAAAAGATCAATAATAGTCTGTCTATACTTATATAGACAGACTATTGTAATCAGATTATTATAGACAGCTAATTGTTGTAGATAGATTATTATAGATTAACTTTAAAGAGAGTCGATTAATGACACTAAACAACACTTACTTTGTTTAGTGTCATTAATCGACTCTCTTTAAAGTTAATTTATCATAACAACACTGTTTTCAACACTTCCAAGAAAGGAATTGAGATTATTATAGTATTAAAATACAATTTTAAACCATTTATAAATCACTACTGAATTCATATTATTTTAAATTTCCCTTATAGTTTACTGTACTGCCTTTATACATATATTGAGTAATCTGACTTACTTAACTGCAGAACAGAAAACAAATAATGAAATACATGGCTGATACAAGATAAGATGACAATAGTTATAGTATAAAATTTATAAACAAGATTCTTTCAAAAGTGGTTGATATATGCCCAATCATCTTCCAATTGAAATAAAAAGTGAAAGCAACAGCATTAGATTGAAACAAAGTTTAAATATATCACTTGCAGTCCTATATATAATATTACTAATCTTCTAAATGACCTTTTACAGTTTTCAAAGTTTGTTTATTCCCTTTGTATGTAATATTGTTTGAAAGAATTTGTATTTTCTTTGTATTTGTATATTTGTTTTTCTAAATTAACTTAATTTTTCAACTTTTATTTATTTTACAGAGCTTGAAACTTGTATTTGAATCTTAAGGGCAATAAGTTGAATTTGAATTTACAGTGTGAGACATGCTCCAAGACATGTGCATCTGAGGAACTAGAGTGCTTTGTACTAGATAACAATGGTTTCATTGTGGTTTCTGAAAACTTGCGAGATACCGGGAAGTTTTTTGGTGAGGTACAAGGCAATGTAATGGAGACACTTGTTGAAGAAGGGCTGTACAAGCCAATTCGCATATATGACTACCAAGCGGTCTGCTTTCGAGAGGATGGCTCCAAGAACAGAGGACCTCTGCTTTTGACTGTATGTATATATAAAAACACTTACTGTTTTAGTTGACTAGTTATCTTATCTGCAGATGTTACACCAATAGTATTACTCCTTGGCTACAAATGATAGAAAAATTGCATAACAAAACATTTACTAGAAGCCCTTATTGTTTTAAGCTTAAGAGATAACGTCTCAGATATATTTGAGTTAATTAATGGAAAGTAATCATTTCTACACACTAGCTGTGTATAGGCTAAGGTTTTTGATAGATAGAGCCAAATTGTAAAATTCAATACCATGGCTGGGATTTGAACCATGGATTTCCTGGTTTCCGTCCAGTTGCTCTTACCCATTGAGCTACCGTGGCCAATGTGCCGTCCTGACATTAAATTCTCCAATTGACTCATATATTTTCCGCGTAAACTACTAGGGGCTCTCGTATTGCCATGGCATTGAATTTTTCAATTTGATTGTATCTATCTTAGATTAGATGCCTTTTGAAATCAGCCTCCCATTATTACAGCCAAATTTATGTAAGACACTAAACTGCAATGCAAAAAAATTAATTCTGATATATGTTGCTTCTATGTGCAATTGTGGTTGAATATGCATAATAATTATCACTTGAGAACTTTACCATCCAGCTAGAATTAATGCTGCATGAAAGAATGCAGTGGTATATCCTTACATTTCTAGTCCAACCATTTTACAGGTGTGATAAATAAACAAACAAACAAATAATTAAATAAATAAATTTTGCAATACTACTATTCTGGCACCTAACATCTAAACCAGTACCTAAATTTGCAAATTATTCCCTTATACAATTCAATTCAATTTATTCGTCCTTTAAATCTCTATACAAGATTGTGGATACGTCAAAACAAAATATTTACAAAACTTAAGTATAAAATTTAAATACAGAAATTACAAAAAAAAACATGTATAAGAGTAAATGTCAAAATATAATAATATAACTTAACTTTCCAAATACTCTTGAATAGAATAAAAACATGCTTCACTTAAAAATGTATGTAGTTTCAATTTAAAAATATTTTGGTTGTCAATCTGTTTTAAGAGGTAACTTATTGTATAGTTGAGTACCACTATAAGTGAAGGAATGTTTGTATAACGTGGTATTATGACTAATTGCTAGTAGGTTTGAACTGTTTCTTGTATCATGCTGGTGTGTCACTGCATATGTTTTAAAGCAATTTAAACTAGCTTTACATGTAAAAGAACTTTGTACATGTATAAATATGGCAGGGTTATAATTTTCAGTTCCTTAAAACACACTCTACAGCTCACATGTGCAGATTGGTTCACTGTTATTCTTATGGCTCTGTTTTGCATTTGGAAAACCTTTTTTGACATATTTGAATTACCCCAAAAGATGATACCATAATTCATAACCTTTTATAATTGTCTAACTTTGTAAGGAATCATTGAGCAGATATGCCAGTAATGTTAAGGACGACTAATATGAGCATATGCTTGAAATGTTAAACCATTCTCAAATACCAAAGGCAATTGGATGCAATATGAGCTTAAAATTGCATTTTCTACATTTGCATCTTAAATGTTTTCCTAAAATCTTGGGTGCAATAAGTGAAGAACAGGGAGAGAGATTCCATGAAAACATAAAGGAAATGGAAACAAGATACTAGGGTCAAAGGGAAGTAGCTATGATAGCCAATTTCTGTTGGTGTTTAATTAGAGACAACCCTTGCCATTGCCACAAATGTAAGTTAACTGAATGTTTTTAACAAGACAGAGAAGAAAATAAAATCTTGAGATATGTTTTAAATGCCCTAGTTTAATAAAAACTATTCCATCTGTAGAATAGGGACTACATAATTTCACACAGTTTTGAACTGTATATAAAACAAATAATCTCAAATATTAGATATTTCTATTCTGAATGGCAAAAAAATGGACATGGCCGAAAAAATTGAAAGTAGATTAGAATTTAGCATACAAAAATTAGCTTTGGAAACCTGCTTAACCAAATGCCATAGAAAAAATATTTAAATGTCCAGATGAGTCTCTAGTATGTGATAGGCCACACAAGTTATTGTCGGAAGATATAATATGCAGAAATTACAATGTTTTTAAAACAAACAGGCCAAACTGTTGCATTACACACCATTTAATAAAGAGAGCTGCTACTCTAGGATATCCTCCATTACACTAAGGCTAAACATTATTTTCCTGAGTTTGAAGCATAATGTCACTAAATATGTATGCCACTAAAAATTTAACTTTTTTCTACTTAAGTAAGCATCTAAAGAACAAAATGATAAGTATAATTTTCCATCTGTTTTTTATGTATAGAAGCACCTTAAGTGGGTGACCTCTACAACCCTTCCATTAGTTATAGGTAATTCATTTATATCAATAAATCTGGAAGTTGATAGAAATATTGTTAGAATCATATTAAAATAGAAATAATGGAGTTTTTGAAACATTTCTGGGAAATTTAAAAAGTGAGTGTTTTCCATTTTAATACCTGTATAGTTTATCTCTGTACAATGTGAAGTCCCAGAACCACTAAAATTACTGTAGCTACTTTAATAAAGTAAATATGCCAAATAACTATTTGGTCCTAATTTTTAATGCATACACAAAATCCCTAAATATTCTCATTTAAATGCCACTAAATAAGGTAAGTGTTTAAGCAACTCACTACTTAAAAGTCTTTATTTAATATATCAGTCAGATAATATTCCAGTTTCTTTCTTTTTACAGCCACTGAATCATTTGAAGTGGATGATGGAATGGATGATTGGAAACCTTATATGGTTATTCATAGAGATGAACTTTAACTTCTTTTGGAATTTGAACTGGGCATTTGCTTCTGATGATGGTAAGTCTTAACAGCTAGCGCATTAGCACTAGTAAGATGCATTAAGCAAGGAACAAGTCCACCTGTGCATTAGCAATTAAACAGATAATATTGCTTTTACTGTCCCTTGAAACTGAATAACAACATTGGCAACATTGGCAACATTTCCTTAACATTTTGCCCTGGATGAATATTGCTACTAGATAAGGATGATATTCTCAAAGCTTAAAATTACAGCAGCTTTTCTTGTTTGTTATTAATATGGCATGTAAAAATTAGATTCTATAATTGAACATTTCTCTTTTTCTGTTTCCTTTTAAGCATAATATTTCACAGCATTCATGCTATATTATTTGGAGGTATATTTTTGGTTCTGTAAATTACATTCAGAGAATTTTTTACATGCTTAGAGTGAAATGCTTCAGGAAGTAGTTAGAAAACTCATATTAAATGAATTCAACATCACAGTTATACCTGACTTCTGTGCTATTAAAGAGCAACATTCCAAATATAAGATTAACATTTTTGCATGAAAAGGTAGTCTTAAGGAATGTATGGCATTATGTACCAAATAACTTTGTATGAAAACTAAAATATTATACACAAATGCTATAGAACGTGGGTAAGCAACTGCATATATCAGCATCATCATCTGTGGCACTATACGCAGTAACAACAGACTTTTAAAAGATCAATTGCACATTCTAAAGAACCACAATGCAAGAGTAATCAGGCATAATGTTACATAAGGGGTGTTAACGAACTCTACTGAAATAATTTCAGTGATTGTAGACGTGACTAAGATAAGAAAGTAGAGATAACCAATGCATGGTCTGGGGTAAACATAACACAGTTAAACCTATGCATGATTGGAGGAATTTAGTAACATTTAAGAAAAAATTAATTGAAAAAACTATTTGTAGTTGATTTTTTGACACTTTGTCACTTACAATGTTATATTATTGAGGGACTAGTTTTGGGTGCCTTCACTTCCATTTTCATAAAGTTGGATAGAGGTTGAAAATGGAAGTGATGGCTCCCAAAACTAGTCCCTCAATATATAAAAATGTAAGTGACAAAGTGTCAATATACGGATTACAAATAGTTTTTTCAGTTAAGCTTAGACAAAATTTTAAACAAACAACCAAAATAAACAAAACAAAAATTACAAAAAGTTGAAGGAGACTCAAACCCGTTTACCTTTCACTTGAAAGCTAATGTCATAACTAGACATCAGATTTACATGCACTAAAAATGTCTAATATATGCATGCATATATGCTGTAAAAATCATTAAAATATGCATTAAAATATGCTAATATACACAATATATTTTATATATAGGTAAATAATTTGATGCATCCACTCATGTTGAATCTTCTTCCTTGTACTACGTCATTCTAGAGGCTATAATTTGATTTGCAGTACACCATTTTTTCCACACGTTCGAGAGTTCATTTATAACGTATATCAGATAATATGAGTTTGTATACAGAGGAGGACCTATCAGCATCCAAAGATGTGATTGGACAATATTTATAAATACTAACAAGCTCTTGAGGAATTTCTCCTAGAAGTTCCACGCTGGCACCTTGGGGATATTTTTAACAGAGCATAAAATATTGATATCAAGATTTCTTTGTAATATACTGCACAGTTTTGTACTCAATATTTCCTATATTTTGAAGGGGCACACTGAAGTTCACTCTTCACTTACTCAAAGATTGATACAAATGCATGAAGGGAAAAGCCACACATTTCTAGCTTTTGTATTGCTTGAGGCATCATTTTGAAATGTATATTTTTAGTAGCCAAGTCTCTCTGCAATGTTTTATTTCTGAAAGTGTCCCGCGAACTTGAATTGCCAAAGCATAATTTGGATTTAACTGCTTTAACTGCATTGAAATTGTCAGCTTAAAAGGGAGCAACGTTTATCCACATACCCCAGGGGAAGAACTGGTTCTGCAGATAGAGAATGTTCCAGGAGACTCAGCCAGGGGCTTTCACAAAGACTTTCTGTGTAGTAGAAATTAAGAAATATATATTGGAAAAACCAAAAGAAATTTAGAAACAAGAGTGAAGAAACACTTTAGGAACATAAAATATAAACAATTAGAAAAATCAGCAGTTACCACTCATTTTTGGGAAAAAAACCACAACATAAATCCAGAACCAAAACCACTAAAACATACATCAGGAAAACAAGAGCTATCCACATGGGAACAAATCTTCATTTCAAAAAATAGGAACAAAGTATTCAATTTTGACATCCCCCAGAAAGATTTGTTCAGCAAGTTCCTCGAACCGCCACCAGAGGAGACCTATGACAAAACGTCGTCAAATACACCAATGAGAACCAGTCAATGGCCGGTTGAGGATGGAGGCAAAGTCTCTGAAACATGTTCCAGAAAAATTTAAAAGTAAGTGTTGTTTAGTGTTGTTTAGTGTCATTAATCGATTCCCTTTAAATTTAATTTATGAAATTATGGTATTTACTTCAGGAAACTGCTGTTATATGACTTCTGCTACCTTTTGCAGCCCATGCACAATACATGTAACGTGGATTAAATGATAAACAAATTTCAGAGCTGAAGTAGCTTGCAGCGTTTAGGTGGCAGCATCTGAAAGCAAACCCCAAAATTTATGTTCGTTACCTGCTTCTGGCGACAATATTCTTAAAGCATCATTAACAAAGCGAGCAATAGTGAAATTATTAGTTTTCTCTAACAGCCTAGAAGCAATAAAAAATGGTTTTCCCGGGTCATCTTCATTTTCCTACCTACCAGAAAATTTGCCACATGATGTCCAAAATAATCTTAGATTTCTTTAATTGCTGTTCGGTAACAGCCTTCAAAATAGTTTTTCCTGAGGTTTGATTCATTTGGGATGGTATGATTACAATAAATTAAATTTAAATGGAGTCGATTAATGACACTAAACAACACTTACTTTTAAATTTTTCCGGAACATGTTTCAGAATAACTAAAAGTTATATTTATATGAGAGTTATAGCATTTAAAGAAAATCTTACTGGATGTAAACCAATTTTGTTCCACTTTTTGTTCTCAGATTTGCAATATCCTGATGGTTTTGACACTGGCACAGAGCCCTCATTTCTTGAGGATGATGAGCAGGGCATGAGATCTACTGATCCACCTTATGAAAAGCTACAAATCAACAGAACAAGACCTGAGCCCTGTGATATGGAAAGAACTTTATACCAGTTGCAATCTTTTAACAGCAAGGACAATCCTTACCAGGCTAATGCAAAGTCCTGTGACAGGTAAAATGTAACAACATTATGTAAGCCTTATATACATTCATAAACTTTAAATATGTAAATAGAAGTACAAAAATTTATATTCTGAATTATGACATTGAATACCATGAATGCTGACACCACAAAATCAGGGAGCATTTTATAAGGCTTTACAGCTTGTATGTGCAAAGCACGAAGGAGATATATTTGATGCTTTGAAGAAAAGAATAGAATCAAAAAATTGGGCAACAAAAAATGTTTGGGAGGCAGGCTTTTTGCTTGTTTTACTTAATTTTGTAAATTGTTTTAGAATTTAAAGTATTTTTTAATTTGGTCCAAATTTTAAATCAATGTTATTTGTAAGTGTATAATCCCATGTCATACTCCTGTAATTTGCATGTAATGTGCTATCATTTCGGAAGTTCAAGAGATAAAATTTGGTTATATAAGACTCTTGAAACAATTTTATAAGATATCATACAAACAGTGTATCTCGAATACGAGAGCCCCTAGTGGTTTACTAGGAAAATATATGAGTTAATTGGTGAATTTAATGTCAGGATGGCACATTGGCAATAGTAGCTCAACAGGTAAGAGCAAATGAATGGAAACCAGGAGATCTGTGGTTCAAACCCTGCCCATGGCATTGAATTTTTCAGGTTGACTCTATCTATCCAAATAAATCGACAGACGGGACGTGAACCATGGATCTCCTGGTGTCTGAGATCCGTGGTTCGGGTCCTGGCTATGGCATTGAATTTTTCAGATTGACTCTATCTATCCAAAACCTTAACCTATATACGGCTGGTGTGAAGAAATGATTAATTTCCATCAATTAACATCATACAATATTCACATATTTCAGGATAGATCAATGCCTGAAAGCATTCCTTCTCCAGGAGGAGGCCGAAGTATGTGATATGTGTTGCTGCAGTAAAAGATCAGTGGAAATCAATGCTAACAAGGAAACCATTTACTCTCTTGCTCCTTATTTAAGAGGTCTGAATGGAAGTGGCTGAAAATTACTAAAGATGATTCTTCATCCATATCCATTTGAGTATCACATAATGGAGAATTGACTATAAAGTATCCAAATTTTATTCTGTTATTAATACATAAAAAACTGAATTTAACAACAATGAAGCAACAAATATTACAATAAAATATAATTATTTGTCACAAACTACACTTAGATTTTTAAGAAAAATGAACTTTCCACAGAATTCAAGAGACTGATTTTGCAAATCCTTATTTGCATCTTCAGTCTGCTTATTCCCTAGTGGCTGTAATGATAACAACCAGAATAAACAGACTGAAGATGCAAATAAGGAGTTGGAAACTAGTACCTTAAATTTGGTGAAAAGTTCATAATTTTTCTTAAAAAGATAAGTGAAGTTTGAGACAAATAATTATATTTTAGATAGCCATGGTAATTCAGTGGACAGAAACCAGGAGATCAATGTTTCAAATCCCGGACATGGCATTGAATTTTTCAGGTTGACTCTATCTATCCAAAACCTTACTAGATACGGCTAGTGTGAAGAAATGAATAATTTCCATCAATAAACTTAAATAATAGGAGTTTAATGATGAAGCCTGGGATTCAAGTACAATAGTAAGTCACCACAAACAGTGTATCTTGAATACGAGAGCACCTAGTGGTTTACTAGGAAAATATATGAGTTAATTGGAGAATTTAATGTCAGGACAGTACATTGGCAATAGTAGCTCAATAGGTAAGAGCAAATGAATGGAAACCAGGAGATCTGTGGTTCAAATCCTGCCCATGGCATTCAATTTTTCAGGTTGACTCTTTCTATCCAAAACCTTAGCCTAGATATGGCTAGCGTGAAGAAATGATTAATTTTCATCAATAAACTTAAATTATATTTTATTTTAATATTATTCTGTTACATTTGCTGCACTAATGCAGTAAATTCTTGTTAACCAGGATTACCTCCGAAAGACATCATTGTACAGTTGAAATGCATAAAGAATATAAAAGAGGCATGGCAAAACAAATTGAAAGCAAAATGTGTCAGACACAGCTGTTTCTCTCTATGCACATGCTTACTATGAGGGATAGTAAGACAAAGATACAGCATAGTGTGTGTGGAATCCAATGTACAGGATTGCTGCATGTGTGGTTTTCACATGGCAGCATTATTCATGTGAGCATAAACATGGCACAGATCACATGTGCGGTACTTTATGGTTAATTAGGCAAGCAATTGTTGGGAGCATGTCTATTGTAATTGCCTGTAATTACCAAATGACTAATAAGCATTAATGTTTTACTGTACACAGATTCACCTCTTTGGTTGTACAAAAATCTTTTTAAGTATTTGTATGGGAATGCTTCCAAAGCATTTACATTTCAGAATATCTTGCTTAAATTTCCAATTATGGCTTATTTGAAAATAAATCACTTTTTTCTGTTACAAGAGGCAATATTGGATGATATTTCTTCATATATATTCTTCATAATATTTTGTGCATATTCTTCATAACAATTCTTATTATTAATATTCAATATTAGGTTTCTCAGAGCTCCAATAATGATTAGTGTGTTACACAATATCCATGAAGGTGGAATCAAGCCTTGTCCATGACAAATATCTCTGGGGTAACGTAAAACAAAATATAAAAAACAAACTCACACATACTGGAAGAATTACAACAAAATATTAACCAAAATTGCCAGTATGAACAATGGTGAGTTGTGGATAGTTTCCTACTGATGTGCAAAAATTATATGGACAATAATGGTGGCAGTTTCAGCATCTTCTTTCATAAAACTGGTAAATAAAGCCTTTAAAAGTAGTTTTTAAAATGTTCTATGGTTTCATCTGCACATTTCTATGATAGTGGCAGTTGGCAACAAGTGCAGAAGTCACAGATGGGCACTATGCAGCCAGTTCAGAGGTTTTTTACTATCTTTATATACCTATCTATACAGTGTGTGTGTGCGTGCGTGCGCGTGCGTGTGCGTGTGCGTGTGTGTGTGTGTGTGTGTGTGTTTTTGGAAATACATATTTTTTTCCAATTGAGAAGTTGTTATTCATTTTTTCTCAAAATCACATAAAGAGCCTGGAATTCTAAAGCCGTCACATAGTATTTTCCTGTTTAAAAGTGTGACTTGCTTTAATCTAATGTATTCCTCTTATTATCTATAAAACAATGTTTTTGAATGTTTTTCTCTATTAACAAGAAATAGAGAGAAGTAGAAGCTGAGGCTTGCATGGTTGGCATGTTTGGAAGATATCAGAGTAACTTTTTTGTCTCATATTTTCACTTTATTTCATCCTATTCTTCAAAATACATAGGATACTTCACAGTATCTACATGTAGAGTGATGTTTCATTACAAATTTGTTTCTCACAGTTTTCATATACATATAAACTATGTTTGCACTTAAAAGTAAAAATTGAATCTATAACAATGAAGCAAATATAATTAAATAAACTGTAATAATAGTCATTAAACTTCACGCATCTTTGATGTTATATATAGTAATGGGAACAGTTATGCAAATGTATCATATAACTCAGCTGAAGAGGCAAATTATGTAATTACAAATGCAGTCCCATTATCACATACATATTATATATAAAAAATAACTGAAGTTTAAACACTAGCTATTATTATAATTTATTAATTATATACCTACATTCCAAGTTGAGTTTAAAATCTTCAGCAGTGTAGAAAGCATTTTCTGTTAAATATCTTTTGACGCTTTTCTTGCATATCTCTCTTTGTTCTATGTCTTTTATTTGTTTTGATAAACCATTACAATATTCTTTCTCTATTATTTCTGTTGAATGACTATTACAATGGGATATCAGAAAATAATCAGCATTATCTTTTTAGTGAAAAATACTGGTCATGTTTACTCAAATTCCATTACAGTCCTTCAAAGCAATCTCCTTCAAGCACAATACAATTTCAGCTTTCAGATCAATGTTCAAAGCCTCTGTGAAGCCTCCTTTTAATAGTCTGTTGAGTACACCCAAAATTTTATTGTTTGGCTGCTGATCACGCCAAAAGTAATTACCGCAAAGCTCGTTTTTCCTGCGGAAAATAGGTGGAAGTCACACTGTGCTAGATCTGGTGAATAAGGTGGATGTGGCATCACCTCAATGCCTAATTCAATGATTGCTTCCAAAATCTTGAGGCACGATGAGCCAGTGCATTGTTCTGATGAAGAACCCATCCTGTTCAGCAAGATTTTTTGTTGTTGCAATTTTCCTCCTGGCCCATTTAGTACTTCACAATAGTAATTTGCAGTAACAGTAAAGTAGTTTATCCACCACATGATCATACACCTTGCCCTGCTTATTGAAAAAGACAAGATATATGACATTTGAAAGTAATGAGTCGGTAATTCAAAAACAAACATCACTTAAATTATCCTTACTTGGACATGTTTCGGAGAACGTCTTGTCCCCATCGTCAGCAGTTATCCGACTGGTTGGATCCGTGGTTTTTTGAAGTTAGCTGACAACCACGGATCCAACCAGTCGGATAACTGCTGACGATGGGGACAAGACGTTCTCCGAAACTGTCCAAGTAAGGATAATTTAAGTGATGTTTGTTTTTGAATTACCGACTCATTACTTTCAAATGTTAAATACATCACTGTTTCTAACCTTTTGCTTCAAATAAGATACTTGGTTCAACTTGGGCCTTTTGGGTGTTGAACTTGAAGGATGCTTCCTCTGAGCACCGTCCTGTTTTGTCTGTGCCATAATGATGAAACCAGGATTTGTAATGTGTGATGACTTTGTCAAAAATATCTAGTTCTCGCTGAAACCTACCCTTCCACCTTGACATGTCATAACATGCTGAACCTTCTGTTTATCACTCATCACATGAGGCACCCAGTTTGCTCAACTTTTCTATATCCTAGAACATTTCATATAATGTCTTCAGTTGATCCATAGGATATATTCATAATCTCTGCAATCTTTGTTTATGATAGGCAATGGTCTTCACACAATATGACATTAATTGTGTTGACATTGGTTTCAGTATTTCAAGCTGAGGCCTTCAGGGAAGTGGGACAACCTCAAGGTCATTATGACCCTCCCAAAATAGTTTATACCACTCAAAGATTTGTGTTTTCCTTATGGCTTGTTCTTTGTAGGCTTGTGCAACATTTCTAATGTTTGTGATGGATTTCTGTTGAGAAGAATGCTAAATCTAATTGACGCTCGCTGTTGTAACTTGAGATCTATATTGCATGTAGTGAACATCCCCATACTCTTTCTCTCCTTGCTTCCAACTGCTTAAGGTGGATGTAATTGGTCAGATCTCTCCAGTCTGCCAACATTAATCTCAAACAGGAGTGCATTAAAATGCAAAAAAATAATTCTGGTTTACTTTTTGACACCCACTCGTAAGTATTCCACTGAATGCAGTTCTGCAAAAGTTTTGTTTTCTTCTAACATTATAATTATGCATGTGACTCTTTTTAGCAATGTTTCTATTTATTACAATGAGCTTAATGACTTCATATATATATATATATATAGTTTCAAAATGCGGTAAATCTGCAAATAGCAATTTTACAGGAAAGATTAAAATGTAATAACTACTAAACTAAACAACACTTTTGATATGTAGTTATGTACTCGTGCTTTAAGAAAATGATTAATAACATGATGTCGAGTGTCAAAAATCAGAGGCTTAATCTAAAGCTATAATCGTGGGTTAAAATATGAAAAAATCCGGACTTATATTGTTTTGCACCGAATAAATGGACACAAAGCCTTTTGAACTATTCTTCCATATAAACAATGCTAACTTCAGTAAATCGTTTTATTGCAAATTTTAAGGTATTTTGAGCTGTTACATGCCAATGTAATTAATAGTTACACATTTTGCTGATCTGAAATTTTTGTTTAGAACCATGTAACTCTTTTTCGAAAAATACAAATTTGAAACCAACTTAATGTTATAATTATGGAAATCAGACATAGAGATGTGGAAAGTCCTTACTAGTGGTCATGTATTGTTAATAATAAGGTCCTATAACACTGCTAGGTTTGAATTAAGCACTAAGTGCATTTAAAATTTCTAACAATTGTGACTGATGGTTATCAAAGTGAACACAAACTACTGTAATAAGCAATGGCACAACTCTCAAAAATTTAAACCATGTTCTTCTTCCAATCACACTCTTCACTTTCATTTTCCTTCTCCATATGTTGTGTATCATCTTCATGCTGAATTGGCCTTGCATAAAACTGCAGCTCATTGTTACACACCAATCTTCACCAAAACGTTGTTTTAAAAGCTTCTTCAAATCATTCCTCTTTTTTTTAATTTGATGGGATGTTTCAAAGGCAGAATGGGAAGATCTGCTCTTTGTTCCAATGCTATTCCTCGTTTAAGCAAGGACAGGAATTTCTTGGATTAGTCATTTAGTCTATATGATGTTTCCATTTTCAGAGAAACATAACATTTATTCCCCTTCAGTTTCTTTTTTAATATGACACTTCTCGTTTCCCTTTTACCATCTGGCTTTTTTAAGTAATTGCAGAGCATCGTGAAGTCATACACATATCAATCCTTGCCCAGTTGGCAAACCTTACCAGCATTAGAATATGTTTCAACATACTTCTCTGGAGCTAATATCTCAGACTGTTTTCTAAGACCCTTTTCCAGAACTCCAAACATGCGGTCTGCAGTTAAGAAGGAATGACCTCTCACGGGAAACACCGTGAGACGTGACTTCTTCTCTCATCATATTGTGGAATGCCATTGCTTTCAGATTATGCGCAGTGAGTTCTGCTTGTAACTCTTTCCTTCTGTGCAAATTTTCAGTGACTTGCAGTTCATGTTTTGTCCTGCTGCAGTAACTGCAAATATCTACATGTGGTTCACCAAAGTCCAAGTTAAATTTATTAGAAAAACTTCTATGGAGAAACCACTTCTTTACTTTTAGAGTTTCAGTCACACCATCATTGTACATTTTAAATAAATTGTTTATCTTTAACTCTGATGAAAGATAAGAGTCACTTGCTCTTTTTTCTTGAATGATGACTTTCTCTAGCTTGAGGCTTATGCAGGAATGGTACAGCATTTAAATCTACCTTCTCTGTGTGTACATGGAGACTCGAACTCCAGCATGCTAGAATCTTTATCAGAATACCTGAAACACATCAACAAATGATGCGATAACTATAGGACGATATCCACAAAGTAGCTCTGAATATGTTCCAGTTGCCATATTTTCGTTAAAATAATACCAATAATAATTATTCTTATTATAAAATATAAATGAAACTAGCCTTTCTTCTTGTTCTCTTTTCCTTTTTGTCCTACCCTTTTGCCTCTTTCTGGAACCAGCAGAATGCTCTCCTACAACCACCCTTTCTTCCATATTCACAGAACCAACCACACGAACCGCTTACAAAGCCCACAATAATAGCAAGACAGTCTTGTCAAATAATTGCTACAATGAAACACGTGTTTCTGTACTGCAACCACAGAAGAGACGGGAATTCCTCTGCTTAAGCCCGAAAATGAGCGTAAGAAAGTGGACACTTCGCAGTATGATCCAGTCTAGCCAATGGACATATCACAGTTTGCACCCAACCCGCAATTTTACTCTTGATTTTAACAGGTTTAAAATGTGATTTGAAGCAAAGACTTGAGCACGATGCAGGGCATGCTAAAGAGTTCAGATTCGCTACAAACTACTTTTCGATTGAGAGTGAACTTATCGTGTTTTGAAACAAAGCTCCTCATATATATATGTGCATCAAACAGTTAAGATTTTTCATTTATTGCATGTGTCTCCACAACTATATCTTCTTTTTTTTTAATTATTATTTGAATCCCCCTTTTTTGCACTTGACAAAACATCAGAAACTTTGAAACCTACCAGACTATGGCCTACAAGCCTGGGGAACATGTTTAATCTACATTAAAGAGAAGTGTAAGCTTTTGTATTAATAGTTTGTTGGTACAAGAGTAAGTAAAGAAAGTCATATGAGTGCATACATAGATTTCTTTATATCCTCTTTCTTGTTTACATAGCATTCAAGGACTACCCTATTTTTCCAATATTATATATCAATATTATTATCAATATTATATATCTCAATTTATGGTTTAGCACTTACATGCACATGCTTTATATCCACTTACCTCTTGTCTAAACAAATGTATTTTAGAAAGCATTTTTCCCAGTAAATTGAAACTGTCAAGGGTTGCGCCCATTTATAAAAAGGGAGATAGAAACAGTACATCCAGTTACAGTCCTATATCATTAGTACCAATAATTTCATGTATATTCAGCTTTGTGCTTACTTAGAGGAAGAAAATATAATAAGTGGGGTACAATATGGTTTCAGAAAAGGCAAGTCGATTGTAGATGCAATTGTCTCCCTTGTAAAAAATATCCTCTGTGCATTCAAAACAAAAAAACATAGCTCAGGTTACCGTCTGTGATCTGAGCAAAGCATTTGATTGTGTGAACCATGCACATCTTTTAACCAAACTTAACTTTTATGGTTAGGGTGACACTGCACTAAAGCTTTTACAATTGTACTTAACGAATCGACAACAAATTGTCTGTATTGGAGGTGAGCGATCTAGTATGACTGAACTAAAATGCGGGGTTCCCCAGGGTTCCATTCTTGGGCCTTATTATTTGCATTGATGATTAATGATTTGCCTTCCTTTGTAAATAAACACACAATACTATATGCAGACGACACCACTTTTCTCAGTACCAGCTCTGACTATCAAGACCTCAAAACTATAGTAGAAGATACCCTGCTGCATGCAGATCTCTGGTTTAGAGCTAATGGTTTCTTGTTGAATGAAAACAAAACACAGCATCTTTGGTTTAGTTTAAGAGAAATCCCAGAGTCAAATGTTGCAAATGAAGTAAAATTTCTGGGTGTAGTGGTGGACAGTAAGCTGTCATGGGAGCCTCATATTAACTACATTACTGCTAAGCTTTCAAGAGTAATATATCTTATAATAAACTTAAAAAATTGTGTACCAGACACATATATCAGAACTGTATATTTTGCTTTCTTTCACAGTATTATTGCATATGGTATTTTACTGTGGGGTAACAGTAGCCATATCAACAAAGTCCTCTTATTGCAGAAAAAGATTGTGCGTATAATAACACTTTCAGACAAATTAGCATACTGTAAGCCTCTCTTTATTAAATTAAGAATAATTACCATTGTAAACCTGTATATTTATACTGTCATATTACATCCAAAGAATAATTTAGCTAACTACCAATTTAGGCAAGATATTCACAATTATAATACAAGGAATAACAACCGAATCGATACACCATATTATAGATTGTCGAAATTGCACAACAATTTTGAAGTGTTAGGCATCAGACTGTTCAACACATTACCAGCTGACTTAATTCATTTACCTTACACAGCTTTTAAACGCAGACTCAGAGACAAATTGCTAGCCAATCCCTATTATTCCTTAGATGAATACTTTGAAAATATATCTTAAAAGCTGTAGGAAATGTTTGCCATAATTCAATTACAATCTGTAATGATTCATGAATTGTACAATAGGAAGCCTTTCATATATATGTATATATTATTGTAAATATTTTTTGACATTGTCTATTGCTATACTTAGCTTAACGACAATAAAATATTTTCTTATCTTATTTTCAGGCCTTTTGTGGTGCAGAAGATAAGTTACAGTAACTTACTATTGGTTGTGGTTGACAGCCTTTGTATTCCAAATCAGAAAGTTTTAACTGTTTCACCTGCAGAAGTAAAATTCAATGAAACTCTTGCTTGTTTTAAAGTGAAGAACTATGAGTTGCCACGTAGAAGACCTACATTTTGCATCAATAGGCATCCAAGCGTAAGTTAAGCATAATTTTTCTTTATATTGTTTGCTATAAAATGTGGGGAGAAAGTTGCCTTCCTTTCTTAGAATGTTAAGAAACCCTTTTAATTCTAGTAAACATAAATTAAATCCCTATGAGTAAGGACTATGCTACAGTGAAGTACAAAATTAATATAATTTTAAGTCAAGCTAATACCCAATGCTCCATATATTGCCAGTGTTTACTTAGAACATGTTTCGTTAGCAACTTCGTAACATCCTCAGCTAATATCGAAGGCCTTATGAAACACGTTCTACGTAAACACTAGCAATATATAGAGCATTGAGTACTAATTCAACTCAAAATTATATTAGTAAATTAAGTTGTTTTATAAGGAAAAAAGAATGAATAAAAGGCTGGTCCTATAGCTCAGTCGGTAGAGCACCTGCCTGCACTGCTAAGGGTCCCGAGTTCGATTCCCAGCGGTGGGGGTTGGGATTTTTCTCCGACCAAGATAACTCCTCATCTTCCCAAGAGTCTGGAAGCATGAATAAGAGTGTGAGTGTGTGCATGATCTAATGATTAAAACCAAACAAATACATGTTAACACCTTCGAGAAGTTCCACAGGAGAATGGCTGCCAACATTGGAGTAAATGGGACAAAAGAAATGAGTAAAAATTAATATTTTTCTCCTTTATTTGAAATGTCAAGCATTCCATTGTTATGCAAAATCAAGAACTTAGAGTTTGAACCTTCCTTTTAAGTCTGTTTTCCACAGTCCTTTCTTCTGCACATTCTCTACTGTAACTCACGTAATTGCTATTTCCTCATTAAACTGTATTAATTAATTTATATATTTACTACTCATTATTTCTTTTCTCATTCACAAATAGCCCAATAGTTGCAGCAAATCTTGTTGAGGATCAATAATATTTTAAAAGGAAGAGCAAGATGCAGTAAAGAATAATTATGTACATTACAGACATATGTACATTAAACTGTCAACTATTAGTTTATCTTCCACTATTTCCCAAACTACTTCCTTAAACTTGCATTATATTTCTTTAATTATTTTATTTAAAGTTTCTTTTTAAATAAAAGATCCCAACTCTCCTGATGGTTTCCCCTACTTTGCAGTGACCTCACCCTTTCTTTGTACATAATTAAAATATTAATACTAGCCTTTCTCTACTATGTTTCCATCACATTTATATAGTCAAATGTCCCCAGTAAGTATTGTAAAGATTCTGTAATATATATATATATATATATATATATATATATATATATATATATATATATATATATATATTAATCCTTCACAATGCCAAAAGGCTAATCTCCTGATTGTCTTTTACTATGATCTCGTTCTGCCCCTTCAAAACAGAATTTTTCAAATGTCTTTTTGCTCCTCACCTAGATGCCCAAAGACTAAGCACACAAAAGTATGTAAAATGGGAAGAAAGTTGATCCATTTAAAGGAAAACAATAAGTGAAGCTTTAATGGGTGATAGTAGGCAGATATTTCGCATATTAAGCTTATATAATAAGCAGGGTTAGGATTTTTATGTGTGCACCTTTTTTCTTATAGTAAATTTAAGCTCTTCTGAAACATACCAGAATATAAATGACTCGTTTCTAGTTGCCAAAAGAGACAATTTTTTTTCATGCATCTTTTTCCCTTTTAGGGCACTTTATCTCTTTTCCCCCAACCATGTACATATTCCTCTTTCCCTCCTTTTTGCTTTTAAGTTTCCTTCATTTTACTCTATATGATTTTAATCAATACAAAATATTTAACTTTTAATTAACATCTCCTCAGCTTGTTGTGAACATGAAGAGTAAGCTTAAATCTTTCAGTAAATACTGTGCAGGAGCTGAAAGCACATCTACAACAATAGAAAGTAATTGTGTATGACAAATCCTCTTTCCCTTGCTTTATCGGTATGAAGCAGACCACAATAATGCAACTGACAGTGACTCATTGTCATTGTATATCATTCTACCCTTTTAATTTCACCAGAAACAGTAACCTAATGTTCGTGAATGTGAGTTCATTATTGTGACAGATGACATCTTTCGTGCAGATTCCAAAGTCACGCAGAGAAAGCAGTAAGCATACATGCATAGCTCCAATAACTGACTCTGGGTTCCACCCGAAGTGATTAGAAATTGCTGAGACTGCAGTTCCAGCATGAATGAGAACATTCTGGTTGTTGTCACAGTGTTATATAAGAGTGTGGATATCAAGTGTATGAGTTGTGTAACAGCCACATTGAGTTAGCAAATGGACTGGTGTTAGTCCTTTGTTGCATTACTAAACAAGCGTATCACTAGATTTTACGATGCCAAAGGTGTCCATGGCTCACCTTATTGTTCTGGCTCAAGAATTCAAACAATATTTGATAAACACAGATGAAATTGTTATTCAGTGTACTATTTGCAATACAGGAATTTTGTTAGATAACACCAGCGAGATTGCATCAAACAGCACATTGTGGGGAAACGCATCTGGATGGGAAAAAGTATTTAAAATTCAAAAAAAGATAACATACATAACGCTACATGCTAGCTCTAAAGATTCATGCAGATCATTATTTAAAAGATTAAAAATGTTAACAATGCCCTCAATATATATTTTAGAGTTATTTACCTATGTACATAAAAATTATGATAAATTTATGCGAAAACAAAATCATCATTATTACAGCACTCAATACAATACTTTATTCGTCACATTACACTTACATAGTTGAGCAGGTACTCGTAAATTGGTGACTCATCAAAATATTAAACCTAAACTTTAAGATCAGAAATAAGTCTACAATATTTACAATACAATATGTTAAAAAGTATAATAAAGCAAGAGAATATTAATTATGTACAATATCTAGAGTATATAGTTTTCCTAAAGTTGAACAAACACTAAGATACAATTGAGATCACAGTGCATCATCCATGTATTCCTGAATTGAATAGTGTGCTTTGATGGTGAATAAACTTTTGACTGTTTTCTTAAAAAGATTTTGGTTTTGGATTTTCCTATCTGTTTGTGGCAATTTATTACATATTTTAATCCCGATATATTGTGGACTTTTCTCGAGCAGTGCTAACCTATGAGTAGGGTATTTTATCTCTCTTTTTCCTCTTGTGTTATGACCATGATGTTGATTTTTTAGAAAACTGTTACAATTACTAAGTACATATAGAACTAGATTATACATATAGAGGCAAGGTTGTGTCAAAATTCTTAATATTTTAAAAATTGGTCTGCAGGATGCTCTATAACTTGAATGTGTCATTATGCATATGATTTTCTTTTGAATTTGGAAAAGTCTGTCAGAGCCTGAATCCAACATAAAATACCTATGCACAGACCAATAAATACCCTGTGCATTTTATGAAAATACATGGGTATAAAAATATATAATAAATTGCCTCAATGATTCAAAGAGATAAAGATATCAAAATGGTTTAATAAAAGTGTAAAATAACTGTTACAAGAATTCATGGAGACACAATATTATAAGTACTACCAGTGCTTTCTTTTCTGTAAAAAAGTTTATTAGAACGCTCTCACTTACTCATATTGCACAACAAAAGCATGGGCTTAAAGGTGTCAAGCCTTCACACCTTCACTACAAGAAGTTTCGAAAGGGGCTCACCAGGTTGGTACTACCATCTTCTTGTGCTCTTTCTTTGCTCTTAGTGTAAGTTGCTAAATGCATGTCTTGCAGGAACCAGGGTTTGACATATGGCAAAGTTCAGAAAGCATGCAGAGAAGGACCAACCAGCTTGATGAACATTAATGTGCTTAAAGTCTTGACTTGCAGGGATGCCCTTGTTGGTGTGAGAACTAAGCTCATCTGAGAGAAACCCCATTCATACTGATAGGGAAACTGTCAATGGATACTGCGACTTTGTGGGTTCGTAAAATTAAAAGTCCAAGTTGCAGAAATTCAAAATGCTCTTTATTTCTATAGAAACACACTGTTTGTACACCCTTGGCAGCAAGTTGATCTAACATAAACCAACACAATCTCTCGTCACTTCTGCACACGTAAATAAACAAAAGAGTTCACTTTCAAATCACAGTCCTCACTTTCAAATTGAGTCCAATTACAACTGTCTGATAAACTTGCCACAGCTTCTTTTATATACCTCTCTCATCGTTGCAGAAACCAGTGGAATAATCTGTAACAATCAAGATGGCACCAGACGAAACACGAACCTTCCAGTCATCTAACTTTATCTGTTTCAGCAAGCCTTTTATCTCTGCGTTGCACTATCTGTCCCTTTGTGTGTGCGGCTGCGCTATCACAATAATGGGTTCACGACAATACCGTCACCAGCAGGCATCTTCTTCTGAATCAAGAACTCTTGATATCCGCTCAGAACCTGTCTCTCTGGAATCTTAGGCCTCTTGCACAAACTTTGCACTTCATTCTCACCAAAAATCACATTTTCTTTGACTCTGTTGAGCCAACATGCTGGATACAACACTTTTGTCCATTCTGGCAACTGCGTACCTTCTTCAGACAAAAGAAGATTTTCCATTCTTTTTATGAGACAACTGTAGAACCGTTTAGGATCAAGAGAGCGATTCAGATGGGATTGATTTGATGACCTCTTCTCCAAATTAATTTCTCTGAACTTCAGATTTTGAACTACTGTCACAGCTTCACAATAGTATGGTCCACTATTCATGTTTCTGCTTTCAAATACTTTAATCTGCCTTAATATACTACTGTGCACAGCGAAGAGTGTAACATCCCATGCTTGAAATTCCAAACTGAATTCTGACAGTTCCTGGAGGGCGTCACACATCAGTCCCACATCCAACACAAAATCCATATTTGTAATTTTATTTAACAAACCTTCGTACATTGCTCTTTCAGACTTTTCTTCTTCTTTCTTTCTTTCTTCTTCTTCTTCTTCTTTTTTCTTTCATTATCTTTAGCAGCTTTGATATGAGCCACAAGTGCTTCATAATTTTTTCACACTGCAGAAACACTTCTGAAACTTAAAGCAACCCAGTATGTACTTAAAAACTCTGCCAATTTTGTAGATTTGCCTCTCTAAATCTTCAACTACTTTTCCTAGTTCTCTGGCATTTTTAGGTGACTGGTGATACAGAAGTACAGCAGGAGAAATTATTTAAAGTGATTATTTTGTGGTGGGAAATACTTTTTTACAACATCCCTAACTGACAGCTTCATGGTTGGCACAATGTCAAATTAAAATATGTGGATATTTTTTCTTAATAAGGGCCACCACCACATTTGTAATACCCAGCATCACAACAGCCCCATCACTGCAATAGCAAACTCTTCATTAAAACCCAATTCATCAAGAAGATGAGTCAAACACTGGAGGAAATCCTGCACAGATGCATTTTCTAATTCTACAATATCAATGAAAAATATTTGTAGGTCTCTTCATGTCAGCAAGCATATTTCATACATATACAATTAGTGTGAACAACTTGCTAATAATAGACATCTCATCAGTGATTTCAGAAGTGATACGTTACAATCAGATTCTATTATTTTATGAATAGCTGTTTTCTTCATTTCAGTTTGAATAAGTATGACAAGTATATATGATTATTAATTTATAGATGAGTCGTATTTTTTACACAGTATATATGAGTCAATTGAACAATTTAATGTCATGACGGCAAGTTGGCTGGCATGGTAATTCAAGGGTTAGAGCGACTGGACGGAAACCAGGAGATCTGTGGTTCAAATCCTGGCCGTGGCATTGAATTTTTCATGTTGACTCTATCTATCAAGTATGCAAGTATTAGTCAAATGCAGAACTTGGCCCATTTCACAACCATTCATTTCTTGTAGGTCAAGTTTAGAATCTAAGTCATTGAACGCTTACTTTTTCTTAGTAACTTTATAGGCTGTCCAGAATATTTTGCACACCACATCTTTCTCATGTTCAAGTGCTTTCATGTAAGTTACCACCAGTTTTTGTTCTTTTGCAGAAGCTATTACATTAGTGGCAGCAATGTGGGCAGAACTGCTTTTATGGTCATAGATTTTTTTTACACAGTGAAGTCATCTGTGCTTTCTTAGTGACACCATAATGGGAAATCTAATGTTAGCCCAGGACTTGGAAATATTCATTCCTTCCTTGTACCATTCTACTCCCAAATTTGCCACTTTCTTACATACCTTGCAGTCAATTGTATTATTTTTAAAAAGCAACCACTCATTATTTTTACAGAACTGTTCTGTTTGGCTAATAGTCCAACAGTTAGGGAGAAATTCATTGTTATTTGCTGCTGTTGCAACCATGTGTTTTCCACTGTATATCACGTTGACTTGAGTTGGTATCCACTACTTTCAGGGCTGCTTTAGCTTCCTCAGTATTTTCATACTTAATCTTTTTAACTGGTGAAGCTAAAGAGAAAAACTATGTTATCTTCTTATTAATTTTGTATGTTCACCTGTTCTAGTTCTGAGTTTTGCCGCTAACCTATTAGACTCTACTCTCGGAAAATAACAGTATTGCTCTATAATCAAGCAGACGCGCAGAAGAGGACTGCATCTTATCACAACCTGCTTGTTTTACCCTTGCATTACTTTTACTTGTGTATAGTTTGCACTCTCTAATCCTACTAATTTTAAAGAACAAAAATGTTGTGATAGATATCTGTAAGGTAGTTTTAGATTAATGAACAGAAGGTGGCAGCACTTAATGCTGTGTATTAGAATTTCTTCTGCATCAATGATGATAGCAGAATGCGAAATCTTGCACTCAATATGGGCAGTAATTTAAATTTTAAATTCCACTGGATTTTGTAAAAGTTTATTGGAACTTGTTTTGGTGTGTTCTGGCTGGAAAAAAGCCCTGAGTACTACTAAACCTTGCATTACTTGTAATTGACAATTTATATTTCATAAATAATATCTTGTAAACTATCTATATATTAGAATTAGTTTTCTCTTATATTTTAATTCTTGTTTTATATATAACTTAACGAGTCACCAGTTTACCAGCTTAGACTCACAATGCTCTCAATAGAAAGCAACAATTAAAAAAAAAAAAAAGTAAGAAAATTAATAAACTTGGAACTAAGCAGGACAGCTCAGTCAGTTTTGTCTGTGGCCTGCATTCAGGAGATCTGGGTTCAATTCCTGTGACCAGTCTACCTGACCCATGGTTTCTTGGGGGGGTTTCCCAGGTGAATGCTGGGTAGGTTAATTACACCCGAATTACCTGTCTCCCCATTTCATCTCCATTATAATTTTACATCATCTCTTATCTGGTAGTCTCTTTTAGGGTAGAAAGTGTCGACGGAAATCTTGGCACTGCATGGCAGGATATATGCTCCTAGTAAACGCTTATTCCTCTGGTAGCACAGTCTCCGGACTGGCCAAGTGGGCCGCTTCAGGTCCATGGTTGTTGGGATGCCGGCTCTACTGGCCAGCTGGAGAGTTTTCAACTGGTCAATAGTAGGGACTGCCCTCTGCACCGTCGTGACTCCTTGGGTCAGCCACCCTCTGTCTCCTCTCTTTACATCCTTCCTCCTTGGGATGCTCCACTTGGGGTATAGGCATAATGGATCAGGACTGGTTGCAGTGCTGAATTCCCTCTGTAAGAATCTATCCTATCCTATCCTAATAAACTTGCAACAAGTCATCTTAATATAAGGTTGATACAGTTACTAAAAAGTTGATGTTTGGTTTTAAACATTTTTAAACCCTCTTTCTGAATCTTTTGTGTAATAAAGCTTTATGAATTGCAAAATATGATAAATAAAAGCTGGATTAATTTTCCTTCTAATGTGTTTCAGGAGAAAGAGATTGAGCTTTGTGGAGAGAGTTGGAGGCTAGAAGGAACAATCCTACCACTACTACTTTGCTGGGTAGCTGCTTTCCTCCTGCATTAGATGGAATGCAAATACCTAATATTTGACTGTGATATGTAGTTAAGATGGAGATGTGCATGTGGTAGGGCACTCTATTTCATCCCTCTGCATTACAGCCATACTTAAATGTACAATGTACATATACAGTCCATTCTTTTTTTCTTTTTTGTACATATACATATGTCATTTGAAAGTTAAGCTCTAGGCACTTTTATAAATTTTAGTACCACTCCAACATGTGCAGCAAGATCGTTTGCTGCAACATAATCATACCATCTATTCATCACATTATCAATAATTTAACTTGATAAATCATTGTACAAATTAGCCTTTTCCTACCATATTTTACTACCAAGAATATTTCAATATGCACTACCACTCTGATGTAATATTGAAAATGCAATAGCATAATGGATGAATACCGTGAGTTTTATAAATTTGAGGAGTATCTGTTATGGACATAAGGTTGATATTAAATTTATTAATATGGATAATTTATTATAAAAGAAGAGACCACAGATTTTATTAGAGTTGATTGAATACATTTGGTGGCAGATAAACATATTGTTCAGCTTTTCCTAAGGATCGATAGATCTTGCTGTTCTATTTTAATAGTTTTGTCACAAATATCTACAATGTAATGCATCAAAACTCTGCAAAGTAATAAAATGTGCTATCTTGTTATATCTTGTTGCTCCATGGTGCTGTGTTGTCAAATTATTACTGAAATTAGGAAGCTTAAATGATATAAATCTTTAAAAACAACCTTGCAGTCAAAAAGTTACAGACAAGTTTATAAAGGAGGTGTATTTTAAACTGTACTGCATTCTTTACTCTTTCTTTGGTCCTTTTAGAAGAAACCAATTTTATTACAAAATATTGGACTCAATGTATCGTAACCTATACATAACAATTAAGGAAGCAAATTTTTGCTCTGTATACTATCTTACAATTTTGCAGTTATAATATAACATAAGACGTAGCAACAGTGAAGCAGTAATTTTAAATATTGATTGATAATGCATACAATAGCTAGTGGTACGTATTACTAATTAATGCTTACAATTGCAACATTTTTTAAAATGAGGAAAAAGGGATGACCAAAGACCATAAACTTGTTACCTTAAATGTTTAATACTATTGAAAGAATATAGTAATTCTAAAGTGCTATCTTAAATTAACTAAGAAATATAAAGCACACCAGATTGTGAAAACTAGGAAGGGAAGAAGGGAAAAAGAAAGGAAAGAAAGAATGAAGAAGTTGGTAAGGAAGGGAGGAAAGAGACTTTAACTAGATCATAATTTTGCATTAAAAGAGGATAAAAAAGAAAATATGTCCCTTACACTTTTAAGTGAAGCTTAGCAGTTAAAAGCAAGCAAAATAACATGTATTTAATCAAATATTCTATGCATTCAGGATTTATGTTGATTGGCAAATAACATTTGTTATAACAGCTATTACAACATAATTTTTGCTAGATGGTTTAACAAAAAGAAATATGCTACAGGCCTGCATTCACTGCACTTTTCTTTGTGCACTTGTGCCTTCATTAATTCAGTGATTTCTTTAAACCAACAAGAATTCATGCAGTATTAAGAAAGGAACCTAGCTGTGAGGATCTTCAAATAAATATCCTCTACTACAATCCTCACCAACACTACTATTAGCATGAGTCCATTTCATTACATTCAAACAACACAACATAGAAAAATGCTTCAACATATCCAAAATTAAATTTCTACAATACCTAAGTTCATGAAAATGATGCATTGTTTGTTCATTCTCAGGATGCAAAATCTTAGAATGGAAAAAACCATTTCATCATCATCATCATCATCATAGTCATCATCATCAACAAAAACCATTTCATCATCATTATCACCATCATCATCAATAATCATTATCACCAATCATCATCATCATCATCATCATCATCATCATCATTTACCCGCCTCGGTAGCGTAGATGGTAGCATGTCTGCCTCACGTTCAAGAGGTCCCAAGTTCGAATGTCGGTCAGGGTGAGTTGCCTGGATAAGATTTTTTTCCGGGGTTTTCCCTTATCCTGAAAGAGGAATGTTGTATAACTAAGCTCCATGGACCCTGGACTCATTTGAGCATCATTTCACCCATTTCATTCATCGTCCGATATGACTTGACGTTGGAGGACGTAATTTGCAAATAAAAAAAGGAAAATAAATAAAATAATAATAATAATAATAATAATATAATAACAATAATAATAACAACAACAATAATAATAATAATAAGCAATATTAATTTCAAACTTATTTTGTAATTAATCCATATCTCATAGGAGGACAGAATTGAGAAAATCAGACAGAGGCGAGGGAAAACAATGATGAAAATGAAGAGATTGTGTGGAAATAAATCTGAGTGGCAGAGATGAACAGAACGAGGCTACCCCGATGCTTGATGGCACAAGGGATAAGAAGAGGAAGAGGAAGAAGTATTATAATTAACAAAACATTTGAATTCTTTTTTTTTTTTTTCTAACACTACGTCACTTTTTAATTTTTGAGGAACTAGTTTCAGGAGCCATTACTTCCATTGACTTTTGTTGGATGTAGTTGCCTATAGTCTCCTCTCTGGTGGTGGAAAAATGAACCTCCTTATTAAATTGTCAACTGGTAGAATTTCAAAACTTATTAATCAGTCTTTGTATTTCCATATTGAGATGTTCTCCCATGTTGTGATCCCTTTTTAATAATTTTGGTTTTGGGACAAGATCATGGTTTTTATTCCAAAAGTATGCTACTGTTGACATTTTTCCCATTTCAATTTGACATTTATAAAATATTCTTTGGCTGTGGTTTTAAGGTTTCTTTTGATTTGCCCTATGTAGAATTTTTCACAATCCTTACAATTTATTTGGTATATTCCAGATCTACTGATTTTTGTTTGTTTCTTTTGTTCATTTGGTCCCAACACTCAGCACCACATCATACAGAAAACAACCTCACCAAATCAACATAAATCATTTTAACTACTACCCACACATCAAAATGCCCCCTTTCTTTATCACCACCAAACATACAATATCTGTGACATTTGACTGAAAGTGAAAAACATTTTTAAGAACTATTTGGTGGGACTTCATTTTTTTATCTTTAACTTAACAATTTTATTAATGAGAGGATCTACTGGTGCCAAGATTATATTTTTTGAAAGGTAGAGCTAGATTAAAAATATCAATGCCATAGCTGGGTTATGAACTGCATACCTCCTGGCCCGTCAAGAGCTACCATGGGAACATGCCAGCATAGATTAAATTCTCCAACTGACTTGCATTTTCCCAATAAATCATTAGAAGATCTCATATACATACAATGAGATACATGCGTTATATTTTTACTATGCTGTCTATACTTAAGTCCCAGGCTTCATTGTTTAGACTACTATTAGGTCAATTGATGGATTGTGTATGAGATCTCCTAGAGGTCTACTGGGAAAATTCGAGTATGTTTACAGTTTACCTTTATTCCCTAGTTAAAATTTCTTACATTTTATTTAATTATTTAGCAATTACTTAGCAGATAGGAAACTTTTCTTTGTTTTCTGAAAATTATTTTAATTTAGGCTATTTCTATAATTGGTTGAAATTAAATTACGTTACTTCTCTACAATTATGAATGAATGAATTATTTACTGTGCATATTCCAAAATTTTACAATTTACAACTATAGGCTACATTTATTTGACTTTAGCTTAGTATAAAAGTGAATCGAGAATATATTGACACATTGCTTCACTCACACTGTTTATTCACATGACATGTTTCAAGAGCTCTTGCTCCTATCCTCAGCTGATACTCGACTAGTGCAAGTTGTAGTGGTTTCTTCTTTCTCCGTATTGTCAATAGATGGCGTGATGTACTTGTCAAAGATGTCCGGTGGTGGAGTTTCAAAATTCCTGACTCTATGATGATTTTTGTTAATGAAGATTTTTTCCCATACGGAAAGGTCTATGGGGTGATTAACGTATTTTATTAGAGATGTTTCCAAATTGATGTCATGTCTAGTATTCAAAAAATGAAAAGCCACTGCTGATTTTTCTGTTTCACCATTTTTAATGTTTCTCATATGTTCTTTAGTTCTGATGTTAATATTTCTTTTTGTTTTTCCTATATAAATTTTAGGGCAAGTTTCACATTTGATCTCATAGATTCCAGGTTTTTCTTTGGTAGTGATTGAATTTTTGGGAGGGCCTTTTAACAAATTTCTGATATTAAACCTATTTTGAGGTGCAAGAGTTATGTTGTGTTTTGAGAAGATTTTTTGGAATTTGTTATAGGCTGATGGGTGGAAGGTGAATATTTTAAAAAGTTTTTTCTCTATGAGATCAAATGTGAAACTTGCCCTAAAATTTATATAGGAAAAACAAAAAGAAATATTAACATCAGAACTAAAGAACATATGAGAAACATTAAAAATGGTGAAACAGAAAAATCAGCAGTGGCTTTTCATTTTTTGAATACTAGACATGACATCAATTTGGAAACATCTCTAATAAAATACGTTAATCACCCCATAGACCTTTCCGTATGGGAAAAAATCTTCATTAACAAAAATCGTCATAGAGTCATGAATTTTGAAACTCCACCACCGGACATCTTTGACAAGTACATCACGCCATCTATTGACAATACGGAGAAAGAAGAAACCACTACAACTTGCACTAGTCGAGTATCAGCTGAGGATAGGAGCAAGAGCTCTTGAAACATGTCCTGTGAATAAACAGTGTGAGTGAAGCAATGTGTCAATATATTCTCGATTCACTTTTATACTAATTTGTGCTTCACTGTCCCTACGCTTCTTTCAAGTTTATACTTTGAGTGACTTTAGCTTGTTGCGACGTTGGCTTACATGACACCTTGGTCTTCTGCTCTACCAGGTAGCTCTTAACCTCCATGCCTACTTTTTACTTACTTAGCCCCATTCTTCCCCCTCATCTTCTTTTCTTATATTCTTTACATTTCTTGCACATTTTTCTTTTACTTTCTGTAAGAATATACTAATACTTCTTACCATATTTTCCTTCTTTCCCGTTAACATTTTTATAGCTACTATCCTCTTCTCTACTTTCTCCCATTTTTCCTCCCAAACCTTTTTTCTCCATATTGCAACCTCCTCGCATTCTGTTACATAGTGTTCTATGCTTTCTTTTTCACCACACAATTCACAAATTCCCTTTTCCCTAACACTTATCCCTCTTAGGAATATTGTTGCTTTTCTTATCCAAGCTAGCCCTTCTCTCTTTTGCCTATTGCAGTAATCTACATATGTCTCTACAATTATGCAAATTCATTAAATAAGTTTAGCAGATATCAATCATTTTTTAACACATAAAAATATATTTCAAACTTCAAAATATGTCTTCTATTTTTCCATTAAATGTTACTATCCTATATTTCAGAGGTTCACAAAAAGAAAAGAAATTTTGACATACAATATCTTATTTCTGCTTCTTAAAATATCTCATTTATACAGAAGAGGATGAATGAATTGATGAATGAATGCTTAAGTGCATTTAGGTTCCAAAGTGCTAGGGATTATCTTTATTTTAAAAAAAGGAATATCTAGAAAAAGAAAGAAAGGAGAAAAACCTTATTCTGGCAACCCAGCCTAAGCAAGACTGGATTATCTGAAATACTACGCAGATATGCTACATAATACAGCTTATACTACTAGCTTATACATCCAATGTTTTCTTTTCTGATTAAAGGAATCTTGTTGCTGTTTTTATGCATATTGACTATAATTTAAATCTGAGATGTTGCATGCTATCAGGAGCAGTTCTAAATGGGGAGTAGCAAATTAGCATTATCCCCAAAAATGTTGTCAACAGCAGTGCATTTTATATAGTAAATATTTTTCTTTATAAATGATTCTCTAGAACTCTTGAAAAGTCTTTGTTTTCTGAAGAAAAATTGTCCATTTGTTTTCTGCAGATCATGTTTGTAAAGTCTCTAATACTGCAGTATGGAATGTCAAGGGGCATATATAGAGGAAGAAATTTGGGGGCATCGCTTCATTAACACAAACTATATGACATGTTACTAAAATTAGGCAAATGAGTCAACTGTGAATACACTTTTCTCCACTTACAAGTTTTTTAATGAAGACTAGTTTCTGGGAACTTCTTCCCTATCCTCAGTTCTATGGTTGACTGATAATGCAGCTGGTGTCTGTGTCTGGCTTGGTGTCGTGCTGTCATCTGATACTCTGGTAAGTTTGATGACGTCATATATGGCAGAAATTTCAAAATTCATCAAGAGGTTCTATTTCTTCATAATAAAGATGTTTTCCCAAATCTGCAGTTCTAGAGGTTTCTTTGCCTGTTTGATCAATTCTATTTCTTGCTTTATGTTTTGATTCTCAGACCAAAAGTAGATGTGCTACGGCAGACTTGTCCATGTCTTTGAAATGTAATACTTCTGAAGTGTTCTTTCATTCTTGTTCCTAGGTTCCTTTTAGTCTTCCCAATGTATATCTTGTTGTAATCCTGGCATCTCATTTGGTAAATGTCTTTTAATTGAGTTTTGGGTGTGCTATTTTTTAGAGAGTAGTTTAGTAAGTTGCAGATATTGTGTTTGTTCTGAGGGGCTAATTTTATGTTGAAGTTCTTAAATATATTTTCAAATTGTTTGAAGTGTTTTGGATGAAATGCATATTTGCCATATTTGATTATTGGGTTTTCTAGTTTTTTTAATGTAGTAATTTCCTTTAAGCGTTTGTTTCTTTTGTGTCTCTAGATCAAGTTTTTGATGAAATTTGTGTTGTAGTTGTTCAATTCAGCAACCTGGTGTATGTGAGTGTATTCCTGTTTATATTATGTTTTAGTTAGCGGAATGTTGATTAATCTGTGAATCAAACTATGAAAGCTGCATACTGATGTTGTAATGGGTTAAATGGGTTGCATTTAATATAATTGTCAACATGTGTTGCTTTTCTGCATATTCCAAATTCTAATCCTGTTTGTGTTCTTATGATTTTCAAATCTAGAAAAGGTGGCCATCCATCCTGTTTTACTTCAATGGTGAAAATTATAGATTTTGCTTGTAGGTTTACCAACCTATATGGTTGTTGCTGTAGTAGATTGTTATAGGTTGTTGTACAAGGTTGTTGTAGATTTGTTGATAAACCTACAAGAAAAATCTATAGTTTTCACCATTGAAGTAGAACAGGAAGGATGGCTACCTTTTCTAGATTTGAAAATCCTAAGAACACAAACAGGAACATACACCAGTTGCTGAAAACACTTAAAGGAAATAACTACATTAAAAAAACTAGAAAACCCAAACTTCAGATATAGCAAATTTACATTTCATCCAAAATATTTCAAACAATTTGAAAATATATTTAAGAGCTTCAACATAAAATTAGCCCCTCAGAACAAACACAATATCTGCAACTTACTAAACTACCCTCTAAAAAGTAGCGCACCCAAAACTCAATTAGCAGGCATTTACCAAATGAGCTGCCAGGAATGCAACAAAATATACATTGGGAAGACTAAAAGGAACCTAGGAATAAGAATGAAAGAACACTTCAGAAGTATTATATTTCAAACACATGGACAAGTCTGCCATAGCACATCTACTTTTGGTCTGAGAATCAAAACATAAAGCAAGAAATAGAATTGATCAAACAGGCAAAGAAATCTCTAGAACTGCAGATTTGGGAAAACATCTTTATTATGAAGAAATAGAACCTCTTGATGAATTTTGAAATTCCTGCCATATATGACGTCATCAAACTTACCAGAGTATCAGATGACAGCACGAAACCAAGCCAGACACAGACACCAGCTGCATTATCAGTCAACCACAGAACTGAGGATAGGGAAGAAGTTCCCAGAAACTAGTATTTATTAAGAAACTTGTAAGTGGAGAAAAGTATATACAAGGTTGACTCATTTGCCTAATTTTAGGAGCAATGACACTCCACTTTATGAAATACTTCTTTTTATTCTATATATACATATATATCTTCTGATCCTCAACCCATTGCCTACGGGCCTTGAGGTTGTGTTGAGAAGACCCTATTTTCCGCTTAAGGAAATGCAGGAATTCATTCATATGACATGAAATACAGATGTATAAATAACAGCTCGCCCACCTTTGCTGTGTATTAGTGTTCCCTGAACAATACCATGGCAAGCTAACTCAGTTGCAACAGCTATTCTTTTAAGTTTCTTTACTTCCTCTACTTTCTATCTTCTTTGAATTAACTTGTCAGAAGATTTAAATAGTGTAATCTGTAAACAATTTTTAGATACCAATAATGAGTCAGTTTACTGACTCTATTAAAAACCGGACATGTTTTGAGAAATCAATTGCCAATGTCTCCCATCTTCAATCTGATGCTAGCTCCTGGAATGTGCTGGTCTTGGAGCCTGTAGTGTTAGTCATCCCTTGGTCTCTTTTCAAGAAATTTCTTGCTGAGCTCCCTTGAAGTTAAAAACCTATCCTTTTATTTTTCAAAATGGAAATGTACTTCCAAACTGTTAGTCATTTCAAGTTTGAGATGCTTTGGAAAAGTATAGCTTCAGTGTAAATTTCATGGTTTTCATAGCTAGTAGTGTATGTACTGCCACTGCTGATTCCCCCCCCCCCCCCCCCCCTTGTTTATACTTCAGAATCTTGAGCTTTCATTTTCCCTTGTTTTCAATTTCCTTTTTTTTTTTTTTTCCTTCTTTTCTTTTCTTTTTCCCAATATAAATTTTGCTGCATGCTTTTGAGTAACTTGGTATATTGCTGATTTTTCTATTGGTGGTATGGCATCTTTAAGTTCAGAATGTTACGGATGAAGTGGAGGTTTTAGGTGCCAGAATGATGTTGTGCTCTTTGAATATTTTCTGGAACAGGTATGGCTTTGGGAGGTAGTAAACTTTGTATATAGGTCTCACCATGGATATTGGCATATGTTCTTGAAGGGCAGCCCAGTCAGTAAATCTCCCTGATGTTCCAAGCAAGTAGTGTTGGTGCTGATTACACAAAATCAACATTGAAATGTTTACTACATACAGGTCACATTACACACTTCCAGCAGTCTGGCAATACAGTCTGTAATAACACCATTTCACATGAACTGTGTCCAGATTTAGTATGGGCCCATTTTATTGAAATTAAAAGGGAAAACTAAGGTGGTAGTTTGTCAGAAGAGCTAGAAGATATTGAGTGAATTAGTGAGGTGTAAATCAATATATTGTTATAAGGAAGTAGCATTGCACATAATAACCATTTGTTCAAATGTGTGTGAACATCCCAAAGGTTACAATGATTTTCGTGGAGTATCCAGTTCTTTCCGCTGTTTGCTGTTTACATCTGTCATCCCAACTTGCATCATTCTTCAAGCAGCAACCCCATATATGTCACATCAATAAGGTAAGTGTGTCGCATTGTATATCTCCATTAAAATTTTCATATGCCAAAATCCCTGGCACAACCTATAGGTGCAATTTTCTTTTTCTGCTGACAGTTTCATAATTTTTTGCACAGTTTTAAGTTTTTACTTCTATTGGATTATATGAGTATTGTTTTCATAATCAAACCATTGTTTTCTGCTGTTCTGGATTGTCAGTTTTTCTTTTTTAAATTCAGCTATGTTGAGAGATAGGTGAAAAAGTCTGTGCATCAAACAGTTAAAGACAGCTTACTAGTGCGGTTCTGGAAGACAACTGCAAGATTTATGTACTTATCTATGTAAGTGGGCTTCTATATATGCCAAATGTGAGATTTTTGTTACATTTTGGTATTTTCAGACTGAGGAAAGGGAGTTGTTTTTCAGATTTTGTTTCAATGTTACCTTGGTTTAGTAATTTTCAACAAGAACCTAAAGAATAATCAGGAATTTGAAGTACAAACAAGAAGAAAAATAGGCATAGCAGCACACCTCTGGCTAGAAAACCACAAAATTGATCCTGAAACTATACTTTTAAAAAGCATCTCAATCTTGCAACAACAACAGACTGGGAGAATATTTTCATTTGTAAAAATATAGACTGAGGTTTCAACTTTAAGTTACTTCCAAGCAACAACTACAGCAAGAGATTCCTTGAAAAGAACTAGAGGATGACAGCACTACAATTTCCAAAATGACAATACCACACTCCGTAGTAGGCAATCGGGTTGAGGCTGGATTAATCTTTCGAAATATGCAATATTTTTTAAAAATGTAAGTGATGTGTCATCAGACCAAATTACTTTTACTCTCTAAAAATTCTCTCCTCTATTAGCTAAGTCTATTTAATCCCTGTCCTTTGAAAAAGGGAGCTTACATAAAGTTTCACTTACCATATCTAGTAATACATCTGAAGCAGAGCACAATTTTCTCGAATCTAATTGGAATAAAAGCATTTTAGTGCAACACAATGTCTAGGGATACACTCTCTGCTGTTGCTATGCTTTTAATAGCACATCTCTTTATGCAGATACTTGATTCCAAAGGATGATTGAAACATTTGCTACTAGAAAGGATATCAGATTATTTTTTATTCAAATAGTGAGTTTATATTTTTAAATGAAGTCTCATGGCTATGTAAGATGTGAAGCTTTCATGGCAATGATTATTAATTAGTGGTTCTCAGGTTACCAGTCGTGCAATGTTTGTAAAATTGCTCAAGCTTTCAGACATGCTTGCTCTATGGTCTTCTACAAGAAGTGATGAGCTTCTTCTTCTTCTTCGTCTTCTTCTTCTTCTTCTTCTTCTTCTTCTTCTTCTTCTTCTTCTTCTTCTTCTTCTTCTTCTTCTTCTTCTTCTTCTTCTTCTTCTTCTTCTTCTTCTTCTTCTTCTTCTTCTTCTTCTTCGGTGTTGGCGGGCTGAGAAACAGCCCATGGTGTATCAGACGTGTACCTACCCTGAATAGGGCTTAACCATATAGTGATAGGATGTGAATCTTGCAGGGTAACGAGTGAAAATTTAGGTAGGGGTTAGAAGGGAGGTAGATATTGCTCCTCTATGGCTGCAGACTCAGGTGTAATAGCCCTCGTGCACCATTTGCGGATTAGTTAATTAATCAGGAAAATAAGTTGTAATTTTGATATCCAGGCAAAATCTTGGGCGGGTGGAATTTAGTTTAGGCTGATGTAAAAGCCATGTGGTTACCGGTAGTGCCCGCAAGCCATACAGGGAAGTAGTATCGCTTTAGGCGACATTCATGGGTAATAGTCTCCAAGAGATCTAACCTGGGCACTCTGATGGAGGTGATGAGCTTCACCTAATCAGGATATATATATATATATCTGGGCAGATGGGCAGAGCTAAATGGTGCTGTCCATTGGGGAGAACTGGTGTTCACTGTTTGTTTCGGCAGAGAGGTGCTAGCAATGTTAAAATTGTTTCCTCTAGCAGCATGGACAAAAGCACTCAGACATCAGAGAGATAGAGGAAACAGTCTGAAGGCCAGTTCAAAACCATTTAGAGTTGTACTTTACCTTATTCTTAATTATGAGATTTCAGTATGATTGTCATTAATTTTGTAAACTCCAAGATTTTTCGTCACCGGCAGTTAGAGTGTTATAATTAATTTATAGTATTATTTACTACATTACTTCAAATTAATTGTCCTCGTGCATATTTTAGTCTACAAAGTTGTACCAATGCTTTATAAACACAGGATGCAAGTTATTTGTTTATTCCTGATTCGTTTCAGGTGAATTAATAAGAAGGGCAATAATGTCCATTATTTGCCAAAGTCCATTATTTTAACAGTCTCATGATACATATCCATAGTTACTGAAGATAACATATTCTTCCATGGTGTATTTATAAATATTTTTATAATGCTGTTGATAAAAAATCAAAGAAGGTTAACTGAATAACAAATATATCAAAATCTTTTAAATATAATGTACACTTTTTGTTGAAAAAATATAATTGTTAATTTTTTAAAGGTTAATTATCCAATTATATTTCTTGTTTAATGATATGCTACAAAATTAGGAATGTATTATTAGTAAAACATTCACCTATTATACTTGCTATAATGGAACATTTGTATAAAAATACACTTTACAACAAATATAATTAAATATTGCATACATGAGAAAAAAATATTCTGAAACACAATTTTTACCATATTATTTAAAACTGATGAAGAGTCATAGCACTTTAAAATAAGTATCAAAACAAGCAGCATATACAAAAATACTGTAGTAATATCAACACCTAAAAACAGAAGATAATGATAACTCCATTTTAAAATACCCAAGAGGGGAAACTTTGCAAATCTATATATCGGAAACAAGTAGTTTTTCATTTACATTTATGAATTTTTGCTTGTGTGTATCTTTCTGCAGAGCCCTTTGAAACAAAAATAAATACTCCTCAAAAACTATTTCCATTCAAAATAAAGCTGAAATTCAGCTTTACTAACTCTCACCCCCCACCCCCAAATGGATTTTCAGAGCTCAGTATTTTTCACTTTATTAATTTTAAATAAGTTCAATTTAGTAAACTTTTAAATTGAGTATTCCATTGTTTTCAAGTCAGAATGTCTTTAAGAAGTGCTACAAATTTTAGGATGTACTTTGAAAAAAAAATTGTTACTGCGCAATAGGGACCAAAAGCTTATTCATCACATATGGACCATTCTTATACAATAAGAAGAATCCTTGGTCCATATCTTTATATAAATAAAAATAATATTGTTTCAGCCTTATTAAATGGTCAGTCGTCCATCACTGCATTTATCAATTGTAAGCAAGACAAGCTTTAGCACATGGAGAGTTTTACACATTTACTTTATGGATACATTTAATAGTTATTAAATTAATTTATTAATAAATTAATTAATATTAATTTATAATAAATTACTTTCAGATTTACTTTGCTGATTGGATTCATTTATGCTTTCATGATATGTATTGCAGCTCAATTTTCTAAGTTTTTTTGCAAGAAAATGAAACACAATAAAAAAGAATGAGAGGGAAGGGAAAGCATATACAATGATGTATTCAGTGTGCAGCTTTATGCAAAGGCGGTTGTAGTTCATGCATTAAATTAACAGTAGAAATACATAACGTTCAGACTGTTAAGATATTTTATGAGATATTTTATTTTATTTTTATTTCACTTTTATCTAGTTTTTGAAAAGAAAAAAATGGATTTAAATTGCTACATATTACTGATTTCAGCAGCACCTATTTATTGTACTGCCAGAGGGGTTGTAGTAGTCAGTTCTTATAATATGGAAAAATAAACAAGGTCCCACATACATCTCTAATATAAACTGAGCTCTGCACTACGGTTTGAGGTATACTATTTAAACATAATCAACTGTCGGGTTTCAAGCTTTACAGTGTCATACTAAATGTGGGCAACAATTTAACACTTTTTCTTTTCAATTCATTCTTTAGCTACTTTTCAATTTTTAGGAGAGAAGAAATCTTTTGCTTCCAATATTTTGTACCTGCTGCTGCAGGTGATAATGTATCAATTTCACCAGGGAAATCTGCTGACATCCATAGACATAGCATAATAAGAAAAGAATGTGAAATTTGTTTCTCAAAGTACAATTACCAGAGTTTGAACGGCTAATCCTTCATCTCAAAATTATTTTAATAATGAATATAATATAGAATAAACATCCTGTAATCAATTAGTGTAAATAACAAATTCCAAATGATAGGATGTTTTAGTGCACAAAAGTGTGGTGTATAGGTTTAAGTTGGACCAAATATTCAAAGCCAAAATTACACAACTATCAAGCAACTCAAAACTCTAATGTCACTTGCCTGCATTTACTTGTAAGTATTGACATCACTAACATATTTTACCCACTTTTTAGACTTCATTATACTGACATGCATGCTGACTTGCAGCATAACTAAATTTATTTGAATAACAAGGTTTAACATAACATTTTAATTGTAATTTTTGGCTAACCTATACTTGAAAGAAAAATATATTAGCCAAAATTTGTCCTGAAAATGTATAAGATTTTGGAAATCAATTGTTTGTCCACATTAGCCATGTGTTGGACATGGAAAGGTAGAGTCAGACTGAAAAATTCAATGCCATAGTCGAGATTTGAACTACAGATATGGTCTCCATCTGGTTGTTCTAACCGTTGAGCTACCATGGCAACATGCCAACATGCATTAAATTCTCCAACTGACTCGCATTTTTTTCAGTAAACCACCAGGAGATCTCAAGTACATATGAGATAATATGTACCTCAATAGCGACTTACTGTGCTGTAAATACTTTGAGCTCCAGGTTTTGTAGTTTAGGCCACTATTAGGCCAATTAATGGAAATGAATTGTTTTTTCACATCCTTGTGAGGATAAGGTTGGAAAGGTAGAGATGGTAGCTCAATAGAGCAGTCAGGTGGAAATTGGGAGATCTGTAGTTCAAATCCCAGGTATGGGATTGAATTTTTCAATCTGACTTTATCTTTTCAACCTTATATAAGCCTTAGTTTTCACAGCAATCAACTCTTCAATCTGAACAATTAATGTACTAGGCTATTCCGAAATGATGATCGAGATAACTATTTCTCTCTTAACCCATGTTTTAGTGAATAAAACTGCAATAGAATTATTTGCTACACTGTTTTGTAGAATATTCTCTAGACACATGATGCATCAAGAACCCGTAAAGTTTATGCATACAGCAGCAAGTATGCAAATATAGAAATTATCAAAGGTTCGCAATAAATTAGGTTTAGTATATTCCTTAATAACAATTTTTTACTGAACTTTTCTGATCATATGTTGTTTCAACAATGGCACTGAGGCGCCTTTGCGCTGATCTTCGCTATTGGAGTTCTTATATAAAATGAAGAATTTTAAATTATATATAAGAAAATCTCTTTCAGATTACTGTGCACAATCTTTATTGCGGGTTGGATGCCATCTTATAATGCAGTACCTTAGCATTCATATCTTCTTTCTACAGTGATGTAGATATTTAATATGAGATATATTTTGTTACACAACTTCACCACCCTCCCAAATTTTTTTATCCAGAACACATTTTAAAGTATTTTCTCTTTATGAGAAGATCATCATCAATTGAAGGGAAGATTTCAGAAACATGCTTAACAAAATTGTGCCAGAAAATAAAGATGTCAAGCATATCAAATTATGAATTAAACTAGCTTTATCAGAACACAGTTATTGCAGATGCACATAATCTAACAGTAATGCATAGGAAGCGTTTCTATTGTTAACTGACCTACAGTTGAAAATGGAAAAATGTTCTTGTACTGTAAAACAGAAACAGAAGAACTACATGCACAATTCATTGATTAAGGTTATGTCAAGTATCACTCAGTAACAGTACAACAACAAAAAAACTACAGAGAATAGCACTGGATAGTAGTAGCACTAGATACTTTCTGTATCAAAGCATACAGAAGGAACAAGCATCTCTTAATGCTTTCTATATTGGCATATTTCCAACATATCAATTGATACAGGGTTCTCTACTTGTTCAGTAATTATTAATGTGTATGCTTGCATCAGTATCTAGCCATTTACTGTTATATTATATAGTATAAAGATGAGTATTAAAACATGAAAAACAGGTGAAATAGGTTGCTGCTTTCAAACTGTCCACATTTACTTCTAAAAGAAATTTTTGATCTACTGCTTGGTAGCAACAATTTTTTCTGCATGTCACATAAGGAAGTTTTTAATTCTTTTATTTATATTCTGTATAAAGACTGTTGTAAGGTTCACTCTTGTGCTTCTTCTGGACAACTACAACCATCTTGAATATGCTATCAATGAAATAAACATGTATATGTTTACAAAAGACAAGAAATATAACATATGTACCAATATGTAGGCATATACTTCATTTTTATTTAGTGCTGCAGAGAGCTCTTACTGATTCAGGCACTTGAAGTGAAACACATAACAAACCATAAATAAATACTTAACTAAGGAAAATAAAATAACTAAGGTTTAATAATATATGACATAAGAATTTTAATAACCAGGTCTATTTTTTTCTTACTAAAACATTAGAGATACTACTTTTTGGTACTGTATCTAAAGAAAATAAGTAGAACAAGAACACAAAGATAAAAATCATAATAGTGACTTAACTAAGTGTCAGCAGTATTTCAATGAAATAATATTATAAAATCAACAGCATGGCAGATCATTAACTTGTACACATGTTGTTACCTTTATACAAATAAATATAAAGGCTGTTTCAAGTTTCTGAATAAGACCTGTCTTCTGTGCTTTGAACAAAATGAAATCAAAGCAGGGCATTAAATTTTTCATGTTTGTTGACTTTAAAACAATCACATTATAACTTGTTTGAGAGTGAGAGAGTTTGTGCATATGACCTCTGCTTTAACTTAGCAGAAGTGTCAACTTTGAATATTTTATTTTATTCTGTTTAATTTGTTTTTAGCTTATTTTCAGAATGAAGTTCTCTTCAAAATATTAGCTGCTCACATCCACTAGGAGTTTATAACTAGAATTCTGGAATGCCAATATATAAGCATTATGTATGCATTCATACGCACGCGTGCGCGCGCACGCACACACACACACACACACACACACACACACACACACACACACACACACACACACACACACACACACACACACACACATGGGCTGAGCTGTGGCTGAGTGATTAGACTGCTCGACTCTCACCAAGTCATCCCAGGCGATTGCAAAGTGAGATTTGTGGTGGACATTGTGGCGCTGGGGCGGGTTTCCTCCAAGATCTCTGGTTTCCTCCACCATCTCATTCCACTTGTGATCCATCTTCATCTCATGTATCATCAGTGTCACCACCTGCGGTGCCATATGTAGTAAAAGCAGATGTTAAATACTGCACATACACATGTACTTTTAGGACATGATATGTGACGTAATGTTGTGCAGTAGTTTATTGTCAAGTCCTCTTGTTCATTTGTAAGAAAATGGGGTGTCAGGTTAGTCATCTGTCATCTAACCCACTAACTTTATCAGCAATCTGCTTTATCAGAGCTTACCCCACCAGTGATTCGCATGACATCACTCGCACACATCTGAGCAAGGTCACACGCCACCTCTATAAAATACATCTGTACACTCATACATGGAGAATTATATTCTATTGTTTTCTAAATAAGTTACTCTACTTGGGTCTACTTAACATGTGGGTGAAGCTCTGTATTTGGAATTGTAAGATATATAGACTGAGTATATCACAGATATTATGTCCCTGAGAGGAAGAAAAATGTGTCTTAATGTGACACTTGCAGGAATCTGAGAATACCATTTGAAAAAAGTAAGCATTGTTTGAAAACTTGGGATACTATGTCTGTATATATTCAGAGCACTGATAGCATACAAAATTATTTTAACCAGTTAATTCAATAAATTATTTAACATGCAACAACAATGAAAAGAAGGATTTTGAAAAGCTCTTCTTCAGAAACAGCATACATTAGATGATTATTATTTCTGTGTCAACAACATATTCAGCTATAAAGTGGTTAATGTTTGCTTTTCAGCTGTAATATTTAAATGTAAAAATTTGTGTGTAAGATTAACAGTGATAAAAAGTGTCATTCTGTGTCTAACAAAACAAACTTTTGTGTAAGTTCAGAAAAATCATGTGCCTTTTCATAAAAATGCTTTCCTATGTGTATATATATATATGTATTAAATATCCTCTTTGTACCTCAAATTATTTTATTGTAATCCCTAGATCTTGGTTCGTTAACAGTGAATGATTATTAAATCAATGTACAAGATTTGTCTCCAAGTGTTTCTTTTAATGTGAATACATTAATAAAATAAGAGATTATTAAATTTTAGATGAGTCGCATTTTTTAACACATCTGCTTCACTTTCGTACCTATTTTGAGGACATGTTTCGCAAATCTTCGCTTGCATCTACGGCTCTTGTGCGAGCCGTAGATGCAAGCGAAGATTTGCGAAACATGTCCTCAAAATAGGTACGAAAGTGAAGCAGATGTGTTAAAAAATGCGACTCATCTAAAATTTAATAATTTTTCGCTTCACTGTGGTGTTCCAATACAGTTGAATCTCGATATATTGAAGTGACGTTAAGTCAAGAGGAACACGCGAAAGTTAGATCCAACCAACTTTAAAAACCGGACAACATGGAGGTAAGAGTCGCACAAGAGCCGTAGATGCAAGCGAAGATTTGCGAAACATGTCCTCAAAATAGGTACGAAAGTGAAGCAGATGTGTTAAAAAATGCGACTCATCTAAAATTTAATAATTTTTCGCTTCACTGTGGTGTTCCAATACAGTTGAATCTCGATAAAATAAGAGATGTTTCAAATTGCACCTGCATAGGCCCACTCTATAATTAAAAAATATTAAAATTTGAAATACAATGAAAAAATTTCAAGCTCTTAGTGTTACAATCAAATTTTTAACAGTTAAGAACTGGACATCACTTGAGACATGTTTTCGTGAACCAAAAGTGTATAAAAAGGAGCTGTTACAACACTGAAATGTAGTCTCTTTTTGCATGCACCATTTCTCTCTCTGTAGGGTGCTGCAAGTACAGCCATGCTGAACCTGTTAACTGCTATTGGACTCTAGGACACCTGTTATATTATTTTATCTACCTTTAGGTAGAGGAAGTATTACCTTCAGCCCAAAATTTCATTACTGGGACATTAGAATATACATTTTGAGGACCCTGAACTTTAAAAAAGGTGTGCATTTGAGCATGTATGTATGTATGTATGTATGTATGAATGTATGTATACATATGCATACACAGGTAATATGACACTGCCTCTACGTTTCTTTCAATTTTTATACTTTGAATATGACATTACTGTAATAACACTGAACAACAAATTTCAACTTTTTTTTGCACTCAAACAAAAATAGGTAACTTTATATGTATTAGCTATACTGAACTTGAATACAAAATCCAAAATTCTCTATCACATACTGTTTTCTTGGAGAAATTGGTTTCAATGTTTTAAAAAATAACGCATCCAATAGATGCAATTAAAATATTGTAATGAATCCTGAGGTGAAATAATTTCATAAAGCTCAACATTATAACAAAAAAGTTATGCAGAATCCATAAATTATGGTTAAAGTGAACTAAAAATCCATATTTAGGTAACTGTCTGGCAAAAACAAAAAATATTATTAATTTTACTTATTTTTAAAAATACTTTTGAGAAGACTCCTGCTTTTAGTTGACATCAGGAACCTCCCTTATGAGCTACCAACAAGTCAGCTAACACACAGGTGACCACTTTGATTTACCTCATTGATTTACATGTTCAATGGCAATTTAAGGCAGAATGTGCAGTTCGTCCGCCTTCTATTAAATTTGCAGCTATTCCTGATCACGACAATGCTAGGGCTACTTTAGTTTGCAATCCGATCCTCACCAGTAACAATGAAATTAACGTCAGTTCATACAAATATATTAATTTTTGTTTAAAAACTCTGGCAGTGATGTCATGTCTATCAAGTGGTATTTGGCTGTGTAGCGATTCCTTCTTGATTTCAATCCATTGTGGGTTACAGGTAAACTAATGAACAGTTCTTGGAGGCCATATTGTCTAACATGACATGACATCTTGCGCGCACTCATGCATTGGCGTGGGCTTCCAATGTAAGTAGTCGACAAAATTATCATTCTTGCCACGTTGTTTAGGTTATCGTCTACATTAGTAGCATCGCGGAGATGGCTGTATACTTCATCGAAGCTGCTTTACTTATTACTTGATTAACCATTTTGATATTGAAATGGTATCCGTCTTCACCCTGTCCGAAAATTAATGGATATTTTAAGGCGCAGTAACTCCTATGCGTTTCAGACACACATTTCAATTCATTGTTCTGACGATGAAACACGATATATCTTGATTGCAAATTTTCTCCGAGGGTGTTGGGGATGTGTGTTAAATGCAGGTTTGTGCGTGTATTTTTATATTTAGTTAATAACCCGGTCCATTATCATTTCAGGACCCTTTTTCTCACCTTTTAAATCTTCCTTAGACCTATACAAATATGTCAAAACCAAAATTGTGCAAAACATCGCACGCGCCAAGGCGTTCATAGGCGGCAACGTCGCTTCCCCTACCAGCACATGCTTTCGTGCTTCACGACAATAGTCAGAATCCTAAAGTGATTTTAATTCCACCGTATCAGTATACGCTGGAATGTAATTTCGGCAACAGCCCAGAAGTTAGGTGAAAAGTTGGCAAAATAACCATTGGGTTAGCATTATTAGAAAACTCAAGGTCGAACTGGGGACGCTGGATCTGCCACGGATGATAGTGGCTAAGGCAGGACCGCGCTATAAGAAGAGTTCGATGGTATATGTGGTGAAAAATGCGCGAAACCAATACCGTTTGGACGGGATATAGTTCTACATTGCAGATAAAGATGAGTGAGTTCCGGATGCAGTATTGATTTGAAAGTTTGATGACCTGAATGAAGTACTAACTGCGCAACATAAGAAGGGTAAAATCGAGCGTCGAATAGATTATGCAGGTTACCGCTATCGGCGTACATACACTCGACACAATTAGTGGCGAAAGCTTCCATGAAATATAGTGATAAAGATCTAGAGGTAGACGTTGTGCCAGAGAGAAACTAACATGGTCTAGTTTTGAACCGAACCACTGAGCGGTACACCTTTAACATAACGGTACGATCCCCACCTCAAGATGCTCCAGATAAAATGCCAAGCACTCGAAGCAAATGATCGCATGAGGCACGAAGTTGAGGAATATGATACTATGTGAATCTATTATAGGGGTGAGGACTCAGGAACTAAGACCAAGGGTATGCCGTACCAGTGTAGATCAGGAGGATGTAGACTAAGAAGGTAATGAAAGTGGTCACAATATATTTTCGCACGGGGGGGGGGGGGGGGAAGTGGTGCGAAGTGCGGAGGGTGCTAGTGAGTTTATGGTGAGCTGCAGTTGCTTGATGTGTTCCAAGATTATAAAAGTGATAGTATATTGCAAAGTTTTCAACACACAAGGTTTCGCTACCTACGACACTGGCGATGCCCTGAATGGCAAAAGCAAAGTCGACCCATGAGGAACACCGTTGCCCTGGATCCACTCGTATGATTTCATATTTCCAATGCGGACACAAAACAGCGAAGATATAAAAAGGTTGCAAAGGAACAAATCTAAATGTCCTCGTAAACCGCAACCATCCAGAGAATTGAGGTAGCATAGCGCCACGTAGTATCATAGGCCTTCTATAAAAAAGATTCTCACGACATACTGCTTCAGAAACGGATTCTGGATATAAGCCTTTATGCGTGTCAGATTGTCGACATTGGAGCGCTGGCGACGAAAACTGCACTGAGCACTGCAGAGCAGATTGTTCGTCTCTAGCCGCCACTGTAATCCAGTGTTAATCATTTGGACAGAAGTATTATAAACCACATTTTGTGTTCCAGCTTTCCCAGACAAAGGGGTGAGGATAACAACACCTCTAGAGAAAGATGATATCTGCTAATATTACATGCGGTTGTATGTGCCAGCAGGAAACAGACCGACTCAGATGGAAGATAAAGCAACATATAACGGCGGATGTCATTGGGACATCCTTTGCTTTAGACACAATATATGGCACCTCGACAACGGTAAAAGGTTCGTCGTAGGGCTCACTACAGTCACTTAAATTTAGGTATATTCTCTCCACAGATTCCTTTATAGGTAGAAATAATCTATTTTAACTAACCGGTCGGCTAGCGTACCGAAGCAAGGACTTCGTGTATATCTTGTTGGCTGCTGTAAGTGATGCTGTTTACGGCAAGACCAAGAATGGACATCTAGCGACACTTGCCATACATACGCCGAACAGCAGTCGTTTCTTGTGAAGAACTGCAACCTGAAATTAGAAGAGACGTAAAAGTCTCAAATTCTGCGTTTTGCATGAGAATATTTAAGACAAATTAAGTTCTCATAGAATGTAACTGGAAAACACGTAGATCGCGTCTGCGGTTCTTAACGGCCAAACGACATTCCTCAGCCTGGAAAATAATGTGACATAGTTGACCTCTAGGACTGCCGAAATCTGCTGCGAGCAAGACTGAAAAGTAAAATACTCCACCATTTCATCGAAGTGACGAAACCAACGTCAGTATCGTAGTGTAGGATACCCAGAGAGTATGTTTGGTATTCACATCTCCGAGAGAAAAAAGGGCGGTTGGGAAATCGGTGCCAGAAGTGGCCGGATATTGTTCTCTTGTACAACACTGAGCTGCCGAAGGATGACATTGTAAATAGAGAAACAGATGCTCTCCAGTTGTGATGATATATATATATATATAAAGGGCACTCAACTACGGCGGTCATCAGCGCCCTTTAAAAAACTAGACGTGGCAAAAGCCAGATATAAAACTTTCTAAAAACTATACAAGTGCAACAAAACCTATTAAAAATACACGTACATAAAAAAACATCAACCAAACCTATTAAAAATCTCGTTCACTAAATCCTAAACTCTAAACTAGACAAGAATCTAAAAACCTTCTCCACGGGTCTCCACGCACGGCCTACACGTGGTTGGGCCTGTTGACCGTCTCCCTCAACCACGAAGAGGAGCCCACACGAGGGAGACTGTTGGCTCGAGACCCCGGGTGCGCAAACCCGTACCTACCGAAGTAGGCCCCTGGGGGTGCTCTCCAGTTGTAGGTACATGAATTGCTATACTTTGCACTGGTGTGTTTAGCGGTATGGTGGAGCAGAGTCATTCCTAAATACCAAACCAATCAATAAGATGTAAAGACTGAGTAGTTTGCAAATGGGTTTTCTTGTAGACAGACGGTTGAAGGTGAAATTTAGGGAACTAAATACTGTATGAAATGTTGGGTGCTGCATCCTTTAACACTCCACTTAAGTATTTCCATGGCAAAAAAGAGATTAACAGACCATTCTTTTTCTTTTACCTTGGAAGAGTTGGGACCAGCAACTCTTAAATCGCCATCCTCTTGTGACATCTCTGATGTTCGGAATTTGAAAGTATCCCATGCCTCGTGGAGCAAGATAAGGACTACATAACAGGGTGCAACTACCCGATCTAGGTGAAAGCCCTTAAGTGTTGTAAGGCAACAGCGTTTACAGAAATGTGCCAGGCTGCTGACAAATAACCTGTGGTGGTAGCAAGTTTAAGCTGCTCATGTGCCCCTGCACATGAATACACATTTCGTCCAGAAACTTCGAATATTGTCGTGAGTTATAAGTATTGCCAAACAAATTGGCATTTGGAGTTTTCAAATAGCAAACTAAGGAGCGAGTCCAGTACTATTTTATTATGCTTCCAATCCACTCACACCCTGGCAATAATGACTTGTTTCTGGTGGTTAATGGAGGATGAGAGGCTTGAGGTCTAAGACAATATTTACAACCCTTACTGGTATAGGTTCCTTCACTATTCCAAAGAATGTTTCATGTGCCAAATTGTTTGGCGGTAACTACAGATGACTTCCTCTACAGTATACAACGCAAGGGGCTCAAGTACATGCCACATGGTAAGCCATAATGCTCACAAACAGCAGGATTGTTATGCAAGCTTTTAGTATGTCCAAACCTCTGGCACTTAAAACAGTGCATGGAGATTGGGACGTACTGGCATATGGCAGGACGTTCACAACAATAGAAAATATACCCTGGTAACACAGTACAGGGTGTATATAAATGAATATTGGGGTTTTAACTCTTTATAATATTTATTACATTCAACTTACAGCTATAAATGATATGTCATCAAATGAAAAAGCAACTCAAACAGTTTTACCAAGAATCTTGTAAATGTTCAATGTGACTACCCTTTGTCACACGGCACACATCAAGTCTATAGACGAGTTCTTCCCAAACGTTGAAAAGTGTGTATTAAGTAATTGTAGCAACAGCTGCTTTGATCCTGTTGCTTAATTCAGGGAGGTCAGCTGGTAGCGGAGGCACGTACACACGATCCTTGATGAAGCCTCAAATGTCAAAATGGCATGGCGTTAAGTCAGGAGAACGTGAATGCCATGAATAGCAAGCCCAGTCATTGGGGCCCTTGCGGCCTATCCAGTGCTCGGGTACAGTGACGTTCAACCAATGGCGTACTTCGTTATGCCAGTTAGATGGCGCACCATCTTGCTGGAAAATGAAGTTCTCTGCTCATTTTCTTCCAACTGAGGGAAGAGCCATTTCTCTAGTGTATCAAGGTAAGAAGTGCCAGTAACAGTATGTTCACCATAAAAGAAAGGCTCATAAACTTTTCGCCGGGATACGGCACAAAAAAAAAAACACTTTAGGAGAATCTCATTGGATTTGTACCATCTTGTGAGGATTTTCTGAGCCCCAGATCCGCATATTATGGGTGTTAGTATGCCCACTACGGTGAACGGTCAATTCATCACTGTAGACAACACGATCCATAAAATCGTCATCGTCATGAAACAACATGTCATTTGCGAAGTTGGCTTTAGAGCCTGTAATAACCGTAAACGGTAAGGACGTAGCCGTAAGCGATTTCTTACAACTTTCCAAACAGTCGACACAGGAACTTTTAATTCACAACTAGCCTCCCGGACTGATTTCTTTGGGCTATGAGTGAACGACTCTCTCACACGCTCAACAGTCTCTTCACTTACTCTTGGTAGTCCCGTGTTCTTCCCTTTACAAAGGCAGCCGGTATCTTCAAACTGATGATGTCATCTACGAATGTTACTATCACGACCGAACTTATTGCGGAATGCACGTTGCACAGTAACTACGGATTCGGTCTTTGCAAACTACAAAACACAATACGCTTTATATTTACTAGTCGCCATCTTTGCTACTACTGCTGTCTAGCGGATTGCGGCAGAAACACTGCACGCACATGCACAATGGTGCCAACAAACAAAACTGTTTGAGCTGCTTTTTCATTTCAAATATCATTTATAACTGTAAGTTTAATGTAATAAATATTATGAGTTAAAACCCCTGTATAATGTTCGTGAGAAACCCCAAATGCCAGGAGTACTATTTGCATTCTGCTTTTGATTAACTGCTATGCTTAACACACTCATTGATCTGAGGGGCAAGTAACTTCCCTGGTTTGACAGACCATCTACGCTGGAGGTGGTGAGAACTACCCTACATGAGTTTAATGATTTGTGGGTTCAATTTGGATAGGGTAGGATCCCAACAAATTTGCTTTCAAGTGTTTCCAGGATGGTATGCAGTGTTTGTCTCTATAAACAATGTATTGACACTATCCTATCCATCTATGTTTGATATAAAATTGTTCTATGTTCTTGAACAGCTTTCTCTTCACAAGTCAAAATAACAACCAAAACCAAATCAGTGAAAGGGTTTTGTGCGGATGCATGATTAATAGGACTCCCATCAGGAACTGTTGGCATCAGCCTGGCATCTAGAGGTTAAAAAATAGCTATAAGGTCTGAGCCATTACGGAATTTCTCCCATGGCCAATCTCAAGGAAATTTAGAAGAACTTCCATTCAATCTCCACTGCTGATCCATATGTGTAAGCCATTCACCATGCACACCACAGTTCTACACTATTACAGCCCATGGCGTCCCATTTTAGGCTACGCTGAGTGCAAAATACAGACGCAGATGAAAGAGACTTGTGGCTGAATATACAAGGCTTCTACCAGAGGTAACCCACCCAGCTTGTAATAACTAGTGGCACAAGGTCATCAGGTAATTAATTAGCTCCTCTGAAAACTACATGGGTGTACATGACGGTCTGGACAACCTCTGTACCTACGGCTACAAATAGGAAAAATGTAAATGGGCTACACAATGTTTGAGGCCCACAAGTCGAAAGTTGTGCTGAAAACATGGGCCAGAACTACAGAGAGAGAAGAGATGACTTGGTGAGACAGTGAGTTAACAAACCTAGAATCTTACGAACTAATAATCACAACCTAGGTGTGCCAAACCTACACTCACTGAAAGTGAGCCCCTGCACGGTGTTGTGACAGCAGTTTAAAGTATAACTGACGTAAGTTTGAGTATTTAATGAAAAGGTCCATAACTTAAAAATTACATTTTAAAACAATTCAAAACGTATGGAAAGTGAAATATATAGCAATCATGCTTTAAAATGTGAATTTGTAATGTTTTCAAATAATACTGTTACCCAATCTTCGAGCATACGAGCAGCTGGCGGAAAGAGATGTCCAATGGAGGGGGACTTATGTCATCGAGGCCACGCCTACTCGTGTGACCGAATGGCTCTTGCTGTGGGGAGTAAGGGAGATGAATGTTGCTAGGCCATGCCTACGCTAATGCGTGGCACTAATGACCTGCCGAGTAGAGACGGGGTGTGGAGAGAAATAACCAGAAACTACTGGACCTGCCGCCTTGGAGGACTGTGATGTTTCGCTAATAGGCGGGAACTTCCAGATACTACGATTTGTCTATATAAGCGATGCATTGGACGAGTCAGTCAGTTTTGAGTCTTTGAGCTGTTTGTGTTTTAAGGCAAGGCGAGTAGTTTTTGTGGTGTGGACCTGTGACAGACAAACTGCTGAATTGCAATCGTGAGTGTTGCGTAATTGTGTGTGGGACTTGTAAGTTTACCAAGAGTAATTCGACGGAAATAAACATTTGAACTTGTGTAACTTGGACTTTTAATTTCACGAACCCACAAAGTCATAACTGGTGTCAGGAGTGCGATGGGATATTACAACATGGAGACGGCTTTGACACAGATTCTAGCAAAGACGAACGAATTAACAACGAAAACAGAAGCGGCAAATATAAACCTGGCTGCAGATCTGAAAGAAATGAAGACGGCTAACGACATCACCGACAAAATGGAAGAGAAGTTAGAGACAGCAAGTAACAACTTGGCCGCGACGATGACCGCGAAGATGACGGACTTAACAATTGAAATGAAGGCTGCCAACGAGGCCCTCACCGCCAAGTTTGAGGAACAGTTAGCCCGCGTGAAGGAGGACGTCACGGAACTGGGCTTGCGGATGAGTCACGTGGACGAGCACGTCGAAGACCTGGCAAACTGCGTCAACGACCTGGAAGGAAAGGCCGACAGGAGCGTCAAGCCCCTGAACGCCATGGTGGAGGACGTCGTCCGCAGGAGATTGAACTACTTGAAGGTCGACGCGCAGGGACGCGACACAACATCTGCGCGCGTCAAACGTCCCAAATAATGAAGGCGCGTCAACATTCCAAGTCTTCCGCCGCCAGTTCGACTCGGTGGCCAGGCACAATAAGTGGTCACCGGAGGAAGAGGCCACACAGCTAATAGCCAGTCTCCAGAGATGGGCCGCAGAAGTCCTAAACGTGGTCCAGACAGCAGCGGCTCCCAAGGATATCTAGGAGGCCCTGGAGAACCGTTTCGGGAACCACCGCCTAGCTGCAGCCTACCGCAGTCAGCTGAAGATAAGGTCACGACAGCCAGCGGAGACGCTGCAGGAGTTCACCCTGGCAATTGAGCAGCTGGCTAGAAAGGCCTTGGTTGACCTCCCACCGGGGTTCGTTTCACGGAAAGCCGCCTACACATTTGTCGACGGGGTACGAGACACTGAGATATGTCTTGCCGGAGGTGCCGTATGTAGTAAAAGAGGGCGTTAAACACTACACACACACTGAAATACGTCAGCGCCTAATGCTCGGCGACTACATAACTATTCATGAGGCGCTATCGGCAGCAATGAGGATGGAGGCGGCCAAGTTGACGGCTACCCCGACATCAAGAACCAGGAGTATCCGCTACACAGGAGACCGAAGGCCAGCCGAGGGACGCCAGCGAAGACCTAGTGTCAAGTGTTGGGGTGTGGAGAGCCTGCCCACACCAGAGAGAGCGTCCGGGAAATGAGTAAGGGCTGTCGTGGCGAGGGGCACGTCAGCGCTATCACCACCATCCCCTCGAGTGACACTGCGCACCGTCAGCCGGCGGATGGATGACAGCCACATCGCGGACGGTTGGGTGAGAGGGAAGCCGTGCCGCGTGCTGGTGGATACCGGGGCAGCCGTGACCGTCATCAGACGCGACATAGCCAAGGGTTTGCCATCCAGGAAACAAAGCCGACCATACCAGCTAATGACGGCATAGGGCGACACCTTGCCTGTGGAGAAGGAAGCTCTGCTGAAGCTGACCTTGGGACGGAGTGCCATGCGTCTGTGGGTGTTCGTCGCAAAGGAGACTGAGGTGATACTAGGACTGGATGCCCTGAGGAGCCACGAGGCGACGGTCGACGTCAGCAGGAAGGTCCTGCGGCTTAACGGGGAAGAGATGATACTCCGGCAACCTGAAGAGCGCCTTGGAATCTACAGGGTCGTCTTGAAGGAAGACGTGGGTCAGGAGCGAGGTAGTGGTGACGGCGCGACTGGAAGGCCAACGAACCGGGAACATGATGCTGGACTAGAAGACGCCTTTACACGGACTATGTGTAGCCAGGGCATTGTTGCCGTGACGAGAGGTGCCAGTGAGACTGCTAAATCCAACGGACACCAATCACGTCCAGGCCGAGACGGAGTTGGGAACGTGCAAGACCGTGGTAAGCGTAACAGCAATCGAAAAGACACAGGAGCCGGTGCCGACGCAACACCTGGGTCCTCAGCTAGAAGGCTTACTGGAGAGGGCGGCCGACCAGCTGACCGCAGAACAGCTGGAGAAGGTTCGGCAAATGCTGAGACGATACCAGCGTGTCTTCAGACAAGGTAACAGTGACTACGGCCGCACGGACAGTGCTTCACCGCATCGACACCGGAGACGTCTGGCTTATTCGGCAACCACCTAGACGTGTTCCGCTGGCAAAAAATCTACGGTACGGGACATGCTGGAGGACATTACATCCAGGGGAGTAATCCAAGAGTCTGACAGCCCTTGGTGTTCCCCTGTAGTTCTGGTGACAAGGAACGGCGAGCTACGCTTCTGCGTAGATTACAGGAAGTTGAACGCTGTCACCCGGAAGGACTGTTTCCCCTTACGCCGGATTGATGACACCCTGGACGCGCTAGCAAGTGCTCAGTGGTTCTCGACCCTGGACCTGAAGTCGGGCTACTGGCAGGTAGCTCTAGACCTGAGAGACAAGGAGAAGACCGCATTCTCGACAGGCCAAGGCCTTTGGCAGTTCACAGTTATGCCCTTTGGCCTCTGCAACGCACCAGCTACCTTCCAACGCCTCATGGAATCAGAGATGAGAGGATTGACTTATGACACCTGCCTGCTATACCTGGACATCATCGTCGGCAAGACTTTCGAAGACCATCTTGAGAATCTCAGCAAGGTGCTCGAGATTGCAGGCGACCAACTTGAAGCTGAACCCGGAGAAGTGCCAGGTCTTCCGCAAGGAAGTGAACTACTTGGGCCACACAGTCTCACCAGCTGGAGTGGCCACAGATCCGGAGATGACACAGGCCGTGAGAGATTGACCTCGGGCAAAGGTAAAGCGAGAGTTGCGCAGTTTCCTGGGGCTGTGCAGTTACTATCGCCGCTTCATAAAGGGGTTCTCCAATATCGCCAAGCCCCTCACCCGCCTGACAGAGGAACACCGACCTTAAGTGTGGAGGACGCCGAAGGCGCTTTCCAGCTCCTGAAGAAAACACTGTGTAGTGCTCCTATTCTGGAATTCCCACAACCAGGTGGCGCTTTCATTTAGAATTTGTCTAATGCATTGCCATGAAGCAATGGTGGACACCGACGCCAGCGAATATTGCATTGGAGGCGTCCTATCGCAAATCCAGAACGACCCTGAGCGGATGATAGCCTACTACAGCAAGCCGCTATCCAAGGCAGAGAAGAACTACTGCGTCACCCGACGAGAGTTACTGGGGATAGAGAAGACATTGGAGCACTTCCACAAGTACCTGTACGGTCAGCCATTCCACCCGAGGACTGACCATTCCACCCTAACCTGGCTACTGAACTTTAGAAATCTGGAAGGCCAGACAGCACGTTGGGTTCAGAGGCTACAGGAGTACGACTTCACCTTTGAACATCGTAGAGGGAAGAGCCACGGCAACAGAGACCCCGGAGGCCGTGTCCAGAAGAGTGCGACCAATGCACAAGAGCGGAAGAGAAGGAGCGTGCCGCAGCTGTCAGTAATCACGGCAGTGCCTGCGGATGGCTGGGATAGCGCAGGCCTGAGGAGGAAACAGCTGGCGGGCGCCGATTTGGGGCCACTTTGAGGGAAGTATAGGCAGGGACGAGACCAACCTGGGAGGACATCGCACCGAGGAGCACCACCTACAGGTCGTACTGGGCCCAATGGGACTCGCTGAAGATCAGAGAGGGCGTGCTGTTCCGGATATGGGAATCACCCGATGGGAAGACGCAGAGAGAACAGTTGGTACTTCCACGGAGTAAGGTCCCGGAAGTCTTGGAGGAAGTGTACGCTGGTATTTCAGGACACCTGGAAGCGAACCGAACGACTGACAAACTACGGCAGCGCTACTACTGGCTGAGGCTCCGAGCAGACGCTGAGAGATGGTGCTGTCAGTGTCCGTGTGGGCTATGAGACGCGGCCCCCAGACTAGGAGCCGGGGTCGCATGCAGCAGTACAACGTCGGAGCGCCATTCGAACACATCGCCGTTGACATAGCTGGACCGTTCCCAGTGTCCGACCGAGGCAACAAGTACCTGATGGTGGTCGTGGAGTACTTCATCAAGTGGCCGGAGGTGTATGCCATCCCGAATCAAGAGGCAAAGACAATCACAGACTGCCTTGTGGAGCAAGTATTCTGCCGATTTGGGGTACCGTTAGAGCTCCACAGTGACCAGGGCACCAATTTTGAGTCCAACCCAATGGAGGAGGCACTGGATAGACTTGGGGTGAACAAGACCCGCACAACACCCCTACCTCCACAGTCGGACGGCATGGTCGAAAGATACATCAAGACCTTAGAGGAACACCTGAGGAAGGTCTTGGCCAATCATCAGCGAAACTGGGACGTCAAGGTGCCACTGTTCTTGCTGGCCTGCCGCTCAACACACGACACCACGGGGATGACGCCAGCCAGCTTAATGTTCGGCCAAGGGTTACGCCTCCCTTGTGACCTGGCTTTTGGGAGCCCTCCGGAAGCGAAACAGCCAGCTACCGAGTATGCGGAGAACCGCCACGACATGCACGAGATGGCTCGCCAGAACATCCAGAAGGCGAGCGTGCGCATAAAGACCCGATACGACAGGCAAGCCAACAGCCAAGGGTTCCAGCAAGGTGACCTAATCTGGTTGTACCGCCCTACCCGGACCATGGGACGCTGCCCGAAGCTTCAGCAGACCTGTCAAGGACCGTATCGGGTGGTGAAGAGGATTAACGACGTGGTCTACCGCATCCAGAAGGTTCCCCGAGGAAAGATGTTAGTGGTACATCTGGATCGTCTGGCCCGCTACGATAGTGCTATTCGGGACGACCAGCCTTGAGGAGGGAGCAGTGTTACCCAATCGTCGAGCATATGAGCAGCTGGCAGAAAGAGATGTTCAATGCAGGGGGACTTATGGCATCGAGGCCACACCTACTCGTGTGACCGAATGGCTCTTGCTGTGGGGAGTAAGGGAGATGAATGGTGCTAGGCCACGCCTACGCTAATGCGTGGCACTAATGACCTGCCGCCTTGGAGGACTGTGATGTTTCGTTAATAGGCGGAAACTTCCAGATACTGCGATTTGTCTGTATAAGCGATGCATTGGACGAGTAAGTCAGTTTTGAGTCTTTGAGCTGTTGTGTTTTAAGGCAAGGCGAGTAGTTTGTGTGGTGTGGACCTGTGACAGACGAACTGGTGAATTGCAACCGTGAGTGTTGCGTAATTGTGAGTGCTACGTAATTGTACCAAGAGTAATTCGGCGGAAATATAGAACATTTGAACTTGTGCAACTTGGACTTTTAATTTCACGAACCCACAAAGTCACAATATTTTAAATCTGATTATCTCAAAATATGCTGAATCAAAAATATTTTTGACCACAACAGCATTTTACACATAAAATTATTTTTCTTATATCAATATTTACAAGAGTAAACTTTGTGCTATAGTTAAAAATGACTCGCTCTTTGCTGACAGCAAGAGCTTGTTCAGAACTGTTAGCCAAATTTTATGTTTATATACAGTTTTTAAGAACTTGTAAAACTCATTTCCTACTCACTCATAGTAATGAGAATGATAGATTTGGTATCAATAATAATAATAATAATAATAATAATAATAATAATAATAATAATAATAATAATAATAATAATAATAATAATAATAATAATAATAATAATAATAATAATAATAATAATAATAATAATAATAATAATAATAATAATTATTATTATTATTATTATTATTATTATTATTATTATTATTATTATTATTATTATTATTATTATTATTATTTGTATTAAAGCAGTGAGCTACTAAGGACTTGATCAGTATCATTCCTATGTTGGTTTATTCCTCTTTTAGGTTTACAGTCATAACAGGTAATAAATGAAAGTGTATGTAGAATGCTAAGGTTAGCTGATATTTATCAGGATAAATAAGAAAACTGTTTGAAACTTTTCTGCATAAGCAAGTATGGCTGAAAATATGTTGAAAATAATGACACATATATCCCAACAGTCTCTTCCATCTATTTCAATTTTAAGTTCAGCTATTTGGGCAGTTTGATAAACAATTTAGAGTGACTGTGTGAAGTTTAATGGCCTCTTGACAGCTAGATGTTCTGAATTCGTAAACAATTTAGATGTAGATCAGAAAAATAATTATGATTACAGTTAAATGCAATGCCTTTTTTGAACAGACATAAGCTGTATTTATATATCTTTTTTTTTGTATAAGTAAATTTCTTTATGCATAGCATACAAAACACTGTTTTGTACAGTAAAAAAACGTTACTTTTCAAAAAACATACACAGATGTACATGTATATGAAATAAAAATAAATAACCTGTTTTACTTAGAACCATTTATCTTAGATAAACTATTAAAGATGAACAAAAGAATGAATGAAAAAAGTAGTGAATGCATTATTAAATTACCAATAAGTTACATGAATAAGTAAAAGAGCTTAGCACATAAATCACCAAAGACAGCAAGACATGAGCAAAATGCATAAAATATCATAAGCTCTACTGAAATTTAATATGAATCTGAATCCCTGCTCGGAAGTCACACTGTTCCCTGTATAACACTATGGTTGTCTAGTAAGCAGTAAGTAAGAAATTTCTTCGGGTTGAGTGAAAAAAGCATTTAAGTATATGATAATGAGTAGAATTCAAGTGTACATAAACTTGTTCCATAGGCTAAATGCAAACTGGATCCAAACCAGGCTTGCAGTTTAGAAGTAAACTCATTCCGTGTATTACATTACAGAAATTTTCAATAGTTCAATATGCGGATGACACAAATATATTAATTGAAAGCAATGCACTTGAACAGCTACAAATCTTATCAAGCAGAATGTTCAGTAATATTTCTAAATGGTTCAGCAATAATATTTAATTGTAAACTTGGATAAGACAAATGTAATTCATTTTCAGTTTTCTCAGAATAAGTCTGCTGTATAATCACAATTAATATGTAATAATCAAGTAATTAAGTATGTAAATACAACTAAATTTCTTGGTCTTTGGATACAGAGTAACCTAAAGTGGGAGACACATGTTGATCATCTAATTAAAAAACTGAGTACAATTTGTTCTAATTTCAGACAACTGGTACACATAGTTAACATAAAAACTCTCAGAAGCATGTATTTTGCATGTGCTCACTCCATTTTAAAATATGGCATAACATTATGGGGTAAATCACATTGTAAATCATTATTCATAACGCAAAAAAGGATTCTAAGAATACTTGGAGGAGTTAAATCAACATCTACATGCAGACCATTATTTAAAAAATTTAAAATCTTACCTCTCCCATGTATTTTCATTTTTGAAATTTTAAAATTTACAAAGACAAATTTAATGAAAGGAAATGGCCACTGTACCTTTAATGACACAGTTCATAATCATAATACTAGACAGAGAATGGACATTCATGTCAATAAAAGTAACATAAGAGCTCATCAAACAGTATAATAAACCTAGGAATCACTTTTTTTTAATAAACTGCCTATAGCCAATAAAACCACTTGCAAATTTTCAGCATTTAAAAAGTCAGTTTTGTCATACTTGCTAGACCATAGTTTTTATTCTGTTAGTGAATTTATGGAAAGTTTACATTATTGTTACATTTCTGAATTAACTGTGTATATTATAAAATTCTTGAGATATCTTTATAAAACATTATTTTGTACAAACACTGACTTGTCCTTATTGGATGTGACTTGTTAGTTTACAAGTATAGTTAATTGCACTGTAAATTCACAATTTGATGTGTCTTATATCATAGTACTCATGTACAATGTATGATTTACAAGATGAATAAATTATCTATCGATCTATCTATCTATGCTAAAAGGCAATAAGCAAGAACTTTCATAATTTACTGAGATAAAAATTGTTAAAAAAGACATAGAATAACAGGTATTTTAGGGACTACTTGATACCTGGGTTTTCTAGTGTTAAATAGGTTTCATACTGTACCAGACCTAGCATGGAGAATGATTCCTATGCTGAAATGATGAAACCCACATTTTCTCATAATTTAGCAGGGGCGGTTCATCATAAGGGCACGAAGGCGCACACCCCCCTAAAAAATCTAATGGAATTAAATGAACAATGGCCTTGTGACTATTAAGGATAGTTTGCTTTTAAAATATGAGAAAGCTTCATAGGGTGTAAAAGTGATGTTTTCATACCTACCGCATACGGCTTGGCGCGGTAGGTAGAGTGCCGGCCTGCTGCATTTCCACGTAAGGAAATACATGCAGCTCTGAAGGTGGTGAGGGAGTAGGGAAAGCACTTGCATATGTGCTTATCTGGCGTGGTTCTGTCCACACCTAGCGCTGTCCGCAGAGCTGTATTATAGAGTTAAAATGCACGGTTTCTTATTTTAGTGTTCTTTGTGCAGTTAGGAACATAGATTGTTACAGGTGGCTTTATAAAATCCAATGATTAAAGAACGATGGATAACTTTCCAAAATCACTAATGGAAGTGCAGTTTTCAAGGTTGATATACTTAAGAAAAAATACAATTGAAATTATATCGAGATTTAACTGTATTGGAACACCACAGTGAAGCGAAATCATTATTAATTTATAGATGAGTCGTATTTATTACTCATCTGCTTCACTTTCGCACCTATTTCGAGGACATGTTTCGCAAATCATCGTTTGCATCTTCGGCTCTTATGCGACTAATGCTTGATCCAGTGGTATGGGTAATTCTGGAGTTGCTGCTGCCATCTGTTGATTTAGTGATAAACTTAAATGTGGGATTCTCTTCTGGCGGGATTTCAAAGTTCATTAGTTGGTTTTTATGTTTTTCTATGTATATTCTCTCCCATATGATGAGTTCACTACGTTTTTGTAAGGATTTTAGTAATTCGGTGCTATCTTCAATTTCATGATTTTCAGACCAGAAATGAGCTGCTATTGCGGACTTATCAATATTTTTGTATCTTAAGTGCCTGAAGTGTTCTTTCTTTCTAGTGCCTATGTTTCTTTTTGTCCTCCCTATGTAAATTTTTTCACAGTCTTTACACTTAATCTTGTAAATGCCTGACTTTTCCTCTGGTTTTATCTTATCAGTATTATTAATGTTAAGTAGCTTTTAATGTTGTAATTGTTTTTTGGTGCCAATGTTATATTGTATTTCTTGAATATTTTTTGGAACTTTTTTGTGGCCCAGGGGTAGTAAGTAAATTTAGCAAATCTAATTTCTTGTTTTATTGGTGGGAGAGCTGTGATCTGTTTTAATCTCTTTTGAAGTTTGAATGATTTTAGTTTTTTATCTACAAGGTTTTTTCCATATCCATTTTTAATTGCAGTTTTTAAGATTTGATGGTATTGTTTTTTATATTCTTGCTGGCTGAGGGGTAGATTTACTAATCTGCGTGTGAGACTGTTGATGGTGGCATGTTTGTGTGGAATTTGGTTGAAACTATTTGCTTTGATGTAATTATCTGTGTGTGTTGCTTTTCTATGGATACCAAATTCTAGTTTTTCATTGCTTTTTGTGATTTTAAGGTCCAAAAAAGGTAGAGTACAGTCCTCTTCAGTTTCCACTGTGAATTGTATGCTGGGTTCTTGCAGGTTGAGTAGTTTCAAAGCATCATCTATTTGTTTGTAGGGCACTATTGCAAAGATGTCATCTACGTATCTGTACCATGTTTTAAAAATATGAGGGAAGGCTTTAGTTATATGTGTTTCGAAAAAGCTCATGTATAGATTGGCCAAAAATGGTGATAGCAGGCTTTCCATAACTAGTCCTGAAATTTGTTTAAATATTTTCCATCGAAAACAAAATAATTTTGATGTATACATATTTCAGTCATTGCCAAATATTCTTCTATTGCATTGGCATCTAGGTTTATAGAATTTAGCCATTTCTTCAGTTGAATCAAAAGTTTGTCTAATGGAATGCTAGGGAAGAGGGAGCGGACATCAAAGGATACTAAAGTGTCATGAGGTTTTAGTTTAAGATTTTGAATTTTTTCTACCAGGTCTAAAGAGTTGTTTATGCTCAGAGTATGGAATTGTGGAAAGGACTGACATTTTTTGGACAGCCAGTTTGCCAAAAGGTAAGTAGGAGTGTTGATATTATTTACAATGGGTCTCATGGGTATGTTGGGTTTGTGTATTTTAGGCAAACCATATAGTCTTGCAAGGGTAGGGTTGAATGAAAATAGTCTCTCTGACTATACAGCTGAACTGTACAGCTGATACAGTGTAAAAAGAACATTTAGAAACAGCCACAGTATTTAAACAAAAACAGTGCAGAATGATATATTACACTGTATGTTGAAAGTGTGTAGGGAAAAAATAGAGCAACAAATACGGACTTCTGAGTTTGTTGCCATTTAGTGTAATGTGCCAACTGACGTTTCAAATCACTGTCAGATGGTTTTCGTATTCTGTTATGTATATGAAGAATTCATATATGCCTGCCTCGGTAGTGTGGTGATAGCATATCTGCCTCACGTTCAAGAGGTCCCGAGTTCGAAGCTCAGTCAGGATAAGTTACTGGTTAAGATTTTTTCCAGGGTTTTCGCTTATCTTGAAAGACGAATGTTGGGTAACTCTAAGCTCTATGGACCCTGGGCTCATTTGAGCATCATTTCACCCATTCCATTCATTGTCCAATATGACTTAACGTTGGAGAATGTAAATTACAAAAAAAAGTATATAAGAGATTTTGGACTTTTTCGAATCCTGAAAGAAGCGATGTGGAATCTTTGACAAAGTGCATTAGGAATGAATTCAACCACCTTCTTGGAAATATCAAAGAAAAGCTCATTGCTCACACCTTTAACGGGGCCAGTGTTATTAGTGGAAGGACTGATGGGAGTACAGGCCAAAATAAGGGAAGCATAAGCATATGTGTACTTTGACCACCACTATACACACCAGTTGAATTTAATCATACCAAAGGCAACAAACACTGATTCCCAGGTATGTATCTACTTTTCAAATCTGTCAGGATTCCAGCATTCTTTTCCAATTCCTCTTTATTTTAGAGAAAGTTGTGCAGGCAAGATCACACAGAGCTGCATTAACAAGATGGAATTACAATATTCGTACCGTCAATGTTATGTACAAAAACATAGTAAACCTCAGAGATTACTTCGAAATTATTGAAAATTATACAACCACAATAAATGAAGCCAATACCCAGTCTTGAAGATCCAAATTTTATTTTTTGGCTAATATTTTCCACAAAATCCTACCTCATGTAGACATTTTTACCAACAATTCAAAAGAAGAGCAAAGATAGTGTAATGTATCGGAGTGACATCCTTATATTTAAACAAAAAATGGGAAAGGAAAGACTAAATATTGATGAAATACACAAAAACTTATGTGAAGAGTTTCAGCAGCTGCCAAAGAAAACAAAAGGTATGGAATGTGCAAGGGTTGATGTCAAAGTGTGTAAAGTCATCACAACTACTGTTATAGATAGCTCTGCTCATAATGGACATCTAGCAGCTGCATCTTTGCTGTGTAATGACTTATTTAAGGATTTCTGTGAACATTTCCTGGAAGAAATTTTCACTCGAGTGGTGCAATACTCTCCTTTTCTACAACAAGGAAAACTGAGCACAGAGTTGGAGCTAATTTACAGGCGAAATGGCTTGAATATTCAAGGAGCATTGAAACATTTTCAGTTCATATAGGAAAATAACCTTTCGTCAGTGTTCAGCGAAGTCATAAAACTTTTGAAAATTGTCATAAGAATGCCAATGACGACTGTGGAGGCTGAAAATTGCTTTTCCACTCTAAAAGGAATAAAAATGCTTTAAAGAAATACAATCACAAACGACAGACCCAATGCTTTAGCAATGCTTTCAATAAATAAGGACCTTATCAGTAACATGCATGATATTGATGAAAGAGTGATGGAACATTTCATTAAATTAAAGAACAGAAGACTTGATTTTGTATATAAATAGAGCAAAAGTGTAATTCATGATAAACTGAACAAATGCAAAATACAAGTATTAATGTGTGTGTATACAATGCGTGAATCTGTGGGAGCTTAAGTGGCGAACATTACTTCTGGATTTGGTTGAATTTGAATTATGTTCTAATACCATCCCTTATATGTTGCATGCATATAAGCATAGCAGCTTTGGGCAAAGATCGTGTTAGGCTTCTTGTACTTATTTCTGAGGTATATATTACAACTTGAGAACCACTAGTTCTGTTTGTTATAGGGGTAGAATTTGGAAGAAGAAGAAGAAGAAGAAGAAGAAGAAGAAGAAGAAGAAGAAGAAGAAGAAGAAGAAGAAGAAGAAGAAGAAGAAGAAGAAGAAGAAGAAGAAGAAGAAGAAGAAGAAGAAGAAGAAGAAGAAGAAGAAGAAGAAGAAGAAGAAGAAGAAGAAGAAGAAGAAGAAGAAGAAGAAGAAGAAGAAGAAGAAGAAGAAGAAGAAGAAGAAGAAGAAGAAGAAGAAGAAGAAGAAGAAGAAGAAGAAGAAGAAGAAGAAGAAGAAGAAGAAGAAGAAGAAGAAGAAGAAGAAGAAGAAGAAGAAGAAGAAGAAGAAGAAGAAGAAGAAGAAGAAGAAGAAGAAGAAGAAGAAGAAGAAGAAGAAGAAGAAGAAGAAGAAGAAGAAGAAGAAGAAGAAGAAGAAGAAGAAGAAGAAGAAGAAGAAGAAGAAGAAGAAGAAGAAGAAGAAGAAGAAGAAGAAGAAGAAGAAGAAGAAGAAGAAGAAGAAGAAGAAGAAGAAGAAGAAGAAGAAGAAGAAGAAGAAGAAGAAGAAGAATGTTCTTAAAATTTATAAGTGTAATAATTTATTGTTGTCAATATTTAGCAGGCAAAACCATTTCTGTGCCCCCCAAACATTTAGGCCACAAGCCACCACTGTAATTTAGGTAGCATGTTATGGGAACAGCTTAGGTGTATGACACTATTTGCGATGGTAATTATGGGTGTACAAAGTTAACTGAACAATTTTTCAGTTGCCTCTATCTATGCAAGGGATATTAGTATATATTTTATAAACTGTATTTTCTGAACTCCCATTACAACAATGATGAATTGATTGTTTGGCAATTTCTGGGAGAGTTTTTTCATATCCAATTCAAAGCAAACATATACATAGAGATAACTGAAGTCTGTCGCTTGAATTAACCATAGAAATACATCTGAGAACTGCCTTTCTCAACAATAGAGAAAACCATAGAAATAAATCTGAGAATTGCCTTTCTCAACAATACAGAAAAGTAATATATTTTCCAGGGTTCTGTGAAAAATAAATTTAATCTGTTATTATTCATCTTATTTTCTGTTTCATCATCATTGGTAATTTGAACAATAAAAAAAAAAAAAAAAAAAAAAAAAGCTGGAGTAACATTTTATTTTTACAATGTTATAGTCTACATACAACCTACAAACAGATATTCTCTTCTCTTTGTCATAATAAAGTAGTAGTAATCTGAAAGTCTGTTACTTTCATGAAGATGTTTCCAGTGTTGCATGACAAGGTCGCTACCCCTCTGTGCAATCATCATTACAGCTGCATTAATGTTTGCACTTGGAAGACTTGGCATCACAGACGCATCTATTACATACAGAGCATTTGTACCATGGACTCTGAAAGGAGAAGAACCCAAATATATTAAATAAAAATAAATAAACAAATTTAAAGAAATTGTTAAGCCAAAGTAACAATTTAAGATGTACTGCAAACCATAATATGTTCATAAATCCACAAAAACTGAGTATACTCTTATCCTAATATACAAATTAGTTGTGTATTGTATTTGTTTTAAAAGAATACATGAACTATAACATTATTTATTTTGACATATCACCATCTTTTTGATCTGTTAAAACTGCATTTTGTCCAAACCATTAATATTATATAGTAAACTCAGCTATCCAGTTGGTTTTTTAGAAAGAGATTGGCAAAACAGTTATTATGCAGTACAATTATTGCTCATTCTGTTATCAGTTTAGGACTAGAGTCATATATTATGTGCGTATGTGTAAAGAGGGTAGAGGTGTCTCTGTATCAGAACAGTATGTGAAGCAGAAAAAAGATTTGGATGAGTAGAGCCAGATTGAAAAATTCAATGCCATAGTCGGGATTTGAACCACGGATCTCCCGCTCTCCGTACAGTTGGTCTAAACAACTGAGCTACTATGGCCAACAAACCGACATGACATTAAATTCTTCAAATTACTCATATGTTTCCCGGTAGACCACTAGGGGTTCTCATATGCTATGAGACATGCACCTTTTGTAGCGACTTACTATGCTGTAGGTACTTAAGTCCCGGCTATGGCATTAAATTTTTCAATCTGCCTCTACTCATCCAAACCTTAGCCTTCACATGGCTAGTGTGAAATACATGATTATGTTCATTAATTTACCTAAAATAAAAACACAGTGGTTTAACTATGAAGCTTGGGACTTAAGCACCTACAGCATAGTAAGAAGCCACAAAAGGTGCGTGTCTCATAGCATATGAGAACCCTTAGTGGTCTACAGGGAAACATGCGAATCATTTGGAGAATTTAATATCATGTTGGCATGTCAGCCATTGTAGCTCAGTGGATTAGACCAACTGCACGGAGAGCGGCAGATCCGTGGTTCAAATCCCGGCTACGGCTATTGAATTTTTCAGTCTGGCTCTACTCATCCAAACTTTAGCCTACACATGACTAGTGTGAAAAAAATGATTATTTCCAGAAAAAAGATGTAAAAGAAAATGCAAAGCAAACACAATGCATATCTTTTCTAATGAATCAGTAATAACACTTAAAACACTTTTTCTAAATTTTTTAATGGTAAGAATTTTGGAAACATGTGCTTCCATTACAACCAACTTTTGTCCGCACATGTTTCCAAAATGTGTCCCATTAAACAAGTTTAGTAAGTGGTGTTTTATGTGTTACTACTGACTTATTACAAAAGACATATATTAAATAACATCACTGTAAAACTATTATACATTTAAATACATATTTGAAACACGAGGATATAGTAATTATACAAAATGTCATTCGTGACATTTTGAATAATCATCAGTCTTTAAGCCGTACAGTTGGACAGTGCCAGTGCAGTTTAGTGTTGAATTGTGACTCAGTAGTCTCAGTTGAGATTCAGTTCAATGAATAAGTTGTATTTTGTTCTGAGTAAGTGCAATAGAGTTTTCAAATATAATGTTTGTGCTATATCTAAGTCTAAGATATAAATAAAGTCTATTTAGCAACAACATGTGTTTTCATTTGTTACAAGATTATATTTGAATGTACAGAGAGAAAAGCATTTCTATATGGAAAATGGTTTAAAGTTCGCGGAAAATGTATTATAAGTGGTTTGTTATGTAAAGAAAGTAAAATTATTAGGCCAGTTATCAAATATAGTGAAAATCAAGTGGAACTGGACAGTGAAAATGAGAACATGAACAGTAATGCTGTAGAGTGTAGATCTTAAAAATGTACACTTTCTTAATGTAAATAGGATATGAAGGCAATGAACCTGGGCTAAATTCCATGTCATACTTGAATGTAATTTACTTAAGATGAATAAATAAAATAAAAAGTAGAAAGCCTTACCTTAATTCTGAATTTACTACACTTCTACCATCTGCAATCTCACCCATACGGCATGTTCCAATAGGGTGATAAGCTGTAAGAGTAAGATGACGCACATAGCATTCCCAATAGCTATGAGTATCAAATGTAAGATGACCACATCCAGGTAATGGATTCTTGTTAAGTTTTGCACCTAGTTTTTGCATAGGTGTTGTATTTATTAGTTTTTTAATTATGTAAATACCTACGGAGAAAGAATGAAATGAAAGAATGAAATAAATAACTACCATGTTTTAAATAAAGCTATGTAAATATTCACCATATTGGAGAAACACACTATACAGATGATAGAATATTTATTGCTCTTCTAATCTCACTCAAATCCTCAAAACAAGGATTCTAGTGCCATATGTTCCGAAAACAAAGAAAATGTCAATCTGGTGATGTTATTTCTTTCTTAGGGTCTTTCTTTTTAAGTTATACTCATATAGTTCTTGATTTTCAGATAACTTTAATCATTACGTAAAATATGAAGCTATTAACAGTGAAGCAAACAAATAAACACAAATATAACAATTTGTAACTTAAAACTTCACTTATAAGAAATGATGACTATTCTTATAAATTCTCCGGGATTGTGATTTCACGTAAACTTATACATTCCGGCTGAAGATATGTATACAGTCCAGCAACGCAAAGAAGGTCCCTGGAAGGTATGTGCTGTCTTACACAGTGGGACAAGGATAGCAAATATGTGTGGCAGAGAACGCCTGCTACACAAAGAGCAGACCGTTAAAAAAACATGCGCCCTATTCACTCTATACACTAAAACCGTGAAGATTCATTCACAAAAGTAGAAGCCGTCAGAATATTTTTGAATGGTTTGTAACTGTGTTGACATGGGGTGTCATAAACCTGTCCAGAGAGGGTGTGGGAACCTTCGCCAACCCCCCTGCGTCTCAGGCGTTGAAGACTATCTCTCCTGTGGAGGACAGTAACTTAACATGAAATCGCGATCCTGGAGAATTTATAAGAATTATCAAAATTTCTTATAAGATAAGTGAAGTTTTAAGTTACAAATTGTTATATTTGTATATCTTTAATCATTTTCATTCTAACATCAAAAAACTTAACTTTATATCTGAGTGGTTTTCAATTTTAATTGCTGCTGCTAAGCTGTAATGTACTTCCTGGTTCAAAATCAAGAAAACTTATTTCCCTTCTTTCTTGATGATTGGATCTTTACACATTTAATTAAAACATTTTAATGTTGTGTAAAAGAATTTGTCCATTTATTTGCATATAAATACACCAAGTCACTGCTACAGCCATTCCACCACTTCTGCTGCTGCAACTAGTACCACTGCCTCTGCCATCTCTACACCCACCATCATAATCAACATAAGCAACTATACCATTTTCGGAAAAGTTACTTTGCTGCAGCTTCATAAAAAGTAAATTATTATTATTGCTTATAATATGCAGTCTGATTCAGAAGAAAGTAGCTGAGTCATTCCCTGTCAAAACAAACACGTCTGAGACATGACCTTTTTGTATTTTCTCCAAATTTTTTTTTACGTAACACCTAGAAGAGATTAAATAACCTGTCTATTTTGTTTTTGGTGTGGCACGATTAGATGTTTATTGAATATTATATTTTCCATATATTCGCCTGCTGTATTCTATGAAAATCATCATAAGAAAGATTATGTGAATAATAAAATGTTAATGACATTATGAAGTATAAATACTGCAGTTTTTTTTTTTTTTTTTTTTTAGGTTCGGTGAAAATAAAAAATGGGCGCCATTTAGGGGTACGTTTTTCAAAATGTGTTTTAATTAGCAACTTTTTACTTTATAAAAATGGAAAAAATATCATTATAATCTTTGAAATATTGTGCATGGAATTTCATTGGTTTCAGAATGGGATTGAAGTAAAAAGCGGTGTTATAAATACTTTTACTGGTGGCGTGTGAGGTGATTCACGTCCGGACCAAGAGTGCTGTGAACACGTGGGCGAGCTATCATTTTACTTCCGGTGTTTACCGTTCAGATCTGCATCTATGCATAATAATAAGTTGAAACCTCAGAATGTTGTCAACTCACATTTCGTGTAAGTTCTGAAGCATGGAAGTTGTTTTCCATCATGCCAGATTTGGTTCAAAGGAATTCTTGTTACCGTTTTAATCCATTCAAACAAGTTAACCACAGAGTGGGACATAAAAAGTTAAGGCCAGTAACCTCAGCAATGCTCATTAAACTCAAACTGGAAGGTGCAAACCTATCTCGCGATTTGAAAGTGTGTGACAATTATCGCAAGAAAATTTCTAAACTTCCAAAGCAACGAAGTACAACTGAGTTATGTGTACCAAATGCAAGTGAAAGTGCAGTACTAGAAGAATGTGAAAATACAGATAGTGATAGTTTTTCCTCATCCTCCAGTGATGCAGCAAGTATGGACACAAAAGATGCAGCAAGAAAACTGAATGAGAGTTTAGTGGCAATAGGAGAATCGCCTATAAAAAAAAGAAAATTGTCGCAAAAACGCTATCTTATAAGTTTATAAGTTTCAGAAAATATCACAGGCAATGAAGGATAAAGTATTTCCTATTGCAGACTCCACTTCAAATGAAAATTCACATCATTCTGAAATAATACAGAAACTAATAAATTTTTTCCATGAAACTGATGACAAAACTCTCAAAATACAAATACTGACGATTTTTGACAGCTGGTCTTACAAGATAATAAAACAACATTTTGATGTGTCAACTCACATGATACGAATATCTAAACAGGTGGCTAAAGAAAAAGGAATTTTAGGAACTCCAGACACCAAATCAGGAAAACACCTTGACCCATCTACATTTAAAAAGGGGTATGAATTTTATAATTCTGATGACGTGAGTAGGGTTATGCCTGGCAGAAAAAAATGTAGTTTCTGTTAAAGAAAATGGTAAGAGAATCCATGAACAGAAAAGATTGATACTTTGCAATCTTAAGGAAACTTACCAGAGCTTTAAAGATATGCATCCGGATGTCAGAATAGGGTTTTCAAAATTTGCGAAATTAAGGCCTAAGGAATGTGTACTTCTTGGAACTAGTGGAACCCATTCAGTTTGTGTTTGTGCTCATCACGAAAATGTCAAATTAATGCTTGATGGTATCAGTACTTATCGTCTCACTGCAAATTCAAATCCCATTTTAACCAATTATAAGAACTGCTTGACACACATTGTCTGCAACCCCCCATCATCTAACTGTTTTTTTACAGACATGTAAAGCTTGTCCAGGAACTGAAAATATAACAAATCATTTACAACAACTGCTTGATGAACAAGATACTCATACAAGATACTCATGAGATTACCTATAGACAATGGGTGACTGTCGATCGCACAAATTTAGAAACCTTGATATCCCCCGTAGAGGATTTTCTAGGCAAATTTTCAACAAAACTCAGCAATTTACATCCACATACATTCATAGCTCAGCAGCAGAATTTATTTTTGCGGGAGTGTAAAGAAAATCTGGCATTAGACGAATGCATAGTGATAGCTGATTTCTTGGAAAATTATGCTTTTATTATTCAGGATTCTGTTCAGGGGGTACACTAGAATAGTAGTCAGGCCACAATTCATCCTTATGTGGACTACTATAAAGACAATAGTGACATAAAACATTTTAACTTTGTTGCTATTTCTGAATGCGTAAAACACGACACCAGAGCTGTCCACCTTTTCCAAACAAAACTGTTACTGTTTGTGAAACAGAAACTGAGAGTACTGTATAAAGTAATATATTTTTCAGATGGGTCAAGTGCTCAGTATAAAAATAAAACAAATTTTTCAAACATCTGTTTACACGAAAATGACTTTCAAATTCAAGCAGAGTGGCACTTTTTCGCCACATCCCATGGAAAAGGACCTTGTGATGGCATCGGTGGTACTGTTAAAAGACTTGCAATGAAAGCTAGCCTTCAGCCTGGAATAGACCCTACCACAGCTACAAGAAAACTGTTCACCTGGGCCAAGAAAAACATTTCCAATGTAGTTTTCAACTTTTTCTCCGATAGTCAACATAAGGAGCATAATAATGTATTTCAATCACAATACCAACAAGCAAAAGTGGTGCGAGGCACTTAACAATTGCATTCTTTTGAGCCAATATCTGTATCTCAGGCAGTAATAAAAAACTATTCGTTGCAAAGTGAAGGGAGAGTGATGGACATTAAAATTCCTTAACCGATCTATGATTAATTTTAAATCAATGCTACAAAATACGTGGTGACTGCAAGTGTAAATTTGTGACTGGAATTTCAAACTATGGAATGTCGTGTGATGAATGTGATCAGAGAGAACTATTAATAGTATCATCCGAGCTTCTGGAAACAGAAATAATAATTGACCTTGTAGGTGATGACGGTAGTGCAATGCAAGATACATGGTCAGCTGGCACATGGTGTGTGTGCATCTTGACCTTGTGAGCAGCACTGCACGACTTGGTAAGTGACTTATATTCTCTCTTATTATTTGGAATCCCAATCTGAATTTTTTCCTGAGGTTATATGACATCATGAGGTTAGTTTTAAATTTTTTCGGAATTTTTTTTAGCAAAGTGCTCGCATTGATAATGATATCTGTAATCTTAATGCCTTTGTGAAAATATAAATATTACACGAAATATTTTTTGTTTAAAGTGAAAATGAAGTATACATTTCAATTTAGTAAATGAGTCAAAAATTATATTTTTCTGCCAAAAATAACCAGATATATTCACATTAATGTAGAACGATGCGCGCAAAATACCCAAATGTTTAATGCTTTTTACTGTCCAAAATAATTAAACCAGAGACTAACAAAAACATAAGTGTATCATTTTTTCCTTCATAGAACATATAAACTCAATATCAATGAAATTGGAGACATGAAGGTCAATTTTCCCCGAAATTTGTGCGATTTGACATGGAATGACTCAGCTTTGAACTTGTATGTTGAGGTCCAGTCGATGATATCTGTCACCAGACAGATTGCCATGGCTGTGTCAGGCATCTTCAGAGAAAATGAATCCACGCTGATTTAACAACTGCATGAAACAATGTGAAATTTTCTTGTGAAATTTTCATTTATACCTTTAATTACATTCAGTAACAGTCCATATAGCACAAACTTGAGTGCTGTTGCAGCACTTTCCCTCTTAATGTACCAACTGTTATAAGTCTGCTGGAAACACAACCCAAAAAGAACTTCTAACCTCCCATGGTAATTTATTTGCATACAACAATAATTTAACTTTCTATAGTACTTATATGTCTTCCAATTAAAAAACAGCTAATTATAAAGTATTACAGTTGCTGTGATAAACCATTAAAAATACCTGCAGTGAAAAAGTGTGACAGTATGATTACCTTTTTAAAGCTTAGGAGCAAACCATGTGCCATGTAAGCCAGCACACTGAAGTTCATATATTTTGGGGCAGACTGTATGGATAAGATTTTTCCTCACCTTTGCCTTATTTTGTGAAATAAAATGTCTGGTAACTTCTCAAATCCATGGATTCTGATATTCCCTAAATAGTTAAGCAATATTATTACTAAGCAATATTGTGTCTTGGGTTTTTCCTTGTTACTATTACAATTCATCATAGGGGCAAAGAAAGAACAATTCTTTCAACATATGACTAGAGACTGGCTAAATATTATGGGGATAAGGATCTTAAATAATGTGCAAGCAAAAAGTACATAGTGAAACCTCACCTTCAATTAATATTTTAATATCATCTGGATGTGTTAGGTAATTAGGGTTGATAATGGGCTGATCTCTTGGATCTGCACTCCTTAGGCGAATTTGACCAACACTCTTTGGATGAAGAAGTGTAGGTACTAAGGAAGCAACCTGCTGACCAAAAAGTGTTGAGAAATATTCATCCCAAAGCTGTAATAGAAAAGGCAAAATTTTAAAATTCTCTCTACTCTGAAACAGCTGTTTAAAAAGTCTAACACAGATGGCATAGGCAGTATAAAACAGTAAGAATCCTCAAATATGTAGCCTTTAAATGGCACAATGTACAATTTCAAACATGCACTTTTATTTGGCTGGTTATGGCATTGTAAAATAAACAGGATGAGGTTTCTTCTAAAAATAGATAAAACTGTTCAAATATTTTGTATTAAATGGTTTAATGACAGCCAAAAATGCTGAAGTTCAATTTATCGTTATTTTTTTATTATCTTTAATAAAATAGTAGATGATTTAAGACTTCTAAATTTGCAGGACAAAGATATAAAGTTCAAATTAGAAATTGAAAATAATGGTTTCCTTCTTTTTCTGGATCTAAAGATAATAAAAAATAACAATAAATAACAATAAATTAAACTTCAACATTTATAGAAAATCAATTCATACTGAGAATTACATAATGTGACTTTGTGGGTTCATGAAATTAAAAGTCCAATTGCACAAACTCAAAATGTTCTTTATTTCCACCGAATTACAGTTGGAACACTTGCCGATTAAACAGAATTACGTAGCGCACACAATTAAAAATTTGCCAGTTCGTCTGTCACAGGTCCACTCTACACTCACAATTATGTACAACTCCTCTGATACACGTACTCAGTCTTCCAGTCCGTCCGCTAGCACGGCGCTCTTCACAATTGCTCGCCAAGAACTGGACTGACTCGCCCACTGCAGGCCTTATATAGGAAGATCGCTGTTTCTGGAAGTCTCGCAGTTCAGTGAATCATCCCGACTGTTCCAGACGTCAGGGGGAGGGGAAAGAGATGGCTAGTGATGTTTTTCCAACCATCCCCTCGTTAGCACTACAAGATAAATGGGTAGGCATGGCTGAATGCTTCCCGTCTGGTCCCTACCTGCCAGCTGCTGGTTCTCTCGGGAATTCCCATGTTCGGGTGACAATAATTTTGCTGTTTTCAATAGTCTGATTTAAATATAACCCATAATAAGGAGGAATTTAATACAGAATATAAACACATTATCAACACTGCTTTAATTGTGTTAATTAAAGATTTTATACATAAAAAGATTGGAAAATTTAAATATAAAAAAAGTAAATGATATTTCTTTAATATAAAAATTATTTGTGGTTGGTTTATTGACACTCGTCACTTACTTTTTCATATATTTATGAGAGACTAGTTTCAAAGGCCCTGGCCTCCATTTTCAATCTCTTCCCAACTGGCATCTGTTGTTATCTGCTCTCTCTGGTGGTGGAACTATGAACTTTTTTGTCAAATTATCTGCTGGCGGGATTTCAAAGTTCATTACGCGATCCTTATTTTTCCAGATGAATATGTTCTCCCATGTTGTCAATCTATTTTGGTTTATCACTCCTTTTAATAATTTTGGATTTGGATCAATGTCATGGTTTTCATTCCAAAAATGAAATGCTACTGCTGACTTGTCTTCTTGTTTCAATCTGATGTTTCTAAAGTGTTCTTTGACTCTGGTTTTTAAATTTCTTTTTGTTTGACCTATGTAGCATTTTTCACAATTCTTGCAATTTATTTGGTATATTCCAGATTTGTTACCTGAGGGAATTTCATCTTTTGTTTTTGAATTTAGTAATTTTAAAATTGAGTATCTATTAGTAGGTGCCAAGATGATATTTTGTTCCTTGAATATCTTTTTAAATTTATTAAATGTTTTTGGATGATATGTGAATGAACTGAATATGCTGTTGCTTTCTTTTTCTTTAATAAATGTGGTTGCTTCCTTAATGGTTTTCTTTAGTTTAGATTTTCTAATTTTCTTCAACACCAAACTTTTGTTGTATCCGTTTTCTTCTGCTATGTGTATTATTGCTTTTTGTTCCTTGAAATATTCTTCTTTTTCCATGGGTATGTTGACTAGTCTGTGTGTAAGGCTGTTTATTATTGCATGTTTATGTGTAATTGGGTTGTGGCTATTATTTCTTATATAATTTTCTGAATGTGTTGGTTTCCTGTAAATTCCAAATTTTATTTTTGTATCATTCCTCATGATATTTAGATCCAAGAAAGGTAGTTGTCCATTGATTTCCTTTTCTATTGTGAATTTGATAGTCCTTTCTTGCAGATTGAGTAATTTTAATGCATCATCTAAATGTTTACTTGGTACAATTGCAAAGATGTCGTCATCATATCTATACCAAACCTTGAAGATCAATGGGAAGGACTTTTTAATTTGTGTTTCAAATGCACTCATAAATAAGTTAGCCAAAAAAGGTGAAAGTGGATTGCCCATTGATAATCCTGATTTCTGCTTGTAGTGTTTTCCATTAAAGCTAAAGAAGTTTTGTTCAATGCATATTTTTGTTAGAGAAATATATTCTTCTGCTTCTATTGCTTCCATATCAATTGTAGCTAGCCATTTTTTTAACACAGTCTGCAATTTTTCTGTTGGTATGCTTGGAAATAAAGATGTGACATCAAATGAAACCAGTCTGTCATTTTTGTCCAAATTTATATCTTTGATTTTTTCTACTAAATCTAAAGAGTTTCTTAAATTTGCACGTTCAAATTTTGGAAAACTATTAAATTTACTTAGTAACCATTTGGCCAAATTATATGTGGGGGCATTTATGCTACTAGTAATAGGTCTCATGCCTTTCCCTGTTTTATGAATTTTTGGCAGCCCATATACTCTTGGTAATGTTGGATTATCTACTTTAATTTTGTGCAATTCTTTTTTGTTGATTATTTTGCTCTCTTTTAGCGTTTTATTTGTGGTTTCAATGCAGTACTTTAATGGATTAGTTTCTACTTTTTGGTAATTACTGTCTTCTAACAAATCTTCCATCCTCTTTGTGTATTCTTCTTTTTCCAGAATTACTAGTTTATTTCCCTTGTCTGCTTTAGTATAAATAACCGGTTTCTTTTTAAGAGCTTTTATGATTTGGTTACTAAAATTCTTTTTCTTTTCATTTTTAATCTCTTCTACTATTTTGGAGCATTTGTTTTTTACTGTGTTTTTACTTTCTTCATTAAGTGTTTGTGTAGCAATTTGGATGTCAGCAATGTAATCTTCAATTTGGTTGGAATAATCTAAACATGTCTTTAAACCTAGATTCAGCATATTCAGTTCTGTTTTTGTAAAATTTTGGTTTGATAGGTTTACCAGATTGTTTAGATGATCTTTTAGGTTATGTTTGTCTTTTTGATTTATCTTTTTAAAAGTGCCTGCTTTCTGGCATAAATTTTTTAATTTATTCTTTAACTTTGCTGTTTTTGTCTTCATTTTTCTATTAAGATATGCTAATAAATTGTTTTCAAAATTTTCCCAAAATATACTTCCTAATTGTTTGGTAAGTTTTTGATGCAAATTGTACAATTTTATTTCTAGCGTGTTTTTATTTCTATAGTGTTTATTCTTTTCTACAATTAATACTTTTCTCTCTGCTGTTTTTTGTTGTCTACTATTTTTATCAAATTTTACTACTTTTCTTACGAAATTAGGTACTACTTTTTTCTTGATACATAAATTTATAAATCTTATGTCCGCTGCAATTTTTCTTCTTTTTTCTTGTAATTTTCCGAAAAGTTTTATATCCTGTTTGATTTCAAATGATAAATGTCCAAATCCTACCTTGTTGGTGGTATCCATGTTCCTTGTTCCACACTTTAACTCCATTTTGTTATTCCTCAAGATTTGTTAACCTATACTTGATGTGTGTTTGGAGGAATTTAGTAACAGTGACGTGATATTTCTTTCCTTAAAAAATCAAAAGATTATTATAAACAACTTACTTATCATTCTTAGGCAAATAAAAAAATTAAATAATTTTAAAGAATATGGTATAATATTGGTTTCTCAAAATAAATAGAGCATAAAAAATCTAACACATTTTTTAAATAAAGATACCATTTCAGAAAATAAAAAATTTGGCATTTATCAATTTAACTATATTAGAGTGCAATCAGGTTTACATTGGTAGGAAACCAGAGTGAAGGAACATTTCAGAAATATTAAATATAAACAGATTGATAAGTCAGTGATGGCAGATCATTTTTGGCATTTAACCATGAAATCAAAGCAGAAGTAAAATTATTAAAACAACTGAATGGACTGATAGATTTAATGGTTTGGGAGAAAATATTTATTTTGAAAAATAAAAACTGCATGATGAATTTTCAAATACTACCAATAGTTTGTCAATAAGTTTGTTTTGCCTACAGTAGATGGCAGCATCACAGCGAACTATCTGTCATCTACTAAAAGTGACAAAAAAGTTGGCTGAAGCTGTAATGAAAACCTCACAAAACTGGTCCTGGAGGATTCGACAATTTTAAAATAGATTCTATTATAAGTTAAGTTGGTTACTATTGTTGTAGTTTATTTATAATATCACATGGTGTTTGTTTATACTCATCTAGCGTTCTAACTGCTGGGAAGTACTTGATTTTGTATCTAAACATAATTATTCCTTGATAAAATCAATTACAAAGAGTTTTATGAAATAATTTGGATGCCGCTGTTACTAAATTCCTACAAACACATGTAAATAATTATTCCTACCTTGATTTTCATATTGCCTGTGTATAATGTATCTTTTACATTCAATATTCGAGTACAAATGCTACAAAACCTGTACATTCCTTTAAGATGCTTTATGTTCCCAGGCATTGCAGCTACTAGTAAATTCACTGAATACAAATGAATGAATGAATGAATGAATGATTAAGTGTATTTCTGTATTTCTTCAGCCCAGATTTCTTATAGTTTTGCCTACCTAATATATTTCCCAGTCATCACAATCAATTTGATAAAGATCTTTATATTTGCTCTCGTTATGATGCCAATTTCATAAATATTTGTTGGTATTGTCACCCAATTAGCGGAAGGTATGACGGCACAGCTGTGTGGGGAAACCGGAGGGAGCGGAGCCACGCCTCCCATTAGTCTCTGTCACTAACTGAAGGGGTGGTTAAAGGAATGTCACCCGACTCTGGACGTTTCTCTCCCCTTCTCCGGTGGTCTGGAACGTTCGGTGATTAGAGACTTCTAGAAAAACACTGATTCCTATAAAAAGGATTTCAGAGAGACAGTTAGTCAGTGGTTGACGTGCTAGCGCCGTGTTAATGAACGGGGAGACTGTGTGTAATTGTGTACGTGCATCTGAACGGTAACGGACGAACTGGTGAATCGTAATTGGTGTATTACGTAATTTTGTGTAATTGGCAAGTGTTCAACTGTAAGTCGGTGGAAATAAAGAACATTTTCGAGTGGTGTAACTGGACTTTTTATTTCACGAACCCAAAAGTCACACTGGTGTCAGGAAGCGGGAAGATAACATCACCGAACATTACAACCATGGACGCGGCATTGGAGAAAATTTTGGAGAAGATGATGGAAATGAAGGCGGAAATGAAGGCGGAACTGACGGAAATGAAGACGGCAAATGAAAACCTCGCTGCAAAAACAGAAGCGGCAAACGACAACATCACCGGGAAGATGGAAGAAATGAAGGCCGAATTAACAGCGAAGACGGAAACGGCTAACAGCAACTTGGCCACGACAATGACCTCAAAGATGGCCGAACTGACCACGGAAATGAAGGTGGCGAACGAGGCTCTCGCCGCCAAATTTGAAGAACAGTTGGCCGGCGTGAGGGATGACGTGACGGAGCTGGGCAAGCGGATGGGCCGAGTGGACGAGCGCGTCGAGGACCTGGCGAGCCGCGTTAACGACCTGGAAGGGAAAGCCGACAGCAGCGTGAAGTCCCTGAACGCCATGGTGGAGGACGTCGTCGGCAGGAAGCTGAAGGATTTGAAGGCCGACTCGCCGGGACGCGACACAACATCTGCACGCGTCAAACCTCCCAAGTATGACGGCGCGTCAACGTTTGAGGTCTTCCGCCGCCAGTTCGACACAGTGGCCAGGCACAACGGATGGTCACTGGAGGAGGAGGCCACACAGTTAATAGCCAGCCTCCAGGGAAGAGCCGCGGAAGTCCTAAACGCGGTGCAGACGACGGCGGCGCCCAAGGACATCTGGGAGGCCCTGGAGAATCGCTTCGGGAACCACCGCTTAGCCGCAGCATACCGAAGCCAGCTAAAGGCAAGGTCGCAGCAGCCGGGGGAGACGCTGCAGGAGTTCGCCATAGCCATCGAGCAGCTGGCTAGCAAGGCCTTGGTTGACCTGCCACTGGAGTTTGTATCCCGGGAAGCCGCCTACAATTTTGTCGACGGGGTACGGGACACGGAGATTCGTCAGCGCCTAATGCTCGGGGAATATAAAACCATCCACGAGGCGCTGACAGCGGCATTAAGGATGGAGGCGGCCAAAATAACATCCATCCCGACGTCGAGAACGAGGAGCGTCCGCTACGCCGGAGACAGAAGGCCAGCTGAGGGACGCCGGCGAACACCTAGTGGCCTGTGTTGGGGGTGTGGACAGCCCGGACACCTGCAGAGAGACTGCCCACACCAGGAAGAGCAGCCGGAAAACGAATAAGGGCCGTCGTGGAGAGGGGCACGTCGGCGCCATCACCACCATCCCCTCGAGTGACACTGCGCGCCGTCAGCCGGCGTATGGATGACAGCCTCATCGCGGACGGTTGGGTAAGAGGGAAGCCGTGCCGCGTGCTGGTGGACACCGGGGCGGCCGTGACCATCATCAGACCTGACGTGGCGAAGGGTTTGCCGACAAGGAAGCCAAGCCGGCCATACCAGCTTGTCACGGCATCGGGCGACACCTTGCCTGTGGAGAGGGAGGCCCTGCTGGAGCTGAACTTGGGACGGAGTGCCGTGCGTCTGTGGGTGTTCGTCGCGAAGGTGGCTGAGGAGGTGATCCTGGGACTGGATGCCCTCAGGAGCCATGAGGCGACGGTCGACGTCGGCAGGAAGGTCCTGCGGCTTAACGGAGAAGAGGTTATACTCCGTCAACCCGAAGAGCGCCTTGGAATTTGCAGGGTCGTCTTGGACGAAGACGTGGTTGTTCCCGCGAGGAGCGAGGTGGTGGTGACGGCGCGACTAGAGGGCCAGAGAACCAGGAACATGATGCTGGACCAGAAGACGCCTGTGAACGGACTGTGTGTAGCCAGGGCTTTGCTGCCGTGCCGAGAGGAGGTGCCCGTGAGACTGCTAAATCCTACGGACGCCGATCACGACGTCCAGGCCGGGACGGAGTTGGGAATGTGCGAGCCCGTGGTGAGCGTAACAGCTATCGACGAGACACAGGAGACGGCGCCGAAGCAACACCTGGGGCCCCGGCTAGAAGGCTTGGTGGAGAGGGCGGCCGACCACCTGACCACAGAACAGTTGGAGAAGGTTCGACAACTGCTAAGACGGTATCAGCGCGTCTTCAGCCAAGGTGATAGTGACTACGGCCGCACGGACAAAGTGCTTCACCGCATCGACACCGGAGACGCCCGGCCTATTCGGCAACCACATAGACGCGTTCCGCTGGCGAAGCAAGGGGCGGTGCGAGACATGCTGGAGGACATGAGATCCAGGGGAGTGATTGAAGAGTCTGACAGCCCTTGGTGTTCCCCTGTAGTCTTGGTGACAAAGAAGAACGGCGAGCTGCGCTTCTGCGTAGACTACAGAAAGTTGAACGCCGTCACCCGGAAGGACTGTTTTCCCTTACCCCGGATTGACGACACCCTGGACACGCTAGCTGGTGCACAGTGGTTCTCGACCCTGGACTTGAAGTCGGGCTACTGGCAGGTAGCTCTAGACCCGAGAGACAAGGAGAAGACTGCATTCTCGACGGGCCAAGGGCTCTGGCAGTTCACGGTTATGCCCTTTGGCCTCTGCAACGCACCAGCTACCTTCCAGCGCCTCATGGAGTCAGTGATGAGAGGGCTGACTTACGATGCCTGCCTGCTATACCTGGACGACATCATCATCGTCGGGAAGACTTTTGAAGATCACCTCGAGAATCTGAGTAAGGTGCTACAGAGACTGCAAGCGACCAACTTGAAGCTGAACGCGAAGAAGTGCCAGCTCTTCCGCAAGGAAGTTAACTACTTGGGCCACATAGTCTCAGCAACCGGAGTGGCCACAGACCCGGAGAAGACGCAGGCTGTGAGAGATTGGCCTCGCCCAAAGGATAAGAAAGAATTGCGCAGTTTCCTGGGGCTGTGCAGTTATTACAGGCGCTTCATAAAGGGGTTCTCCAACATCGCGAAACCCCTCACCCGCCTGACAGAGGAACACCGGCCTTATGTGTGGACGGAGGACGCAGAAAACGCTTTCCAGCACCTAAAGGAGACCCTGTGCAGTGCTCCAATTTTGGGTTTCCCACAACCGGGTGGCACCTTCATTGTGGACACCGACGCCAGCGACCATTGCATTGGAGGTGTCCTGTCGCAGATCCAGGACGGCCATGAGCGGGTGATAGCCTATTACAGCAAGACGCTATCCAAGGCAGAGAAGAACTACTGCGTCACCCGACGGGAGTTACTGGCGGTAGTAAAGACATTGGAGCACTTCCACAAGTACCTGTACGGTCAGCCATTCCACCTGAGGACTGACCATTCCGCCCTAACCTGGCTATTGACCTTTAAGAACCTGGAAGGCCAGACAGCACGTTGGGTCCAGAGGCTGCAGGAGTACGACTTCACCTCGGAACATCGTAGAGGAAAGAGCCACGGTAACGCAGATGCCATGTCCCGAAGACCCTGTCCAGAAGAGTGCGGCCAGTGCACAAGAGTGGAAGAGAAGGAGCGTGCCGCAGCAGTCCGAGTAGTTGTGGCAGTGCCTGCTGAAGGCTGGGATAGCGCAGGCCTGAGGAGGGAGCAGCTGGCGGACGCAGACTTGGGGCCACTCTTGAGGGAAGTGGAGGCAGGGATGAGACCAACCTGGGAGGACATCGCACCGAGGAGCGCCACCTACAAGTCGTACTGGGCCCAATGGGACTCGTTGAAGACCAGAGAGGGCGTGCTGTTCCGGGTATGGGAATCACCCGATGGGAAGACGCAGAGAGAGCAGTTGGTACTTCCCCGGAGTAAGGTCCCGGAAGTCCTGGAGGAAGTGCACGCCGGTACTACGGGAGGACACCTGGGAGCGAACCGAACGATTGACAAACTACGGCAGCGCTACTACTGGCTGAGGCTCCGAGCAGATGCTGAGAGATGGTGCCGTCAGTGTCACGTGTGCGCGGCGAGCCGTGGCCCCCAGACGAGGAGCCGGGGTCGCATGCAGCAGTACAACGTCGGAGCGCCATTCGAACGGATCGCCGTTGACATTGCTGGACCGTTCCCAGTTTCCGACCGAGGCAACAAGTACCTAATGGTGGTCGTGGACTACTTCACCAAGTGGCCGGAGGTGTATGCCATCCCAAACCAAGAGGCAAAGACAATCACAGACTGCCTCGTGGAGCAAGTGTTCTGTCGATTTGGGGTGCCGTTAGAGCTACACAGTGACCAGGGTACCAACTTTGAGTCCAACCTAATGAAGGAGGCACTACAAAGGCTTGGGGTGAACAAGACTCGCACTACGCCTCTACATCCCCAATCGGATGGCATGGTCGAAAGGTACATCAAGACCTTAGAGGAACACCTGAGGAAGGTCGTGGCCAGCCATCAGCGAGACTGGGACGTCAAGGTGCCACTGTTCTTGCTGGCCTATCGCGCGTCCACACACGACACAACTGGGATGACGCCAGCCAGCTTAATGTTCGGTCGAGAGTTACGCCTCCCTTGTGACCTGGCTTTCGGAAGCCCTCCGGAGGTGAAGCAGCCGGTGAACGAGTATGTGGAGAACCTGGTGGACCGCCTCCACGACGTGCACGAGATGGCTCGCCAGAACATCCAGAAGGCGAGCGACCGCATGAAGACCAGATATGATAGGCAAGCCAACAGCCAAGGGTTCCTGCAAGGTGACCTGGTCTGGTTGTATCGTCCTACCCGGACCAAGGGACGCTGCCCGAAGCTCCAGCAGCCATGGCAAGGACCGTACCGGGTGGTGAAGAGGATTAACGACGTGGTCTACCGCATCCAGAAGGTCCCCCGAGGAAAGATGTTGGTGGTACACCTGGATCGACTAGCCCGCTACGATGGTGCTGTTCGGGACGACCAGCTTTGAGGAGGGAGCAGTGTCACCCAATTAGCGGAAGGTATGACGGCACAGCTGTGTGGGGAAACCGGAGGGAGCGGAGCCACGCCTCCCATTAGTCTCTGTCACTAACTGAAGGGGTGGTTAAAGGAATGTCACCCGACTCTGGACGTTTCTCTCCCCTTCTCCGGTGGTCTGGAACGTTCGGTGATTAGAGACTTCTAGAAAAACACTGATTCCTATAAAAAGGATTTCAGAGAGACAGTTAGTCAGTGGTTGACGTGCTAGCGCCGTGTTAATGAACGGGGAGACTGTGTGTAATTGTGTACGTGCATCTGAACGGTAACGGACGAACTGGTGAATCGTAATTGGTGTATTACGTAATTTTGTGTAATTGGCAAGTGTTCAACTGTAAGTCGGTGGAAATAAAGAACATTTTCGAGTGGTGTAACTGGACTTTTTATTTCACGAACCCAAAAGTCACAGTATTATATTGCTTTTGGTTATTAATTTCTCCGTTGTCTCAGATCAATGTTTTATCTCACCTTTATTCATGAAATAATATTCCTTTGTTTGTGAAAGGTTATTCTTTGTTCTATAACATAATTAATAAGTTAAAGATACAATTATAATATCATTCACATGAAAGCTTCTTCATCACAGTGAAAATTTTCTTGTGGCATCTCTGCAGAAGTTTTTTCTGTCTCTATAATTATCGGATTTTTCACGGTCACTTTTCCAAACAGCCACATAATCTATTTCATGTTTCTAACCGCATGTCTCTTTTGTTTTTATCAATAACTACTCTAACATTTCTTAAATTTGAATTAATATTTTAAAATTAACAAACAATCTTGCTTGGGGCTATTTTTAAACAATGGTTTCAAATGCCTCTTATCAGAATATATGGAATCTATATCAATTAACAACATTATAATTACTTTTCATGTATTCTATTGATTGCCCCTAGAATGAATCATTCGCTATACTTTAAACACAAAAATAAAATTCTATATTAACATAAATACTTTTTTTTTTTTAAGCAGTGTCCATTGTGTGTGTTAGTTCGTCAAAATGGTTTTAACAATAATTTGAGGTATTTTCCCTAAATGTTCCCATCTTCACTTTGTACCTCACAGGTATGATCACCACACTTATTTACAATTTTGTATGGGCCTTTATTTATATGATTTGTTCTCCAATAGATTTTCTTTTGGGTATTATTAAATATTATAACTTTTTACTAATAATTCAAACACAAACATCACTGTTTCTAACCTTTTGCTTCAAGTAATATTTTTACTAATACTTCATCTCCTATTTCTGGCTTCCAATGAGTCTTTCTTCTTTTAATGTTTTTCTATTCTCTTCTCCGCTTTTTGTCTGATTCTTTTAAAAGCTCCAGCACACTTTCTTCCTCACAGATTTGATTTGTATCTTGCTCCACAGTGGTCAAAAATTTTAAAATTAAAGGTTCAGGTGGTTTTCCAGGGATTAGTTCATATGGGGTGAATCTGGTCACTGTATTTGGTGTATGGTTTATTATCTTCTCTATTATTTTACAATGTTTATACCATCCACTGATTCAAATGACACAGAATCTGGGAGTAAAAGCCAAGATCTTGCATTACTCTCTCATATGGATTTTCCTCTGGGGAATAAGCCAAAGAAATATATACTTTAATATTATTCTCCTTCATCGCCATGATAAATATTTTGCTTCAATGGACTGTTACATTAACAGATCATATGGCTTTTATTGGTTCATACTTTGGTATTCACTTTTTTAAAATGTTGTTTACACAAGTTTTACATTTTATATTTAGGGTATTTTTACAAATTCTGAAAAGATGTCAAACATTAAAAACATATATTTACAAACATGTTAATTTGCAGGCATCTCCCCATGTACATCAATAGCAACTAGGTCATTCTTTTTATCCTTTATTATTACTTGTGGTTCAAAATCATATCTGACTTAATGGGTTTTGCTCTTTAGCAAAGTGCACAAGCTGAAACCACTTATAATTTTTTATCAGTGTATTTTATATATAACTGTTCTTTTATTGCTATGGTGGTCTGTTCACATCCTGGATGAGCCAAATTTTGGTGAAAAGCCATTATTACTTTTTCTTCTACTTTTTTCGACACTATTACCTTCCATTTTTGTATTAAATTTCATGCAATTTATACAAAATATGTTTATTCACCACAATATTTTTAGCATTTTCTAATTCAGGTTCTGTCTGAAAGTGTTCATTTAAATTTGGATCACTATGTTTATTGCTCCAATGTCCTTGAGCTTAATGGATAGATTTCAGTTCCATTGAGGTCAACTGACATGAGTTTTATTTCTGTATTTCTGTTGGGGATGTGATAGTGTTTCTGAACTTCCTTTATTTGTCAACTGCCTAGATGGTGTGTTGCTGAAAATATTTTCCTTCCCAGGTATGTGTTTCATTTCAATGTCATATTACATGATTTCATGTATGCATTGTGATATTTTTTAACTAGTAAGTTTGCGTTTCTTTATAAATGATAGGCTAATATGGTCACTATATATAATAATTTTGAAATTATATATGTATATGACTAAACTTTTGTAATGCAAAGTATATTGCAGCAATTTATTGCTCGGTAATACAGGCATTTACTTCAACTTTGCTAAGAGCTCTAGATGCAGTCGCTAGTATGTCATTATTTTCCTCTTAATTTTTCTGTATTATAAAGGCTGCATATGCCTGGATACTAGTGCCAGTGTAGATGTAATAAAGCATGTCAGGGATGGGTCTTTATGAAAGTATTGTTTTTAAAATAAATCTTTAACTTTTTGAAAAGCCTGCTGATGATTGTCAGTCCATCTTCATTTTATGTCTTTCTTCAGCAACTTTCTGAGTAGACTTAGTTCTTTGGCACAAATCAGCTTCCATACTGTAGTATATCCATGAATCTTTCCAGTTGCTTTACATTTTTAGGTGGAGGAATTATTTCAATGGCCTTAATAAGTTCTTTATTTGGGGTCATTCCCTTTTCCAATATTATATATTGTAGAAACTCCACTTACCTAGTTAGAAATTGGGATTTTGCTGTATTTATTATCATGCCACTTTTACTAAATTTAGAAAATATGTATAAGTTGTATATATTTCTATGTAAATTACTTTTAGAAATTAAGTCTATTACCTAACAACTAATAATGATTTTCAAAGGTGATTGAGTTTTCACTTACCCTTTTTTCACAGTATTCATGTCCATTTATGTTTATTTTATTTTCATAAGCTCATTATCTCAGGTATCAATGTACCATACATGTATTTTAGCTTTGTAAGAGTGCAACCATTTACAGGTTCAGTAACTGGTTGATGAGTGTATATAGTTAAGGTTCATATCATCACTGTTCTGATGCTTCTGTACCTTTATTTGCTCTAGGCTTCCTAGAAATAACTTAAAGCAAAGGCATTCAATGTAAATAATTTTAATAGAAGCTTACCTTATCTGAAAGGCCTATTATTTTTTTCAAATGCACTCCTCCATCACTTGAAATTCCAGAAGGCAAAACCATTATCTGTATCTCAGGAGCAGTGTTTTGATCAGTAGTTACATTATTACTGCTTAATAAACCTATTACTTCACATCCAGGAAATGTCAGTGGTCCTGAAAATGGTAATTACCCAAAATAAGTAGGTAAGCAGCAAACACTTGAAGTAAAAACAGACGGAGAGGATGACTTTTAATTTTATTTTTAATTGGAAACACGAATTTCTAGTGAAATCTCAATATGCATTTGGGTTAAATGTAATTTTGCTCCTTCCATAGGTAGAATTACAGCATACATAGAATGTTTTTCTTTCTTGAATACATTGCTTTCCTTGATGTTTTAAACTGCACATTTCTTCATTAAAAATAATGAAATAAAGTTTAATTGCATCAGGGCATTAAAATATCAAACACAAGCAAGAGAATGTTTCAGCCTACTACAGATACAAATTTCATTCAATATTGTAGAACTATTGCAAAATATATACAATGTAATTAAGAAGGCAAAATAAATGGCATACAAAAATTTATTAAAATGTGGACAGCAAAAGCAAAACAATATGAAGAATAATAAAGGGTGATTTAGAAATAAACAATATAACCATTAGAAATAATTTAGAAACTGTAGAAATAAATAATATGGAACTATTGAATAATTATTTCATAAATACTAGAAAAATTCATAAATATTGTTAGAAAGAAGCCTGGATTACAGAACAGATGGGTTCATAAATTCAAGGTAGAAAATAAAACCATATTCTCACAAATCTATGCCAATTCAGAATTCACTAATGGAAAAAACAGATTCGGTCATACAAAAAATGCTAAATGATCAGATAATTGAACCAGCTAACTCTTGTTACACAAATCCTGTGTTATGGGTACATTAAATTCATGGCCAGGGAGGAATGGTGTCTCTGTGGGTGTTTCCAGTAGGCCAATATCTTTTCTATATAAAGGCCTCCCATTAAAGGGTGGAAGTGGATATGCTACTTACATGTGTCAACCCATCTGGGAAGACTACTAATAAGGTCAGTGGGGCTACGGGTGATCTAGCACACCATGCTACTAGCTCTGCAGGTTAGTACCTGAGACTTTTTAGGCAACCCTCTGCCTCATTTGGCTGGTCTAGGCCAGGCCAGACGTACCCAATTTCCCGTGGGTGTCGGGAACCACCTGCCCCCTCAAGTCCAACCCAATGCGAACAACTCCCATTTGCGAGGGGCTCGAATGTTCGGCCTGAGATACTTCTATTAATGTCAGAAGTACCATGGGTGCTCAGGGTTTGCAGCGCAGGTAAATTAAGATTGACACAATACTCTAGAAAAATTAAAGCAAATACCTAATCACTTTAGGCCAGAAGGTGTTAACCCACTAACTTCAAAATTAAAAGGGAAGAAATACTTTTCAAGGAACAATTTAAAACATTATTTTGGCATGTAGCTCTGCATGAAGATGTAAGAAAGAATTTTTCAGTCTGACTATCCAATCAAAACTTTAGCCTATACATGGCTAGTGTGAAAGAATGATTAATTTCTATCAATTAACTTAATAGTTTAATGATGAAGCCTGGGAATCAAGTACTTACAACAGTAAGTTGCCACAAATGGTATGTATCTTGTATATCAGAACCCCTAGTGGTTTATCAGGAAGTATACGAGTCAAATGGAGAATTTGTCATGATGGCATGCTGGCTGTGGTAGCTCAATGGTTAAGAGCGATCGGGCAGACAAGGGAGATCTGTGGTTCAAATCCCGGCCATGGCATTGAATTTTTAGTCTGACTCTATCTAACCGAAACCTTAGCCTATACATGACTAGTGTGAAAGAATGATTAATTTTCATCATTTAGGTAAGAAAGTATACCCAGTTCATCCACAAAGGAAAAATGTTTCAATTTGCCTGGTATGCTTTTAAATTATCAACCAGTAGCAAACAACCAGCAGCAGAGCATCAGACAACATTTTTCAAAATAAGATACAAGAATTTGTTACTCAATATGTAGATGATGTCCTAATTGATTGTGAAGGGCAAGAGCAACATATACAATATGTTAATTATGTATTAGCAAGGTTTAAGGAATCCAATAGGACAGTAAACTTGCAGAAAAGCAAATTTTTTCCAAAAGAAACAGAATTTTGGATCACATAATAACACCCGAAAGAATTATGCAAATCCAGAGAGGGTAAAGGCAATTGAGGATATTCAACCACCCAAAAATCTATTACAAAGACTTGTAGGCATACTACAATATCAATCAACATTTTTGGTAAATTATTCAAAAAAAATTGCCACAACTGAGAGAGTTGAAAAAGAATGTGAAGTGGGAATGGTTGGAAAAAAAGCTTTTGAAAGAGTTAAAACATTCTTTCAGAATACTATAATGTTGAAATTTCCAAATGCTGAATTATCATTTACGATTTACACAGAGCAAGTATACATTCTTTTGGGGCTATAATAATGCAGGAAAGCAAGTATGGAGATAAACGTGTAATTACTACCGATCAAGATTTTTAACAAAAATAGAATCAAACACATGTACTACAGAACTATGAGGGCTGTTCAATAAAGAATGATCATAATGTTTTTACGGTCATAATTGTTCACACTAAAATTCAATCTTATTATATTCTATTAGCTTAATGTGAAACAAACACGCCGTAGTAGTTTCATTGTTGGTACTCCTGGTTCCTGCCTGTGAGAACCAGGAAAGTTCAGAATGTTCAGTATCGCCTACCGCTGCAATGGAGGTAACACGCGAGGAACAATATGCGGCTTTGAAATTCTGCTTTCGTCTCAGCAAATCTTCAATTGAGGCCTATACAATGTTACAGGAGGCCTATGGAGAGTCTATTCTTCCCTACAGCACAGCTCAAAGGTGTTTTAAAATGTTTAAAGAGGGGAGACTATCAATTTCAAAGAAAGGTGGGCCCAGTGCTTTAGTTACTGCTCATACAGAAGAAAACATCAACACTGCTGCTGCCATTGTGAGAGAGGATCGACGAATTACCTTAAGATCACTTTCTGAAATACTGAACATTTCATTGGGTGCCACCCACACGTTAATGACAGAAACATTACACATGAGATGATTTCGTGCGCGATGGGTTCCAAGACTGTTGATTCCTGAACAAAAGGACATTCGCATGCAGTTAAAGTTGATGTTAGAGGAAGATCCAGAATTTCGTTCAAACGTAATCACTGCTGATGAAACTTGGCTACATCATTTTGATCCTGAGAGCAAACAGCAAAGCTCAGTATGGAAATCTCCTTCATCACCAACCCCAAAAAAGCAAAAGTGGTTGCTTCTGCTGGGAAAGTTATGGTCATCCCATGCTTTGATATTCATGGAATGATTTATCAGCATGTTGTACCTGCACACACATCAGTAACTGGACAATACTACAGGGATGTCCTGAAAACATAGCAAGTCCATATCGGGCGCAAAACACCACATTTCCGTGAAGCAGGCTGAATGCTGCACCACGATAATGTGCAGCTGCATATTACCATGTTGTTGCTGAATATCTTGCAAAAGTCAATGTGAAGTACATCCCTCGCTCTCCGTATAGTCCGGATTTAGCCGCATGTGACTTTTTTCTATTCCCTAACTTAAACACCACCGTGGGAGGCATTATCCATCATCAGAAGCAGTGGTGAAGGCTGCACAGGCCATTTTGAAAATTGTTTCCAGCATGTCTTTGAAACCTGGCAGAAACGCTGGGACAAGTGCATCGCATTCAGAGGAGACTATTTTGAGAATGACCATCAAAATTATGAGGATGAGTAAAGGTATCTTATTAAAATAAAATAGTATTCATTCTTTATTGAACAGCCCCCATATGTAGATATTGAAGCAATCCACTTAGCACTACAGAAATCCAGACAATACAAATAACAATTATAAAATCTTAGTGTATAAAAACCATGTGAATCATTCTTTTATACAGAAATGCAAATTAAGCATTTCAAACATATCAAGATATATACATGAAATCACTTCATATGATATAGAAACCAAAGATATTCGTGGTATAGAAAACATTTTTAGTGACAATTATTTGGATTAAAATCAGAAAAATATATTCTGGAAACTAATACCAACCCACATTATGAAATAAAGATTATGAGTTTCTATTTAAAAGAGAACAAATCATTGTTAAAGGATTTTGAGAACACAAGGAATTTACAACAAGACAACACTGAATTAAAAGAAATTTATGAAATATCGCACATGAAACCATGAATAAATGTAAAAATAGGAAAATTCAGAAGGACAATTTTCAAATTACGTGGTTGACAATAAAAAACAGAAAACAACCATCTTTTAACCTGTGAAGCCCTACCTGCCGGACCCACTACACAGAAATATTGGAGAGCAAGAGAGCTATTGGCTTCATCGCCAAAGCCTAGCATTTGAAAACAACTACAACAACAACAAAGTACTAAAAAAATATGAAAGAAAATTATATTGACATTTCATCATGCCCTAACTCAGGTAGTAAAAAGACCATTTTAGCTATAAGAAAAATACTGTACATGAAACATTTGGGAAAGAAGATTAGAAAATATATATCAGCTTGTGAACTGAGCCAAAAAGCCAAATCAATAAATATGAAGTATGATGCCACATCATAATCACTAATAAGCAATGAGAGAAGTGAATTAATCACACTTGATAAACACAAATTACCATTAGGCAAAAATATATGTACATACATATATTTACCAGGGAAATATACGAGTCAAATGGAGAATTTAATATGTACATTCATTTTAGTTAATTGATGGAAATTAATAATTTCTCCACACTAGCCGTACATAGGCTAAGATTTTTGATGGCTAGAGTCAACATGAAAAATTCAATGCCACGGCCGGGATTTGAACCACGGATCTCCTGGTTTCCGTTCAGTCGCTCTTAACCTTTGAGCTACCATGGCCAACATGCCGTCCCGACATTAAATTCTCCAGTTGACCCATATATTTTTCCGGTAGACCACTAGGGGCTCTCGCATCTGAGATACACCGTTTGTGGCGACTTACTATCATAAGTACTTGAGTCCCAGGCTTCATCATTTAACTTTCATTATTTTAGTTAACTGATGGAAATTAATAATTTCTCCACACTAGCTGTACATAGGCTAAGATTTTTGATGGCCGTGGCATTGAATTTTTCATGTTGACATGTAGCCATCAGAAATCTTAGCCTATGTACGGCTAGTGTGGAGAAATTATTAATTTCCATCAATTAACTAAAATAATAAAAGTTAAATGATGAAGCCTGGGACTCAAGTACTTACGATAGTAAGTCGCCACAAACTGTGTATCTCAGATGCGAGAGCCCCTAGTGGTCTATCGGGGAAATATATGGGCCATCTGGAGAATTTAATGTCAGGACAGCATGTTGGCCATGGTAGCTCAAAGGTTAAGAGCGACTGGATGGAAACCAAGAGATCCGTGGTTCAAATCCCAGCCGTGGCATTGAATTTTTCATGTTGACTCTAGCCATCAAAAATCTTAGCCTATGTATGGCTAGTGTGGAGAAATTATTAAGTTCCATCAGTTAACTAAAATAATAAAAGTTAAATGAGAAGCCTGTGACTCAAGTACTTACAATAGTAAGTCGCCACAAACGGTGTATCTCGGATGCGAGAGCCCCTAGTGGTCTACTGGGGAAATATATGGGTCAACTGGAGAATTTAATGTCAGGACGGCACGTTGGCTCAAAGGTTAAGAGTGACTGGATGGAAACCAGGAGATCCGTGGTTCAAATCCCGGCCGTGGCATTGAATTTTTCATGTTGACTCTAGCTATGTACATTCATGTTTAAAATGTTGGACATCTTTTACTAAATTTACAAAAATATATCCATCAAAATTAAAACCTGTTTAAACAAAATGATAAAAGAATACATTCCCAAATATGAAATGATAAAGGCTATCAGACAATGCCACAATGCATAAGAGCAAATGACTCACAAATATCTTGAAAGAAATGGAGAAAGAAAAACTATACCATCTGCAAGGGAACCCTACTGAAAGATTATAAGGTTGTTTGATTATAAGATAAGGTTTGTTGGTTACAAAATTAAAGGGTTATTTCCATATACTTCTGTATCTTATACCACAGGGATCACACCACATGGACTGATAATTGAGTCTATAATGAGGAAATTATTAATAACTGCATAAATAATACAACTAAATTTGCCCCAATCCAAATTATATTAAACGTAAAGCCTAAACCATTATTAATAGACATTCAGAACAATGGCAGCAGAAATGGAGTGACTGAGAAAGAAAAATGTCAATTAGAATTCAAAAGGATTCAAATAAGGAGTGAACAAAGTTAAATGATACCAAGATACATGAACACCAAATTTAGGCAATAGAGTATTTCTAAGAAGACATAATACTTCAAAAGTTTTAACTATAATAATATTAAAAATTGATATGGAACTTCTATACAAAGAATCATACATAATAAAAAACTAGAGAAATATGTATGAATTGCAAGACCTAAGAGGTAAATACATAGGGAAACATGTAAATTCATAATTATTCAAAAAATATTGTAAATAATGGAGAGAATTATAATCATAACTTTACTATGTGTGTTAAATTTATTAAATTAAAAAAATTATAAGGTCATAAGAGGCATTTGAGACATAAATAAAGATAGAAATGTTCAGAAATTATGGTTTATTATTTCATATGCCTTGTTTATAATAATTATGTAATTATAATAATTATTTAAAAAAGTGGTTAAATTAAAAAAATGTACATGAGGACTTAATAGTTGATTTTGTTAAACTTACTATTTTTATAGATAGAGCCAACATTAAAAATTCAATGCCATGGCTGGGATTTGAAACACGGATCTCCTGGTTTCCGTTCAGTTGCTCTAACCCATTGAGCTACCATGGTCAACATGCTGTCGTGACATTAAATTCTCCATTTGCCATGGCATTGAATTTTTCATGTTGGCTCTATCTGTCAAAGACCTTAGCCTATATACGGCTAGTGTGAAGAAATGATTAATTTCCATCAATTAACTAAAATAATAAAGGTTAAATGATGAAGCCTGGGACTCAAGTACTTATGATAGTAAGTCGCCACAAACGGTGTATCTCGGATGCGAGAGCCCCTAGTGGTCTACCGGGTAAATATACGAGTCAAATGGAGAATTTAATGTCAGGACGGCACGTTGACTATGGTAGCTCAATGGGTTAGAGCGACTGGACGGAAACCAGGAGATCCATGTTTCAAATCCTGGTCATGGCATTGAATTTTTCATTTTGGCTCTACCTATCAAAGACCTTAGCCTATGTATGGCTAGTGTGAAGAAATGATTAATTTTCATCAATTAACTAAAATAATAAAGGTTAAATGATGAAGCCCGGGACTCAAATACTTACGATAGTAAGTCGCCACAAACGGTGTATCTTGGATGCGAGAGCACCTAGTGGTCTACCGGGAAAATATACGAGTCAAATGGAGAATTTAATGTCAGGCAGCACGTTGACCATGGTAGCTCAATGGGTTAGAGCGACTGGACGGAAACCAGGTGATCCATGGTTCAAATCCCAGCCATGGCATTGAATTTTTCATGTTGGCTCTATCTATCAAAGACCTTAGCCTATATATGGCTAGTATGAAGAAATGATTAATTTCCATCAATTAACTAAAATTACTACTTTTAGTTTGAATCAAACTTTTTTTACTTTTAATGGTAAATTTTTTCAACAAACTTCTGGCTTAGCAATGGGTGATCCCCTTTCACCTTTTCTTGCTGATCTTTTTAGGAGTTTTTTTGAAATGCAAGTCATTCCCTTTAATTTTTAAAACTTGGTATAGATATGTTGATGATATTGTCACCCAGTTATCGGAAGGCACGACCAACTGGCAGCTGGCTGAGGAACAGAAAGCATTCAGGCCACACCTACCCATATGTCCGTGTGGCGCTCGCTGAGGGGGTGGGGGAAAGCTACCACAAGTCAATGGACCGTCCCTTTCCCCTCCCCCTTACTTCTGGAACAATCATGATATTTCATCTAACCCGGAAGCTTCTGAATTGGCCAGTTGGTTCCTATATAAGCGACGCATCGGGCTGGAGGAGAGTTAGTTCTTGGCGAGCAGCCGTATTGAGTGTTGAGTGTTGAGTAATTGGAGAGTTACGTAATTGTGTGTGATACGTGATCCTGCTGTGATTTGTAAGTGAACCAACTGTATTTCGGTGGAAATAAAGAACATTTTGAGTTTGAGCAACTGGACTTTTAATTTCACGAACCCACAAAGTTACAATATTTTTGCTATTGTTCCTGATAAACAAATAAATGATGCTTTAAAATTACTAAATTTACAAGATAAAGCTATAAAATTCACATCATAAACTGAAATTAATGGATTTCTTCCTTTTCCAGATTTAAATTTAATAAGAAACAATAATAAATTAAACTTTGGTATTTATAGGAAATCTACTCATATCGATAATTACATAAAAATAAAAGCTTTAACCCTTTTTCACATAAATTTGCTGTTTTTAATAGTTTGATTTATAGATTAATAAATATACTCTTGAATAAAGGGGAATTTAATAAAGAATATAAGCATATTATTAATACTGTTTTAATTAATGGTTTTAATAAAGACTTTATACAAAAGATTGAAAAATTTAAATATCAAAAAACTGTAAAAGATATTTCTACCCTTAAAAAAATAAAAAACGATTATAATTTTAAAAAATTTACTTACCATCCTTGGGTTAATAAATATTTTCAAAAGGTTTTTAAAGAGTGTCGTATAACTTTAGTTCCTCAAAATAAATATAGTATTAAAAATTTACATTTCTCTAAAAAGATGAAATTCCTAATAAAAAACATCTGGTATTTATCAATTTAATTGTTTAGATTGAGATCAGGTTTACATTGGTAAGACAAAACATAATTTGGAAACCAGAACGAAAGAACATTTTCGTAACAAAGTATAAACTGATAAATTGGCTGTAGCAGATCATTTTTGGTCATTTAACCACGAAATAAATCCTGAAGTTAAATTATTAAAACAATTAAATGTTCCGATAGATTTAATGGTTTGGGAAAAGATATTTATTTTAAAAATTAAACATCACGTAATGAATTTTGAAATTCTAGCAGTTGATTCTGTTCTAAAGTTTTTTTTCTTTTTCTTTTTTGTAAGTTACCCGACATTCATCTTGAACGATAAGAGAAGACCCTGGAAAAAACCTTATCTAGGTAACTCACCCTGACCGAGATTCGAACTCAGGACCCCTTGAACGTGACTAACTTTGTTTCGTTTTCAGATTTTGGTAATACTGAAAAAACATAGTAACATAGTAACTTCCTTGATGACGAAGTGTGTTGACTGAGGATGCGAGCAAGGGTTCGTGAAATCGATTTCAACTAATTCAACTAATAAGAAAAATTGACACAATTTTTTTTAAGATAAGTGAAGTTGTTTGTTACAAATAGTTATATTTGTATAATATTTGTTTATAATGTTTGTATTAAAATTTGAATTCTATCTTACTGTGTAGGTATTGTTGAAAAAAGTGAGAATCAGTACCTAGAATAACTAAATAAGTTTGTTGAATAAGAAGAAAAAGTTTGTTAGTAGAAAAAGCTTGTCAGAAGGAAAAGTTTGTTGTAATAAAAAGCTTCTAGGAGTCCGTTGCATAACTTTAGATCCAAAAATAAATAATCTACTTAGTTCAAAAATAAATAATCTACTTAGTTCAGGTAATTAATTGACAACTACACGACCTCACATAAAAATAAGACTCAGCTCACCAGATGAAAGTTTGAGATGGATAATTCTCACTAAATTCATTTTGTAAAGCAGTCAGTGCAAACTATCAATTATCTTTCTAAAATACTTATGTCAAGATCGTAGAACTGCTTAGAATTAACAGCTCTGAGGAGGGAGGTTTGTAATGGTTGGTGTCGGGCAGTCAGAATATTAAAAGAAGATAAAAGTGCATGCATGCCCAGCATCATTACAATAAGAGCTATCAACACAGAACTACAACCTCCTGGATAGTTTGTTGTCCTGAATGTTCTGGAGATTTTTTATGGCTATTTAGGATGGGAGGTAAATAAATGCATATATTTTAGTTAAGTGATGGAAATTAATCATTTCTTCACACTAGCCATATATAGGCAAGGTTTTTGATAGAGTCAACATGAAAAATTCAATGCCATGGCCAGGATTTCAACCACGGATCTCCTGGTTTCTGTCCAGTTGTTCTAACCCATTGAGCTACCATTGTTAACTTGCCATCATGACATTAAATTCTCCATTTGACTTGTATATTTTCCCGGTAGACCACTAGGGGCTCTTGTATCTAAGATACACTATTTGTGGCGACTTACTACTGTAAATACTTGAGTCCCAGGCTTCATCATTTAACTCTTATTATTTTAGTTAATGGAAATTAATCATTTCTTCACACTAGCCATATATAGGCTAAGGTTTTTGATAGAGTCAACATGAAAAATTCAATGCCATGGCGAGGATTTGAACCACAGATTTTCTGGTTAAATGATTAAATGTTAAATTATTTAGCCTGAGACTCAAGTGCTTATGATAGTAAGTCACCACAAACGGTGTATCTCGGATGCGAGAGCCCTTAGTGGTCTACTGGGAAAATATATGAGTCAAATGGAGAATTTAATGTCCGGACAGCAAGTTGGCCATGGTAGCTCAATGAGTTAGAGCGACTGGACGGACACCAGCATGGTTCAAATCCCAGCCATGGCATTGAATTTTTCATGTTGACTCTATCTATCAAGAGCATATATTTTTATCAGTGTTTCAGGGCGATGTGACAAACCCATAATGTCCACTTTTTCCACTATTTCTGATAGTGATGCTCACAGAGAAAATGCTGCAATGCTTTTAGGATTGCTAGTATTCCCTCTGATAGGCACTTGATTACATAAGAGGTCACATTGCTGGCCTCGCTCTGCCCATTGCCGTGGCCAACTGTGATTTATTTAGATTTATTTTATTTGCATTAAATACAGCACATTAACATCAATAGATATGCATTTTCCTCCGGTTTCTTAAACTAGAAACAATCTTACATTGCTCTTACAACTGTGAAGAATTAAACTTAAGCCATAACACAAAAACACTCCTGAAAAAAACAAAAAATAAAAGAACACAAAAGCAGGTGTACAATATCTTGTACATTTAAATAAAATAAAATGCCACTGTGTATGCCATATGATTTTAACTTCTTTATGGCTACAACAAGTCCTAAATGTCTACCATTAGCTCTACAACAAGCTTCCATGCATTGATGCCATGATTGTCACATCCTTTCCCAGACATCAGCATCAGCCATTGCATCCTAGATTTGTTGCCTAAGAAATGCTTCATTATTAATTTAGACTGCATAAACCAGTTCCCTGAGATGCCCCCAGAAATAAAAGTCCAAAGGATTCAAATCGGGGGAGCTTTGCGGCCAACATATCAACCAATCCATTGATTTGGGAACTAACAATGTAGAAATTGGCTCACTTGTTTACCGATATGGGGAGGTACACCGTCATGCATGAACCACATATGTTGAGTATGTACAATGGCACCTCGTCGAGAATTTCTGGTAGTTTCGTTTGCGAAAACTGTAGATAATGAACATGTTTTAGCATTCTAGGCAGTTCCATTGGCACCAGTAGCTGATCTCCGAGGATCCTGGCCCAAAGATTTACTGCGAATCTCTGTTGAAAATTCCATGGTGAATGGCGTGCAGATCCTCATCCGCCCAAATGTGAATACTGTGGATATTAAATATGCCATCATGGGTAAACATTGCCTCACCTGTTACCATTATGTTGCGAGGAAACTGTGCATCAATTTCACATTGCTATAAGAATCAGTTACAGAACTACGTTCTTCTTGCATAATCTGCTTCTTGCAATTGTCGGACTGTTTGGTAAATACAGCAGATGTTCTTGCAATGTGTGGCGAACACTCCAAGAACTTGTACCTACGTCCCTTGCCAAGTGCCTTGTACTCACACCAGGCCTCTCTTCTACAATACATAGCATTTCATATTCATGCCATAGCGCTTCAGCATTACAAATTGCGCCTTCATCTTCATAATGGGGTCGAAGAGAACCTCATCACAGTCTTTGATGCAATGCAATTGTTTGTTGTTTAGGTAGATTAAACGATTTGGAAATAGTTGCTGATACAAGCTCTCACAGCATTGGCACATTCCTCAGTAGTACATTAAGTTAAATGAATGTCTGCCAATTCAGCCTATGTAAAACCATTCATACTATATACTTTGTAAACGACAGTTTTGTGCTGAGTATTGGTTCTTATTCCTTTGCTGTAAGTCACTTGGATGATGGCTGACCTTGTGCATGACGTAAACACAGGTTAAATTTAAAGGGAGTCGATTAATTACACTAAACAACACTTACTTTTGTTATAATAAATTATATTTAAAGGGAGTCGATTAATTTAATTTATTATAACAACACTGTTTTCAACACTTCCAAGAAAGGAATTGTAAACACAGGTGTCGCCATGTGCGCACCCTGTGTAAACACAAGAAGCACACAAAGAAGGGCCGTTCAAAAAACATGGTATCCTTAACTTTGTGAATCATTTGTGACATTGCTATTAGCAAACAGACAAACCGAGACACACATATATGTTATATGCATTGTTCTGTACTATATATAAAATTATTTGCACTTATTCACCTCCCACCCTGTATAGTGCGCTGTCATGAACTGAGTTAGTCTTGAATTTGGTGAAAGATGTGAGTTTAGTGAAGTAAGTTTTATTATTCATAGTTCCACCACCAGAGAGAAGAGAGCAGACAACAGAAAGTTGGAAAGAGGTTGATAATGGAGGCAATGCTTCTGAAATGATCCCTTAAAAATATAAAAATGTAAGTGACGAAGTGTCAAAAAACTGACTACAAACAGTTTTTTCAATTAAGTCTTATAATAAATATTAAAAGCAGAAGCATTATTAACAGTGAAGTATTCTTCATATTTGAGTTTGATTTATGAGTCACTATGTTTACACTCAAACTTCACTTACTTGTTGTATAATTGAAACGTTTTCAAGATCATTCGACCTCATCCTACCCTTTTTGGACCTCAAGATAACTAGAAATCGTCATGGTGTAGATTTTGGAATATACAGAAAGCCCACACACATAGATAGTTACATAAAGAAAAATGAATACAACCCAGTTTCACATCAACTAGCTGCCTTTAGAAGTCTAATTCACCGGCTATACAACATCCCACTGAGTAAGAAGGAATTTTTGAAAGAACAACAACGCATAAAAGACATAGCGGTATTAAATGGATTCAACCCAGCCATCATAAGGAACATGATGAAGAGAAAAGAAAAACTGAAGATAATATCAAAAAATACCACTCTCACACCACTTAAAAACACAAAATGGCAATATAGAAAATTCACCTACCATCCACGGGCTTTTAGGAAATTTGAACGAATCTTCAAAAGACTAAACTTAAAACTAGCACTCCAAAACAAATTCAGTATGAGGAACCTGCTAAATAAACCACTGAAAAATACAATCCCCAACAATTTGAAATTAGGAATTTATCAGATTAATTGTGAAACCTGTGAAAAAAGCTACATAGGAAAAACTAAGAGAAACTTGTTAACCAGGCAAAAAGAACACCAGAGGAACATTAAGTTGAAACAAACAGAAAAATTTGCAGTTTCACACCATTTTTGGACAGAAAACCACAACATTGGCCACAACATTAAACTGTTAAAATCTTTAAGTACACCCATAGAATTGGATATTTGGGAAAAAATATTCATAAACAAAAACCGTGATAAAGTTATAAATTTTGAAATCCCGGCATTAAATGAAGTATTAAAACTTAGTGTCCCTAACACCAGATGGCAGAGTGATCGGAGCTCCGTAGTAGTGGAAGAAGAGGAAGGTTCATTTAGTCACCAAACAGCTGAGGATGAGATCGAATGATCTTGAAAACGTTTCAATTATACAACAAGTGAAGTTTGAGTGTAAACATAGTGACTCATAAATCAAACTCAAATATAAAGTCTTATAATGTATGTGAGTGAAAAATTCTTGCTGCATCTTTCAGTTTTCAAGAGCAAGATAGACGGTCAGTACATGAGTAGTCGGTGAGAAATTTACTAAATGCGATGAAATGTGGTGTGCTTTGAGCAAGTATGTGACAACAATGTTCAAGAGCAGTGAGTGATGTTACTGCAAGGATTGGAGACATGTTTGTTCGACATCCTGGAGAGTAAACTGTCCAGAAGAAGCAGCCATTTAGGTTTGTTTCATTTTCCAGTATGTTAACATGGAGAAAGTGAAGTGAATATTGCAAAACTAAGTGAAATTACAGTGAACAATGAAACTAGCTCACATTACAAGTGACAGAATGAGCAAAGTGAACTCTTGGGAAAAAATTGAATGAGAAAGCTGAAAGGAAAGCTGAGTGAAATAACAGCTATGGAAAGATTGGACTGTCATGATATCGACTGAACAAGAAGTCAGTGCGTACCTTTATGAGGGACTATTACCACCTAACATTGATCTTCAGTGTTGTAAAAATAAACACAATTTTAGAGTTACAGAAACTGGCCAAATTCTATATGCATATTTCACCAGCTACTTATTTTCAGAGACTTTTAGCACTGTGGGATTAATCTGTGATAAAAAGAGGAACAGATTTTGTCAAAAACAGTAAGAATACTCTATTCTTAAATAAAATTATTATTTATTTACATTTTTACATCTTATGTAACACTTCTTGATTTAATTCTTCAAATTTTTAATTGTGTTTAATATGACTGCATTAAATATGTATATGTTAATGTACGAAGGTGGACAGTAGTGAGTCTTAATTTATAAATTAGTAGGTTTCCGAGTGTTAAATTGCTAATTCCTTATTACCAGATAAAATATATATATATATATATATATATATATATATATATATATATATATATGCCATGTTGTAGCTGTGAAGAACAGATTATATTTGGTTAATTTGATTTCTTAAAAAATTATATATATATTCAAATAAGCTAATAACAGTGAAACAAAATAAATATTACAATAAATTATTATATTTTCTTGTAATAAATATTTTCAAGATTGCATATAAAGAAGAACTACTACTACTATTTGTTTTCTTATGGATAAAAAAATATTTTAAAGAAAATATTTGGCAAAACGGGAAGAAAATCTTAACACCTCCTCCAGTGAAACTGCCACCACCAGACGCCATATTTCCAAATAATAAGGAATATAAACTGTGGCATTATTAAGGAAAAAAAAATTGCTGCCAATTGGAAAATAACAAATTGGAACAATTTCAGAAGGTTTTGAAGGCGCTTATAATTTTATCTCCTGAATGAACTACTTGGCTTTGGCTGAAAGCTTCAGGTAATTTTAAGTCATCATGACAACTGGAAAGTGTCAGCTCTTATTATAAAATACAAGTTGGGATGTAGGTACTAACTCTGGGTATAAGGAATTATAGAAGTTCATGTGCCTTCTATTTTCAAAATAATTAGCCACTTTGATCCTTCTACAGCTCTAAAGCATACTTTTTCTGACAGTTTGACTGTTTTAATACCCCCAGAGCTGCACATATTTGGAAATAAGTTATATTACAACAAATAGTAATGATACATAGTAATGAGGCACATTATCCTCTGAATTACCTTGGCCAGCATATAAGTATTCCCACAAAGCCCTAGGAGAAATAAGTGTTTCTGGATTTAGGGGTAAAGTTTCATTCAAAATAATCAAATCCAGTCCTGTGGTCACATGGTCCTGGAGACCTTCACCAACTGGCAAGTTCTGCACCACTGTGATCTGGAAAAGGCAATTTTAATCATAGGGAGTAATTTTTTCTTCAAGGTAGCAACATATGAGATCTAAAAGATCCAAAAGTGTTTATTTCCAAAAGGTAATGCTAATGATGATGGTGACGATGATGATGATGATGACGATCATGATGATGATGATGATGATTATGATGATGATGATGATGATGATGCTAATAATAATAATAATAATAATAATAATAATAATAATAATAATAATAATATAAAAATAGATGTGTTGAAAAGATTCCTTACATAAGCAGCAAGTTCTTATAACACTGGTCTAAAAGTACTGAGAAATGTGATCAATACCAGATATGAAAATTATTCAATACAATAGTGTACAAAATATACAAATTATTTTACAATTTTGAATTTGAACATGTCTCTTACCTATGGATAATTTATTTATTACAAGATAAAGGCATTAATTTCCATCAATTAACTAAAGATAAAGGCAGTTTATATCAGTGTACAAATATATCTTACTAATCAGTTGATCCTACTAGAATATGAAGAGAAATTATTTCAATTACAATTATGAGTTAATGTTATTAAGGATATTTAGAAAAAAAAAAAAACAATAAAAAGGAAAGGACAAAATCCTTACTTCTACATTAAATTTCACAGTATGAAAACATTAAAGTAGAACTTCTTAGATATTGTGACCTTGTGTGTTCGTGAAATGAAAAGTCCAATTGTACCACTCAAAAAAATGTTCTTTATTTCCATTGACATACAATTGGAACACTTGCCGATTAAACAGAATTACGTAATGCACACAATTACAATTCACCAGTTCGTCTGTCACAGGTTCACTGCACGCAGTTACGTTCCCTCACTGGGCGCTCCTCATGCTGCTCGCCAAGAACTGAACTGAACTCAACTCCCGGTCGCCTCGTTCCTCTATTTATAGGTGGCTAAATGCTTCTAGAGAATTCTTTACCATGGAGGGGGAAAACATTCTCGAGGTTTCGCATTCTTTCAGGCGGCAGGAGGAGGGGGAAAGGAAGGTCAGCCACCCCTGTGGTTTCCCCTCCCTCCAATCTGTCATCCCTCTGCAGACAGTACCAATGCCACACGCCCCCCTCCACCGGCCTTCCCCTGCATTTATTGATCGGTACCGTAGAGTTTGCCAATTGGGTAACACTGCTCCCTGCTCAAAGCTGGTCGTCCCGAACAGCACCATCATATCGGGCCAGGCGATCCAGGTCTACCACCAACATCTTTCCTCAGGGCACCTTCTGGATGCGGTAAACCATGTCGTTAATCCTCTTCACCACACGGTACAGTCCTTGCCATGGCTGCTGAAGCTTTGGGCAGCATACCTTGGACTGGGTAGGGCGGTACAACCAGACCAGGTCACCTTGCTGGAACACTTGGCTGTTGGCTTGCCTGTCGTATCGGGTTTTCATGCAGTCGCTCGCCTTCTGGATGTTTTGGTGAGCCATTTCGTGCATGACGTGGAGGTGGTCCACCAGGTTCTCCACAAACTCGGTCGCTGGCTGTTTCACCCCCGGAGGGCTTCCAAAAGCCAGGTCACAAGGGAGGCGTAACTCTCGGCCGAACATTAAGCTGGCTGGCGTCACCCCATGGTGTCGTGTGTTGACGAGCGGTAGGCCAGCAAGAACAGTGGCACCTTGACGTCCCAGTCTCGCTGATGGCTGGCCACGACCTTCCTCAAGTGTTCCTCTAAATTGTTGATGTACCTTTCGACCAGGCCATCCGACTGGGGATGTAGATGTATTGTGCGGGTCTTGTTAACCCCAAGTCTCTCTAGTGCCTCCTTCATCAGGCTGGACTCAAAATTGGTGCCTTGGTCACTGTGCAGCTCTAATGGTACCCCAAATCGGCAGAACACTTGCTCCACGAGGCAGTCTGTGATTGTCTTTGCATCTTGGTTCGGGATGGAATACACCTCCGGCCACTTAGTGAAGTAGTCCACGACCACCATCAGGTACTTGTTGCCTCGGTCGGATATTGGGAACCATCCAGCAATGTCAACGGCGATCCGTTCGATTGGCGCTCCGACGTTGTACTGCTGCATTCGATCCCGACTCCTAGTCTGGGGGCTGCGACTCGCCGCACACACGTGACACTCACGGCACCATCTCTCAGCGTCTGCTCGGAGCCTCAGCCAGTGGTAGCGCTGCCGTAGTATGTCAATCGTCCGGTTCGCTCCCAGGTGTCCTCCTGAAGTACCGGCGTGCACTTCTTCCAAGACTTCCGGGACCTTACTCCAGGGAAGTACCAACTGTTCTCTCTGCGTCTTCCCATCGGGTGATTCCCATACCCCGAACAGCACGCCCTTTCTGATCTTCAACGTTTCCCATTGCGCCCAGTACGACTCGTAGGTGGCGCTCCTTGGTGCGATATCCACCCAGGTTGGTCTTGTCCCTGCCTCCACTTCCCTCAAGAGTGGCCCCAAGTCTGCGTCCGCCAGCTGCTCCCTCCTCAGGCCTGCACTAACCCAGCCGTCCGCAGGCACTGCCGTGACTACTCAGACTGCTGCGGCACGCTCCTTCTCCTCCACTCTTCCGTAATGGCTGTAATCTTCTGGACAGGGTCTTCGGGACATAGCGTCTGCGTTACCATGACACCTCCCTCTACAATGTTCCGAGGTGAAGTCGTACTCCTGCAGCCTCTGGACCCAACGTGCTGTCTGGCCTTCCAGGTTCCTAAAGCTGAATAGCCAGGTTAAGGCGGAATGGTCAGTCCTCAGGAGGAATGACTGACCGTACAGGTACTTGTGGAAGTGCTCCAAGGTCTTTACTACCGCCAGTAACTCTCGTCGGGTGACGCAGTAGTTCTTCTCTGCCTTGGATAGCGTCTTGCTGTAGTAGGCTATCACCCACTCATGGCCGTCCTGGATCTGCGATAGGACACCTCCAATGCAATGTTCACTGGCGTCGGTGTCCAAAATGAAGGCGCCACCAGGTTGTGGGAAACCCAAAATTGGAGCACTGCACAGGGTCTTTTTCAGGTGCTGGAAAGCATCTTCGGCGTCCTCCGTCCAAACATAAGGCCGGTGTTCCTCTGTCAGGCGGGTGAGGGGTTTGGCAATGTTAGAGAACCCCTTTATGAAGCGTCGGTAATAACTGCACAGCCCCAGGAAATTGCGCAACTCTTTCTTATCCTTTGGGCGAGGCCAATCTTTCACAGCCTGTATCTTCTCCGGGTCTGTGGCCACTCCGGTTGCTGAGACTATGTGGCCCAAGTAGTTCACTTCGTTGCGGAAGAGCTGGCACTTCGCATTCAGCTTCAAGTTGGTCGCCTGCAATCTCTGTAGCACCTTACTCAGATTCTCGAGATGGTCTTCAAAAGTCTTTCCGACCATGATGATGTCGTCCAGGTATAGCAGGCAGGCGTCGTAAGCCAGTCCTCTCATCACTGACTCCATGAAGCGTTGGAAGGTAGCTGGTGCGTTGCAGAGGCCAAAGGGCATAACTGTGAACTGCCAGAGCCCTTGGCCTGTTGAGAATGCGGTCTTCTCCTTGTCTCTAGGATCTAGAGCTACCTGCCAGTAGCCCGACTTCAGGTCCAGGGTCGAGAACCACTGAGCACCAGCTAGCGTGTCCAGGGTGTCGTCAATCCAAGGTAAGGGGAAGCAGTCCTCCCGGGTGACAGCATTCAGCTTCCTGTAGTCCACGCAGAAGCGTAGCTCGCTGTTCTTCTTCGACACCAAGACTACAGGGGAACACCAAGGGCTGTCAGACTTTTCAATCACCCCCTTGGATCTCATGTCCTCCAGCATGTCTCGTATCGCCCCTTGCTTCGCCACCGGAACACGTCTAGGTGGTTGCCGAATAGGCCGGGCGTCCCCGGTGTCGATGCGGTGAAGCACTTTGTCCGTGCGGCCGTGGTCACTGTCGCCTTGGCTGAAGACGCGCTAGTATCACCTCAGCAGTTGTCGAACTTTCTCCAGTTGTTCTGCGGTCAGGTGGTCGGCCGCCCTCTCCAGTAAGCCTTCTAGCCGGGGCCCAAGGTGTTGCGTCGGCACCGACTCCTGCGTCTTGTCGATTGCTGTTACGCTTACCACGGGCTCGCACGTTCCCAACTCCGTCCCGGCCTGGACGTCGTCATCGGTGTCCGTTGAATTTAGCAGTCTCACTGGCACCTCCTCTCGGCACGGCAGCAATGCCCTGGTAGTCCGTGTACAGTCCGTGTACAGGCGTCTTCTGGTCCAGCATCATGTTCCTGGTTCTCAGGCCTTCCAGTCGCGCCGTCACCACCACCTCGCTCCTCGCGGGGACAACCACGTCTTCGTTCAAGACGACCCTGCAAATTCCAAGGCGCTCTTCTGGTTGACGGAGTATAACCTCTTCTCCGCTGAGCCGCAGGACCTTTTTGCCGACTTCGACCGTCGCCTCGTGGCTCCTGAGGGCATCCAATCTCAGTATCACCTCCTCAGCCACTTTCGCGACGAACACCCACAGACGTACGGTACTCCTTCCCAAGGTCAGCTTCAGCAGGGCCTCCTTCTCCACAGGCAAGGTGTCGCCCGATGCCGTGACAAGCTGGTATGGTCGGCTAGGCTTCCTTGTCGGCAAATCCTTCGCCACGTCAGGTCTGATGATGGTCACGGCCGCCCCGGTGTCCACCAGCACGCGGCACGGCTTTCCTCTTACCCAGCCGTCCGAGATGAGGCTGTCATCCATCCGCCGGATGACGGCGCGCAGTGTCACTCGAAGAGATGGTGTGGACGGCGCCGACGTGCTCCTCGCCACGCCGGGCCTTACTCGTTCTTCCGGCTGCCCTTCCTGGTGTCGGCAGTCTCCCTGCAGGTGTCCGGGCTGTCCACACCCCCAACACAGGCCACTAGGTGTTCGCCGGCGTCCCTCGGCTGGTCTTCTTTCTCCGGTGTAGCGGACACTCCTCGTTCTCGACGTCGGGATAGCTGTTACCTTGGCCGCCTCCATCCTTAATGCTGCCGTTAGCGCCTCGTGGATTGTTTTATAATCGCCGAGCATTAGGCGCTGACGAATCTCCGTGTCCCGTACCCCGTCAACGATGTGTAGGCAGCTTCTCGGGATACGAACTCTGGTGGGAGGTCGACTAGGGCCTTGCTAGCCAGTTCAACTGCCAGGGCGAACTCCTGCAGCGTCTCCCCTGGCTGCTGTGACCTTGCCTTTAGCTGGCTGCGGTACGCTGCGGCTTAGCGGTGGTTTCCAAAATGATTCTCCGGGGCCACCCAGATGTCCTTGGGCGCCGCCGTTGTCTGTACCGCGTTCAGGACTTCCGCGGCCCGTCCCTGGAGGCTGGCTATTAACTGTGTGGCCTCCTCCTCTGTTGACCATTTGTTGTGCTTGGCCACTGCGTCGAATTGGCGGCGGAAGACCTCAAACGTTGACGCGCCGTCATATTTCGGAGGTTTGACGCGCGCCGATGTTGTGTCGCGTCCCGGCGCGTCGGCCTTCAAATCCTTCAGCCTCCTGCCGACGACGTCCTCCACTATGTCGTTCAGGGACTTGACGCTGCTGTCGGCCTTTCCTTCCAGGTTGTTAACGCGGTTAGCAAGGTCTTCGACGTCTTCCGCCATGGCTTTCAGGGACCTGTCGTTACTGTCGGCCTTTTCCTCTAGGTCATTGAAGCGGTTCGCCAGGTCCTCGACGCGCTCATCCACTTGGCCCATCCGCTTGCCCAGCTCCGTCACGTCATCCCTCACGCCGGCCAACTGTTCTTCAAATTTGGCGGCCAGAGCCTCGTTCGCCACCTTCATTTCCGTGGTCAGTTCGGCCATCTTTGCGGTCATTGTCGTGGCCAAGTTGTTGTTTGCCGTTTCCGTCTTCGCTGTTAATTCGGTCTTCATTTCTTCCGTCTTCGCTGTTATTTCGGCCTTCATTTCTTCCATCATCTCCAAAGTCTTCACCAATGCCGATTCCATGACCGTAATCCCACTTCCTGATGCCAGTTGTGACTTTGTGGGTTCGTGAAATGAAAAGTCCAATTGCACCACTCAAAAAAATGTTCTTTATTTCCACCGAATTACAATCGGAACACTTGCAGATTAAACAGAATTACGTAATGCACACAATTACAACTCACCAGTTCGTCTGTCACAGGTTCACTGCACGCAGTTACGTTCCCTCACTGGGCGCTCCTCACGCTGCTCGCCAAGAACTGAACTGAACTCAACTCCCGGTCGCCTCGTCCCTCTATTTATATGTGGCTAAATGCTTCTAGAGAATTCTTTACCATGTAGGGGGAAAACATTCTCAAGGTTTTGCATTCTTTCAGGCGGCAGGAGGAGGGGGAAATGAAGATTCAGCCACCTCTGTGGTTTCCCCTCCCTCCACTCTGTCACGCCTCTGCAGGCGGTACCAATGCCACACGCCCCCCTCCACCGGCCTTCCCCTGCATTTATTGATCGGTACCGTAGAGTTTGCCGATTGGGTAACAATATCATAGTCCCTAGATAGTCCTTGGATAGTCCCTAACCATTGCTATAGTTTTACAAACCACACATCACAGTATGAACAGCACATTATAAGTTGAGGCGGTGGTGTTTGGGAGTATGAGAAGCAGAGGGAATCGATTGTTAAACCCAAGATCAAACTGCATAGTCTGCCAGTCTGAAGAGTGAGAAGATGGCAGAGTGTGTTCACAGTGTGTTCCAAGTGAGGAATGTCTGGTGGCTTGTGTTTGAGTTCTTTAATGTTCAAGAAGTGGATGAATTTATGCACAACTTTGTTGTGTATCACCAAATTGAAGAACTTTATTAAGGTGGGCAGACAAAGCTTTTATAATGGGAAAAGCACTTGTGCAGGTTTATGCTGCTGTGGAAGTTCAATTCAGCAATTCCCAATGAAATCATTGCATAAACTTTCAGCAGAGTTATTATTATTTTGTTTTTGTAACTTACGTCCTCCAACATTAAGTCATATCGGACAATGAATGGAATGGGTGAAATGATGCTCAAATGAGCCCAGGGTCCATAGAGCCTAGAGTTACCTGACATTCATCTTTCAGGATAAGGGAAAACCCCGGAAAAAACCGTATCCAAGTAACTCATCCTGGCCGAGATTCGAACTCGGGACCTCTTGAACGTGAGGCAGACATGCTACCACCACGCTACCGAGGCGGGCATTCAGCAGAGTTAGAAATTTTAAGATCAACAATGAGAGATCATATTCGAAAGGACTCATAAATTAAATGTTTCTGTCTAATGTAAGTTAATGAGTTAAGTGATGATTTAGAAAGTGTCAAGCATGCAAACTGATGCTAGAGCATTTTCTTACAGAAACAGCGAATTGCACTGTCTTGTTCTCTGATGAATGTGCAATTGAAATGTCATTTCTGGGCAAATAAACATCCTCATTTTTATGAGGAAATCAACAGGAATTCACCCTATGTAATGAATGATCTTGGCAAGAGAGACAGATAATTTTCTGTATGGCCCTTACTTTTTCAATAGGTCTGTAAATCAAGAAACTTACCTGAGGATGCTGAACGGATGGTTATTTCCACAAATGAGAATAAGAGGAATAATAGAAACTTATTTTCCACATGATGTTGCTATATCACATTTTACATTGACAGTTCAAAGTTTCCTTAACTAATTTTTCCAAACCATTAACTGATTGAGGGTTTAATAATACCCCTGCCCCATTGATCTGGTCTACAAGAAGCCCAGATCTTACCACACCGGACAGTGAGCTTTGGGGTATCATTAAGGAAGAGGTTCAGAAATGATCAGCTAAAGGAAGCAGTTCATCAGTCACACCAACATAGGAAGAGGATGAATAAACAAACATGGTGACAAATCAGAGTGTGTGTAGAGAATGATGGGAAGCACACCAACATTTTATATCCTTAATGATAAAAGCATTGTTAAATGTGAGAAAAATGTTAAAATAAAATTGTTCTGTCAATACCTAACAATTTGATTTATTTGTACCCCAGCGGTAAGTAGGGACTTTTCACCCACCTGTATATGTAACAGCACCACTACCTTCATCTCCTGAGTCACACACTCCTCAGTTGTCAGCAATCATAAGACTTTTTTTTCTTTTTTGGATTTGAATTTTTTAAGTATCAGTTGTCCTTTTTTATATTGTTTCCATCAATATTTTCATTTAAATCACTACCTTCTTTTGTTAGCTTCACTGATTAATTACCACACTTTTCATGGAGACATTGAATCACTTTATGAATGATCACATAAATTACCACCAACCAGAACCCCAGGAGCATGAGTCAGTTTGTTAGTTATATAATTTTTATGACACAATATGCCTTCCAAATTAGTGTTTAACAGAACATTAAATGGCAGGCTTCATCATTCCAAATTACCGTTATGCTAGCAATTAATTCCAAATCAAAAGAAATAGGGTTTCTTGTATTTTTGTTAACAATAGCATTTGTATTAAAAGTGTGTATCATTTTAATCATTTAATTACTGAGACACTTTTTGAAGCCAGTTTTATTGGTTAGTAGATAATATAAATCAACAGCACACACAAAGCAAGCAGTAACATTAAAATTCTCTACAAGATATTGGATGCCTTGCTACATTTTGTAGGGCGGGGGGGGAGGGGGGACTGAAAAGGATGTCATAATCATGAGAAATCTGAGCATAAACTTTTTGGGAGTGACTAAAAAAAGCAGGATTATTAATGCTACATGTTAAGGCTGTAGCTGTAAGCATTCCAACAAGGATAGTAAATGTGGCTAAAAGTGTGATTGATCAATAATACTAAGTCCTTGTTTATAGAAACAAAAAGAAGAGGTTTCTGACACTGCTCTATGTGATCACTATTTCCTGTTGCTGCACTATTAAAAAAATATAACTAATAAACATAATTCTGAGTCGAACTAGTATTCAATGCTCCATTTATTATTATTTATATAGTATTTACCTAGAAAGTGTTTCGTTAGGATCTTCCTAACATCATCAGCTGTTGTCGACTAATGGATGTTGGTTTGGTGAACTCCTTGGAGGTGATAGGGGTGTCTCTGTCGGTATATTGATGAACTTGAAGTTTGACTTCTCTTCAAAGGAAGTATCGAAATTGAACAATTTTCTTTCATATTTCTTTATGAAAAATTTTTCCTACATGGTTAATGTAGATGGACCCTGAACACTTTTTAATAAGTGGATTTCTCATTCTATATCATGATTATCTTTCCAAAAATGTTACGCTACCGCTGATTTATCTATTTCTTTGTTCTTGATGTTCCTAAAATGCTCTTTAAGCCTAATGTTCAAATTCCCTTTAGTTTTTCCAATGTAAAAGTTGTCACAGTCTTTGCAGGACTGTCCTTTTTAACATTCAATAAAAAGTTTTTCAAACAAAAATCAGGACTATCTATGGGCAACCCATTGTCTCCCACTTCTTGCAGACCTCTTCATGAGCTTTTTGAAAACCCATATCACAAAGGCATTCCCACTAAGTTTCAAACATTGGTATAGATATGTGGATGACATTTGGGCAACAGTAAATGAGAAACAAGTGGATGATGCATTAAAACTACTAAATTTATAAAATCTTGCAATAAAATTTTCCATAGTAAAAGAGACAAACAATGAAATCCCTTTCTTAGATTTGAAACTATTTAGAAAACATACACAACTAGAATTTGGCATACATAGGAAGGAAACACACACAGAAAATTTCATAAAATCGGATGGATATAACCCAAGACAACACCAGCATGCTGTTACCAACAGTTTAACTTACAGGCTGGTTAATGTACCTTTAAACAAGATGGAATATATCAAAGAGTACAATAATATAATTCACATTGGAGAATACAATGGATTCAGTGCTGAATTGGTCAAAAAGAAAATTGATAAATTCAAAAGACAACAAAGATGCAAACAAGTAACTACTCTTTCCCCAATCAGCAATAACTTCTTACAGAAAATTTACATATCACCCCAGAGCTACACACCTTTTCCAAAAAGTCTTCAAAGAACACGACATTACTTTGGTCCCACAGAACAAATTCAGTGTAAAACACCTTTTGAAATCACATAATACAAAGGAGATACCTACAGACAAAAAATCAGATGTGTACCGGATAAACTGTAAAGGCTGTGACTTTTACATTGGAAAAACTGAAGGGAATTTGAACATTAGGCTTAAAGAGCATTTTAGGAAGATCAAGAACAAAGGAATAGATAAATCGGTGGTAGCGTACCAGTTTTGGAAGGAGAATCACGACAGAGAATGAGAAATCTACTTATTAAAAAGTGTTCAGGGTCCAACTACATTAACCACGTGGGAAAAAATTTTCATGAAGAAATATGACAGAAAATTGTTCAATTTCGATACCATCTTTGAAGAGAACCAAACTTCAAGTTCTTCAATATACCCACAGACACCCTTATCACCTCCAAGGAGTTCACCAAATTAACATCCATTAGTCGACAATAGCTGATGATGTTAGGAAGATCCCAACGCAATGCATTCTAGGTAAATACTAGCAATAAATGGAGCATTGAGTACTAGTTTGACTCAAAATTATATTAATTTGGTGCTTCATTGTATCATAGTCCCTACACATTGGAAAAATATAACTACTGTAAAACACAAACTTAGGCAATTCATAAATATTCAAGATAATAAACAGTCAAAATGTAATCTACTTTAATTAGTGCTTAGCAAGAGAAACATGGGTTGCAGTTTATCAAGAAAATTCTATAAATAAAGCCTGTATAGAGTTTGTAAACATGTTTAAATATTATCTGATGACACCTTAACTGTTAAAAGAGTAAATATTAATACACTAACAAAACAACAGTAGATAACAAAACAAATTCATAAATCTTGTGAGCAGCTTTTATTCCTCTGCAAATATATAAAAAACAATAAAGTCTTAGCTGTTTTTCATGATTATTTACTGAGATATAAACTCATATATCTTTTGTTTTTCTAAGGGTAGAAACACCATTTGCATTTCTTTTTATATTTAACCTTCTGCATAACAAGCTAAAAAAGTAACACGGTATACTAAGGGGGCTACCAGGGTACTCCAAAGCAAAGTGTATTGTTAAGATATGGTATATCTACAGAAACAAAGTTACAACATACAGTAACATACTGTGAACAATAGATACCCACCTGAAGAATGGTCACATATCTACACAGATGGATCTAACTTGGACAACAACTCAGGAGCAGGAATTAAGTGTGCACTGTTCTCATTCTATCAACCAGCAGGACACCACACAACAAATTTTGATACAGAAGTAACGGCTAATCATATTTCACTCCAATACCTTCTATACAGAATAGATAAATTCAAAAATGCTGTCATACTTTCTGATTCTAAAGCAGCATTATGTGCAATAAGTTCATATAAAATGAGGTCAATCCAAATTAAAGAATGTCACAAAATGATCCAACAACTTCAAAAACTACAGAAAAGAATTATATTACAGTGGATACCTGCACATTGTGGAATTGCTGGAAATGAATCAGCTGATTTTCTTGCCAAAAAAGGTGCAAATTTAATTCAGAACAAAAGTAAAAACTTACCCTCTACGTCCATAAAAAGATTAATCAAAAGCAAATATAAAAACGAACAAAACCAATCAATATCTAACAAAGCCAAAGATAAAAAATGGAACATTTTAATTAAAAATCCAGAAATTATTCCAGAAATCCCACGTAAAGCTGCAGTAGCAAATTTTAGATTACTTACGGAACATGATTATTTGGCCAAAAACTTACACAGAATGGGAATTTATACAAGTCCAAATTGTCCTCTGTGCAACAAAGAAGAGGAAATGACTGAAGAACATCTTTTAACCTGTGAAGCCCTACCTGCCGGACCCACTACACAGAAATATTGGAGTGCAAGAGAGGTAATCGCTTCATTGCCAAAGCCTAGCATTTGAAAACAACAACAACATACAGTAACAGAGCAATGGAAAAAGACTAATCCATTACAATAATAATGTAATGAAAAAATATCCTAGCAAGTTGGTAACAAAATATATAAATAATTTTTTTTTTCAATTATTGTGCCTATTGTTAATTACGTATGTGTCAGTTTGAATCAATGGAATTTTTGCATACTTTTTGCATTTTTGTTTAACTGCATGTTATAACTACACAAAAGGAAGCATAGAAAGTGCTTTTCTTTTAGCTTTCAGTGCTCCCATAGTTGTGCCCTATGAAACAGGACATTTCTGTATCATTTATTGAGAGCCACTTATGTTTGTTAAAAGGATGAGTTGTATTCCATAAATTATGAACTGTCTCTACTCTTTGGTTGTATATCTTAAAACTTTCTCCACTATTTTCATGAACAACATGAAAGTGTCCATAATAATCGAAGACAACTCCTAGAAGACATTGTGAGATCGCTAGATTTAGAAAAAAAAAAAAAAAAATGCTGTTTCTGATGCCTGTTTGGTTATTTGTATGTTGATTGCAATATCATTCCATTTTTGTTGGTGTATGTAGGTCTCTCCAGCATGCCAATCTCATCAACCACCTCTTCATAGACCCTTCCTTCTATAACGTCTTTAACCATGTTCATTTCATCCACATTATGTTCTAATTCTGAACACACAAAACCCACATCACTATCTCCCATCTCTGATTCTGTTTCTATTATTTGCATTGCTTCTTCTATATCTGGTTCACTGTGTAAATCATATTTCTTCTGTAACTTTAGCTCTTTGGAATGTTTGTTTCACAGTTCAATGTGCTATAGCAACACAACTGAAGACAAATGATCATTACACAACCATTCATATCCATTTCACACTAGTATCAACATAACTTTCTACAATGTACATTTATATATGCATGTCTTTTTATCTTATTTGGTAGTGTTCCCGCACTGCTCTACAATGGACTCCAAAGGTTGACAATGTTGTTGTTGCTGCACCTAATGTGCATTTATACATGTGTGTTTTCTTGTCACACAGAATCCCAAGTGGGGTACCAAAGGACCCGAATAAACATTTCAATTATTACTTACTATATAGGTCAATTTACTTATAAAATTTAACAATGACAGCAGTTAGTCTGACCATTAAACTGTTTCATACAGCTAGAAATAACAAAGTAGTCATGTTAGTGTCCCAAAGTACCCCGCTTGGTATGCAAAAGATTAAAAAAAAAAAAATAATATTAAAAATTTGCAATATTTTTCTACAAAAGATAAAATTTCTCATAGTAAAAAATCTGGCTATATCAATTTAATTGTTTAGACTCCAACCAGGTTTACATTGGAAGGACCAAACGTAATTTAGAAACCTGAATGAAGGAACATTTTAGAAATATTAGGTATACAGAGACTGATAAATTGGCAGGCAGATCATTTTTGGTCATTTACCATGAAATAAATCCAGAAGTTAAATTATTAAAGAAATTAAATGGTCCAATAGATTTAATGGTTTGGGAGAAAATATATCTCTTAAAAATTAGAAATCATGTAATGAATTTTGAAATATCACCAATCTATTCTGTTCTTAATTTTGTTTTATTTTCAGAATTTGTTAATAAATATTGAAATAATATGTCCCCAAGCAGCAGTAACAATGGCAATAGGAATGAACAAAATTACTGATGTGGAAAAGTTTTTGCAAAACTACTCTCTTGAATTCGCTGGAAAGTTCATCAATTTTCTTAAAAAGATAAGTGAAGTTCGTGACAAATAATTATATTTTATTATAATATTTTTTACTTCACTGTTGTTACTTTTTTGTTTTTTACATATTTATTAGCTTTACTCTCTTCTCATTGCTGCTGTCATCAGATATATTGTGTTTATTGTGTTTGGTATCAAATAATGGATAGCACTAGTATGTACTATTATAGTTATGTGTTTTGTTTTCCATACCGTTTATAAAAAAACTTTTAAAATATTACATACCTTTAATGATTACTTACAATTTATGATTGATTGTTAAGTACAATATTTTCCCGTTGTTTATCCTTCTCTTTATATTCATTTGTTATAATCTAAGCTGTTTTTGTCATATTAGAGTCTTAATAGTACTTGCCACATTTGCAACCCAATCAATTCCTTATTTGGTAATTTTCTTAGTTTGTAAGTCTGGCAAAGCCAATATTTTGTATAAGATTCAAATGGTGAATAAAATTATATGATATTGATATGATATGTATGCAAGAAATCTACTTTGTGCTCTGGTATACTTCCTTAAGGCTGTTTTTTCAATAAGACCCTCTAAAAGGCTGACATATCACAGCTGCAGATTTTTTTTTTTTTTTTTCAAATGTTCCCTTATTCCTGCCAGTAGTGTGCACATTTATATGCAATTATATTTATGGCAGTTATTGACATTCCATAAGTAAAATAAGCTTACATGTTTTGCTTCAAGCTGCTCCTTTGGACCAATCCCTGAAAGCATCAATATTTTGGGCGACCCTACGGTTCCTGCACTCAAAATGACACCTTTATATGAAAATACTTCATTTTCAACTCCATATCTTCTGTATTTCACACCATAAGCTTCATATTTATCTCTTAGCAGCACCTAAAACATAGATAATTAGCATTGGATAGTATATATCATTTTGTTTCTGTGTTAAATGTATTGCAAATCAATGTAAAAACAAAGTGGGAAGATTGTGCTTGGATAAGATCAGAATAAGGTGGAGTGAAAACTTCATTATATGTCCATTGTATGATGGAAATGAAAGAGATATAAAAATTATATGGTCGCTGCAAATTTTGATCCTAAAAGTTAATAGTAATATTATAAAGATAGGCAATCATTTGGGAAAATGAGAAAAATTTATCGAGAAAAATTCTACTTGTCCATTAATTAAACTATTTGAATATACTGAGTCCAGAGTTGTATAAGTAAATTTACCTGTATATAATTTATGCATAATTTGCACATAAAGCATGTAATATAAAAACTAGCTTTCTAATTCAAGTAAAACACTAATGTAATTAATGGATAGAGACAACATGAAAAATTCAATGCCATGGCCGGGATTTGAACCATGGATCTCCTGGTTTGTGTCCAGTCGCTCTTAACCTTTGAGCTACCATGGCCAACATGGCCAACATGCCATCCTGACATTAAATTCTCCATTTGATTCATATTTCCCCGGTAGACCAGTAGGGGCTCTCGCATCTGAGATACACCGTTCGTGGCGACTTAGTATCATGAGTACTTAAGTCCAAGGCTTCATCATTTAACTTTTTTATTATTTAAGTTAATTGATGGAAATTAATCATTTCTCCACACTGGCCGTACATAGGCTAATATTTTTGATGGATAGAGTCAACATGAAAAATTCAATGCCACGGATCTCCTGGTTTCCATCCAGTCACTCTTAACCTTTGAGCTACCATAGCCAACGTGCCGTCCTGACATTAAATTCTCTATTTGACTCATATTTCCCTGGTGGACCACTAGGGGCTCTCGCATCCGAGATACACTGTTTGTGGCGACTTAATATCGAGAGTACTTAAGTCCTAGGCTTCATCATTTAACTTTTTTATTACTTAACTAATGTAATTAAATTTAAAGGGAGTCGATTAATGACACTGTTTTCAACACTTACAAGAAAGGAATTGCACTAATGTGATATTTATTGACTTTGACAATTTTAACATAAATTATTTATTCCTTTTAATAATATTCTGGCAATAAATGTCTATCCAGCCATGTTTCCAACTCTGATGATTATTATGTATTTTCAAATGGGAAGAGTTCTGGTCTGCAGTGAATGAAATGGGTTTGCAAGCTCAGTGTTGTCACCTCATTTCCCCTACTTTTTTCATATTTCTCTCTCTTGCACACTATATTAGAGCATGCAAGTCTCCCTGGCACTAGACATGAGAACCCAAACTGAATTTTCCATACTTTTATAATAATGCAGTTATTAAAATCAAAATTGGAACAAGGATATTTGCGTATTATCTACATATAAGTTTTAAATGCTATAATTATAATTTATGAATTACTTGTTTTAATAATTAAATAGAATTGCTAGTGGCTCACACATACAGCTTTTTTTATTTATTATCAATGTTATCATTATTGAATGTTAAGTCAGATCAGATCCGTATAGTTGTTAGTCACTTTCGTCTAAAGAAAATTTGTCACTGTCATTGTTTCAACATTTGTTGATAGCTTCCAAAATTTCATCATATGCTATTTCTTTCCAAAAGTCATCTTCTTGTAGTTTTCTGCATGGCTCATGTAGTTTCCAGTCTTGTTGTGTTATCTTCTCAATTTCTTTGTGAATAAGTCTTTCAATGTCAGTCAGCTTAAAAGTTTTGTTTCTGTTTGCTCCCCTCCCTCCCCCCGTTTTATTTAAGCCCACACTAACACAAATGGTTTGTATAAGGGGCAGGCGGGTTACCTCATGTTCCATTTCAATTTCAAGTTTATTCAGTTGATACACATTTTCTTTGTTTTTAAACAGAAGAACAACTGGATAATACTGATATGAAGTCTGTAAGGTAACTAAACACTGTCCCTGAATACGAAGCAACCATAAACATTATCATGTGATGCCTCGTGTTCTGCATTCTACAGGATAACAGGAAATGAACTGTTGATCTCTCTCAAATTTAAAAAAAAACACCTTGGATTGTTCTTGTTCAAAGTATTTCTTTTAGCACATGTCCATATTAACATATTAGTTCTGATCCTTTGAGGTTAAGCAATGCTTCATTTGTTTTAATTCTGGAGGTGAAATCATAAGAATTAGTTCTGCCTTTGCACTTAAATCGTCCGTTTCCCTTTTTATTTTGTCTTCCGGTTTGGCGTCTTTTGGCGGTTTTGTTTTTTCTCAGGTCACATAACCAAAAAATCCAATGCGAGTAAGCACGGCTTGTGCTTGCATTTTCCACGTATCATAATAGTCTTTCTTTAGAGGTTCGATACGACATACACTGCCATTTGTAGCCATTTTTATAAACTTTTCTTTTGGACATACAATTTTGCAAAAGTAAAAATGACGGATACTTACATAATCAGCAGAACAAAAGGTAAAACAACTTTTTTCCCTTCACAATATTATTTACTGCTTTCTTTTCTCATATTTCACACTTTATGTGCACTGAGAATGATCTGGGCCCATAACCTGTTGTATTTATTTAGTAATAAGACACATTGTATTCAATTACACATATAAAAAAAGTACAGTAAACATGGTGAGGTGTAGCCATCCATTTTAGGCAGTGCAACTTTATAATATTCCATTGTAGCATGTTCAAATCTCCAAATACAGTCCCCACCCGGAGATCCGAACGGGGGACTATTACTCCTGATTGTTTTGTAGAATGAGACATAAACATAGTTTATTGAGCAGGTTTCAACTGTTTCTTATGGACACCTCTTTTTTATAAGTAGGCAGTTGAATCGTTCCTTCTTAACCCTCATATTGTGGAGGGAACACACCTGTCGTTGGTCTACGGATCCGCCGGATCAGGCTTGGCAAATCATTATGAAATCACCAGCCTTTCCTTCATTTGCCAGATGAAGGACGTTCCTACTGCCATGACAGGTCAGCAGTAAATTTATAAATAATATCAAAATTTAAATACACGTATAGTTTTCCAATGGATACCATCTAACTGTGGAATTTCTGGCAATGAGCAAGCAGATATGTTGGCCAAGAAGGGTTCCAAAATATCTCAAACAACGAAACAAAATATCCCCTATGAAACAGTTAAAAGATTAATCAAAAACATCTTCACAAAACTATATAACAACTATCTAGTTTCCTCTGAAAAACTTAATTGGAAAGATCTCCAAAACAAACTAAAGACAATTCCAGATCTACCTCGAAAATCTTCAGTAACAATGTTCAGATTAATCACAGGCCACAATTTTTTGAATGGACATTTATTCAAGGTTGGATTAACAACTTCTTCACAGTGCTGTTTATGTGGTAAAGACGATTTAATGAACATCGATTATCTAACTGTATGTGAAACTCCCCAAAATCAAGAAGATCTAGTCTCCAAATATTGGGAAGCAAGAAGAAAAATGATTTTATTATCAAATTCTGAGCATTAAATACAAACACACTTTATAATATTAAAACAAAGGACTGTCAATTGTTCACTATAAAACAGGTTACACAACATTAACAAAACTGAGTCCTTGAGAGTGTATAATGTCTTTACTTGCCAACATCTTTCCTTTGATGTGTGGACAAACCATCGTACAGTTCCGGAAATTCACAGATTGCTAAAACGTTCTCATTACCGAGTATATGCTCCCGTGGCTCTTTGAATACTCTGGTCAAAGCATCAGCTACACAATTTTCCGAACTACGTATACATATCGATACAAACTTAAAGGCAGAAATACGTACACCCCAACGCGCCAACCTCCCTGTAGATCGCGGTGAGGCCAACGACCAAGTAAGCACATGGTTATTGCACTCGAGGGTAAACTAAACATGCTCCAGATATTCACAGTATTTTTACAAACCAAATAGCACAGCCAAAATTTCAAGTTAATGAACAGAGTACTTCTGCTTGGCTGAAGTAATGGAACGTGAACAATAACCAATAGCCCTACGCCCAATAGGGAAATCCTGGCGTAAAACGGCAGCCACTGATCCCCTACTTGCATCGGTCTGTAGAACACCGGGGGATTCATTATTACGTGTTTAAGGTCTTCAAAGGCCTGCTGCTGTTGCTCGCTCCACTTAAATGAAACCCCCTTCCATCGAAGATAGTTCAAGGGTTCCGCCCGCGCCGCAAAATTTGGAATATACTTACTGAAAAAGTTTACCATAGGTACCCTCATACCTAGCCAATGCCCTTACTGTCTTGGGAGGAAAATTATAACTTTAGTATTTGATATTTATTTGTACAGTATCCATTACAAATTCAGTACAATGAAATTTAACATAGAACATGCTGTATTATACCTCCTGTACGAATACATAAAATTACTGACCCTAAGATTTACTTGCTCCCTCAGGTCCCCTGGCCTTTGGTTTTCCTGAGCAGCTTGATGTCATTTCTTCTTGACCTTTGCTTCTTTTATCCTAATCCACTTTTCTCTTATCCTATATAACAAATCTTCTATACATCTATTTTTCTTTTCTCCCATCCCCGTTAGCATGCGTACCACCAATATCTCTTTACTTACACTGTCCCATTTCTTATCCCATATTTTTCTCCTGTAACTTGTTAGCTCCTTAAATTCTATCAGGTAATGAACAGTGCTCTCTTCATCTCCACAAAATTCACATATCCCTGCCTCATTACTTCTCAACCCTTTTAAGTATAATATTCCTACTCTCCTCCATGCTATGCCTTCTCTTCCAGTTTTGCCACACTAATCTATATATTTTTCCCTACCCCATTCTGTCTTTAATTGCTTATAAAATTTCAAAGATTTCTTTTCTTCTGTACTTTTCCATATCTCTTGCCTATCAATGTCTTGTACTCTAATTCTCACTTCCTTCCAAAAACTGTTATAATTTGTCTCCTCTGCTCTCCATATATCTCCCATGCCTATCTTCAATATCATTCTTTTCAATTCCGACCACCAACTATTTGTATTTTTAATGCTTTTCTGTTGCTTCATGCACAGATTAAATAATTCCCCTTTCTGCCCTTTAATACACTTATAGCAGAATTTCAATATTCTCTCTATTATAATTCCCCTCCTTTTTGTATTACCTAGCTCTAGTAATGCCACCTCTCCTGGTGACGATTTTGACAGCCCTAGTAGTTCTTTGCAAAACAATTCGTACATTTGGTCTAATTTTGTACCTATCTTTGATGGGCCCCATACTTCCACTGCATACATTGTTCTGGCTTCAATGACCGCTTCATACATTCTTTCTAACCATCTTTATGTTTACATATTCTTACCACTGACATTGCCGCCCTACCATTAGCTAGCACTTTTCTGGCTTGTGCAGCCCATCCTCCATTGCTACATATCCTTGCACCTAAATAGTCATACTCATTTACCACTTCTACCTTTTCGTCTCCTATGAACCATTCCTCTCCTTTCCTAAGTATCGATCCTCTTTTATTTACCATTATTTTTTATTTTTTGCTGTTTATTCTTAGTCCCCAGTCAGCACAAAGCCTATGAATTGCCTCCATTGATTTTTGTAGACCTATTACAGAAATTGCTCCTACCATTAAATCATCCGTGTACAATAAACCAGGAATCTCTTTATTAAATTTTAGATGAGTCGTATTTCTTACACATCTGCTTCAATATATCTTTGTTCATTATTATTGGGCAATGGGCATTGCTTTCCTTAACCCTCTCTATTATGTCATCTATAAATAAACTGAATAGTATAGGACTCAATTTGCACCCCTGTCTTAAGCCTAACTTCTGTTCGGCTTCTTCTGATAATACATTCAACCCACATCTTATTCTGAATTTCACCCCATTATAAATTTTATCAATTTCGTTTATAAACTTCTCGCTCACCCCTTTTCTTCTTAATTTCCATTTTAAAGCGCCCCTGTTCATCGTATCGAAAGCTTTCTCAAAATCCACAAAACACATATACAATCTCCCCCTTTTCCGCTCAAATGTTTATCAATTAATGTGTTGATTATAAATATATTATCTATAGTTTGTCTTTTTCTCCTAAATCCAGCTTGAAATTCTTATATTTTATTTTCTCTTTCCGCCCAATCCATTAGTCTGTCCACTAGTATACCCGTATACATTTTCCCAATTATAGATAGTAAGCTTATCCCCCTGTAATTCTCTGGCCTGTTCACACTTCCCTTTCCTTTAAATATTGGTACAATCACACTTGTTTTCCAGCAGTCAGGTAATTTCCTACTATCTTTCATCTTATTAAATAAATTAGTTATATTCTTTAATCCATTTGGTATTTCCCCATATCTCTTCCAAAACTCCCCTGGGATTCCATCCATGCCCACTGCTTTCCGCCCTTTAAGCTTCTTATTTGTTGAAAAACTTCCGTTTGAGTAATTTCTCTGTCTAATATCTCATCGTCTATCCTCAGATTGCCCAACTGTATATTATCTCTATTTATCCACTCCCTTTCTGCAACAAGGTCTCTAAAGTACTTCAGCCATTCCTGTGATATTATCTCATTTTTCAACCCTTTCTGTTTATTCACTTCACTCACTATACCCCATATTTTATTATCTTTTTGTTGTAATTTATTTCTCATCTTTCCTTTTACATCAACAAATGGAAATACAAAATCAAGATTACAATTATAAAATCCATACTGAAATATGCCATATATTCCTAAATCCTGAAAATCCTATCATGTTGCCCACCATTGAATAGTAATTCGGTCCCCATACACCTAAGCCTATGTTTTTGTGTATTGGAGGCCCTCTACTCCATTTTACACTTTTTGCCATTCACCTATCCTACTCTACATTTTTCTCTTAATTATTCTTAGCCATCTCTCTGTAACTTTCCCTAAATAATTCCCTATATTTCTCCTGTTTTTTCCCCTTTTAATGACAACATTTTTCTAATTACTACTTCACCCCCCAAATTGTCCCATTTACGTAGCCAAGCCTGCTCTCTCCATATCTTTGTTTGACAACAATTTAATATACAATGGAAATCTGCATTCTCTTCTCCACACAATGGACATTTATCTAGCTCCCTCTCTTGACCTATACCGTTCAAGTTTCTCACTCCTGTTCTTGCCCAAGCAAAACCTTCTTGCTCTAACTTACTACATATATCTATATATCCTTCTCTCCCCCAGGTTGTTTTTATTTCTCTATATAATCTCAGTGAGCTTTTGTCACTTGTATTGGCGAAAATGTCTTGTCTGTCAATATCTTCTAATCTTAGCTTAAATTCTTTCCAGAAGCCTCTATACCTCTCTTTTGAATATGAAAACATTCTTTAATAATATTGCCATCTTCCAAGTTAGTAATTCTGTATAAATATTTCATTGACTTTGACAAGATTTTAATTTTAGTAGAATGCCTGCCTAGTTCTAATTGTGCTGCCCCATTAGGTGATGCTATTGGTAATCCCAATATATATTTACAAAAGGATCTATGCACTCTATCAGTCTCTCTCCAAGCCTCATCTACTCCCCAAACCTCTGATCCATGTAACATTCTATTTTCTACTACTGCCGTATAAATCCTCTCCAACCATTTGACATTTATATCTGGCAGTTTACTCTAGCATGATCTTATCACTCTCATGGCCATTTTACCTTTTGCCACAGACATCTTTTTTTGTTCTTTCCAGCTGCCATCTGAACTCAACCTTGCCCCCAAATAATCAAATCTCCTTACTACCTCTATTTCTCTTCTATTAACCTCCCATTTCTCATCCTTACGCAACCTGTATCCTTTTTTGAAGACCATAATCTTTGTTTTGTTTTCATTCACTTTCAAACTCCATTTATTGCAATAAGAATTGGCTGCCTCGATTGCTCTTCTCAGCCCTCCACTTGATATGGACCCTACTACTAGGTCATCTGCAAACAGTAGCCCCGGGATTCCTTTATTATTAATAACTGGTGAATGTACTGTACAACTTGATATCTCCTCTAAAGTACCACTGATATAAAGGTTAAATAATACTGGACTAAGTTTACATCCCTGCTTTACTCCTGCCTTACTCGATATAGAACTAGTTACTTTGTTGCCTGGTAGTTTTATACACAACTCATTCTCTTGGTATATCATCTTAATTACTTCTATAAATGCCTGACTTATCCCCTTACTGCTTAAATTTATCCACAATGCGTCTCTATTTATAGAATCAAATGCCTTTTCTAGATCAATAATATCATATATACTCTTCCCCTTTTATTGCTCAGATATTTGTGTACAATTGTTTTAATAATAAAGATGTTGTCCAATATATCGAGATTTAACTGTATTGGAACACCACAGTGAAGTGAAAAATTATTAATTTTTAGATGAGTCGTATTTATTACACATCTGCTTCACTTTCGTACCTATTTTGAGGACATGTTTCACAAATCATCGTTTGCATCTACGGCTCTTATGCAACTAAAGCTTGATCCAGCGGTGTGGGTAATTCTGGGGTTGCTGCTGCCATCTGTTGATTTAGTGATGAACTTAAATGTGGGATTCTCTTCTGGCGAGATTTCAAAGTTCATAAGTTGGTTTTTATGTTTTTCTATGTATATCCTCTCCCATATGACGAGTTCACTATGTTTTTGTACGTATTTTAGTAATTCTGTGCTATCTTCAATTTCATGATTTTCAGACCAGAAATGAGCTGCTATTGCGGACTTACCAATATTTTTGTATCTTAAGTGCCTGAAGTGTTCTTTCGTTCTAGTGCCTATGTTTCTTTTTGTCCTCCCTATGTAAATTTTTTCACAGTCTTTACACTTAATCTTGTAAATGCCTGACTTTTCCTCTGGTTTTATCTTATCAGTATTATTACTGTGAAGTAGGTTTTTAATGTTGTAATTGTTTTTTGGTGCCAATGTTATATTGTATTTCTTGAATATTTTTTGGAACTTTTTTGTGGCCCAGGGGTGGTAAGTAAATTTAGCAAATCTAATTTCTTGTTTTATTGGTGTGAGAGCTGTGATCTGTTTAAATCTCTTTTGAAGTTTGAATGATTTTAGTTTTTTATCTACAAGGTTTTTTCCATATCCATTTTTAATTGCAGTTTTTAAGATTTGATGGTATTCGTTTTGATATTCTTGATGTCTGAGAGGTAGATTTACTAATCTGTGTGTGAGACTGTTGATGGTTGCATGTTTGTGTGGAATTGGGTTGAAACTATTTGCTTTGATGTAATTATCTGTGTGTGTTGCTTTTCTATGGATACCAAATTTCAGTTTTCATTGCTTTTTTTTATTTTAAGGTCTAAAAAAGGTAGAGTACAGATTCACAGTGGAAACTGAAGAGGACTGTACTCTAACTTTTTTAGACCTTAAAATCAAAAAAAGCAATGAAAAACTGAAATTTGGTATCCATAGAAAAGCAACACACACAGATAATTACATCAAAGCAAATAGTTTCAACCCAATTCCACACAAACATGCAACCATCAACAGTCTCACACACAGATTAGTAAATCTACCTCTCAGACATCAAGAATATCAAAACGAATACCATCAAATCTTAAAAACTGCAATTAAAAATGGATATGGAAAAAACCTTGTAGATAAAAAACTAAAATCATTCAAACTTCAAAAGAGATTAAAACAGATCACAGCTCTCACACCAATAAAACAAGAAATTAGATTTGCTAAATTTACTTACCACCCCTGGGCCACAAAAAAGTTCCAAAAAATATTCAAGAAATACAATATAACATTGGCACCAAAAAACAATTACAACATTAAAAACCTACTTCACAGTAATAATACTGATAAGATAAAACCAGAGGAAAAGTCAGGCATTTACAAGATTAAGTGTAAAGACTGTGAAAAAATTTACATAGGGAGGACAAAAAGAAACATAGGCACTAGAAAGAAAGAACACTTTAGGCACTTAAGATACAAAAATATTGATAAGTCCGCAATAGCAGCTCATTTCTGGTCTGAAAATCATGAAATTGAAGATAGCACAGAATTACTAAAATACATACAAAAACATAGTGAACTCGTCATATGGGAGAGGATATACATAGAAAAACATAAAAACCAACTTATGAACTTTGAAATCTCGCCAGAAGAGAATCCCACATTTAAATTCATCACTAAATCAACAGATGGCAGCAGCAACCCCAGAATTACCCACACCGCTGGATCAAGCTTTAGTCGCATAAGAGCCGTAGATACAAACAATGATTTGCGAAACATGTCCTCAAAATAGGTATGAAAGTGAAGCAGATGTGTAATAAATACGACTCATCTAAAAATTAATAATGTTGTCCAATGTTCTCCTGCCCGTCTAAAACCTGCTTGGAACTCCAATAGTTTATTCTCCTTCTCAACCCAATTTTGCAACCTATTTGCTAGAATTCCAGTGAAAATCCTACCTAGAATAGACAATAAACTAATCCCTCTAAAGTTAGCTGGGTTATTTTTATCTCCCTTTCCCTTATAAATTGGCAATACCATGCTTGTCCTCCATTTCCTAGGAATTTTCTTTTCTTCCATTATTTTATTGAATAATTTTATCACTATTTTCTCCCTAGTTTCATTGAGTGCCCAGGCCTTCCAAAATTCTCCTGGTATACCATCAATACCACTAGCTTTGTTAGCTTTTAACCTCCTTATTTGTTCACAAAATTCAGCATCCGAGATATATCTATCTAATTCATTAATTATTTGCGGACCCCCTAACAAACTTCTTTCCACTCTGATATAATTATCTTGTCCTAACAGTGATTCAAAGTATGCACACCATTGATCTGCGGCTATATACTCATCTCTCCCCACATCTATATATAGCCCCCTTATTATTGACCAATTTTCTTAGTGTCATGTATTCTTGCTGCTTCATTTAGCATTCTGCCTATTTTCTCACCCCATTCCCTTTTTTTTTGTTCCATTAGACACCTGTATGCCCATCTCAAGATCAGGAAATTTTCCCTTTCCTCTTTTTCCCCTGATTGCCGCCAGCTCTTTAATTCCTGTGCTACTCTTGCCTTTGCCACTTGGCAATCCTTGTCAAACCACTGCCTACTGATGCCTTTAGAACCCCCCATTCATACCAGCCCCTGCCCTTTTAACAATATATTCCAGTGCCTCTAAGGCTTGCTCTATTTTATTCTCAGTTAAGCTTTGTACCCTCACTTGTAAGATTTTACTACTCTCTGAATTCAATTCATTAACAAATGTTTTATGCAACTCTTCTTTCCACTTATACACTTCCACCACACTGAGATATCCTTCATCAAGCTTCTTCATATGCTTGTTGCCTTTCCCTAACTCTAATCTTAATGGAAAGTGACAGCTTGATGTTAAAACATTCATAACTTCAAAATTTAGGATCCATTCATCAATTCCTACAGAATACATTAAAATATCTACCACACTTTGGCCATTTTTATTAGCAAATGTGAATTCCCCTTCGTTGTCACCTGCTTTCAGGCCATTACAGATCATAAGATTATTCTCCTCACAGAAATCTAAAAGTTTCCTCCCTTCATTATTGGTAACCTTGTCTTTACTATGCCTAATCTCTATTTCAAGTTCCTTCTTAGCTTCATCACTTGGATTAATCCACTTAACCTGGTGTTCCCCTATTCTTGCATTTAAATCACCTACAATTATTATTTCAACTTTCCCATACTTATTTTCCAACACTTCTATACCCCAACCTAGTGTGCATTTGGATCATAGAACTCTGATACAGGAGGTGGGTTATACACTGTAGCAATACAGACAGTTCCCCCATTTTGATACATGTCCCCTATGGAGATCCATAACACTGATCTGCTTGACAGTTCTTTTTCTTCTTTCACCTTAAGACATTTATCTTTCTTTATAAAACAGCCTAAACCCCCTGAAGCTCTGCCTTTCCTTTGGTTCTTCATCCCACTTATGCTATAAAAGTCAAATCCTGGGATTATTACACTAGTTTGTTTCTCTATCCAGGTTATTAACATATCACAAGCTTTTAGCACATTATAGATTTCCCCACTGCACACTTTCTCCCAAAGCCCGTCCACATTCCAACCCCCAATGGATAATGCGAATCCCTATGCTTCATCTTTCCTTTTGAACCTCCACCTTTCTAAGTTCATCTGGCTCCTGGTGCGCACACGGTCTTTCACTTCCAGGATACTTCCTGATGGTGTTGACACCACTTGTAAGTCGCCTAAATTCTGCTCAATCTCAGCAGTTCTCAACTACTTGACACAGTATGAGCTTCTCCCATCAGCTGATCTTGCATGTCATTTAGCTGTTGTGATTTGACTCGCTCGGTCCTGTGTTCGGTCCGTATGTGTAGCGTCACAGGTGACGTATCTTCTCTTTCCCTCGTCAGCACCGCTGACTCTAGCTTCCTCGCAGGTGACGTATGCCCCGTTTCCGTAGTTTGACCACGTGCCAGTTGGACATTCCTGTCATCTTTTGCCCTCAAAATGTAGTTGCCCTCCCATGTAACGTAGTGCTGACGAAGTTCCTGTTTCACACCATCGATCCACAAATCAACACCTTTTAAATATGGCCGTTTTCCTGCTGCTCTTGCTTTCTTCATTTCCAATAAAGCTAAAGATTTCAATTCACGCTGTTTCTTACCCAAATCTTGCTCAATAAATATTTTAGTGCCTTTTAACTGTTTACTGTTCCTCAAACTTCCCATTTGAATCCCATTGATGCTACTTTCACTATTGTTGGTCTTGGTTTCGGTCCAAATCTTCCTATTCTAAAACATTCCATTATCTCCCAACCTGCCATATTTAATTTCAGCTTTTGTTGGAATATATCTTCTACATCCTGCCATACTCGTCGGTCTCTTCTCTCTTCTAATCCAAATATTATCAGGTTTAGTTTCCGATACCCTTCCACTAAATTTTCCAATCGGTTTAGTCTGTCTTTACATTCTTTTATTTCTTCCTTTACTTCCTCATCAAATTTCTCTAATGCTGTTAAAATCCCGTTAAACTGCTCGCCAATCTTCTTGTCAATTCTATTTTCCATCTCCTTCACTTCTTTTATTTCTTTTGTGATATTTTCTAGCATCGCGGCTAGTTGCTCCATTGTCAGTCCGGGGTTTAGTTCCACTCCCCCAATAATTAACAAAGCCCATATCACTAAGATGTACCATACACTTATTAAACATATACCAGAAGATCACTGCTAATTTTTCTGGCTCGTTGTTCTAAATGCATTAAAAGCGCCGATCCTAATTCTATACATCTGCACGTCAATTATCTTCGGTCACGAGCGCGTGTGCTTACACGTCCGTCTCCCTTCGTGTCTGGCAGGCAACTCCTCATCTTTTTGTTGTATGGCATCCTTCATTTTCTTTTGAATACCATCCTGCCACTCGTTCTTTTTTTGTTCTAATAATTTCTTGTACACTTCTCTACTTATTACCATAATCATCCTATCTCTACCCTCCCCCATTCTTCCCCAATAAGCCAGGTTTTTAAACACTTCCTTCTAGCTCTACCACAGTCCTCATCAAACCAACCATTTCTAATTCATTTCATTTTCCCTTTTACTTTCATTTTTATCCCTGCCCTTGTAATTATTAGTTTCATTTGCTCTAAGCCTCTTTCTATATTGTTCCCATTCAATGCAAACTCTATGCCTACACTTATTATTTTTGATATTTCTGAGTTTATTTCAGTAAGGAATTCCTCCTTCATTTCTTCCCTCCATCCAAATGCATTCACTACTTTAAGCTCCTCCTTTCTCTCGCTTTCTTCTTCTATCAATCCGATTTCAATCCCTAACGGGAAGTGGCCACTACTCAGTATTTCGTTATTTATTTTGAAATTATTAATTCTTTCAATGCGCTCCTCGCTACACAAGATATAGTCAACCACACTTTGACCATTGTTATTTGCAAATGTATATTCGCCATCCTCATCTCCTTTTACTGCCCCATTACATATAAACAAATTATTCAATTCACAGAAATGGAGCAATTTTACCCCCTCTTTGTTGAGTACCTTGTCCTTGCTACTCCTTACCCATTCATGTGCTTTCTATCTACCTATTTCACCATCATGCCTTATTAATTTAATTTTCTCTTCGCCTATTCTAGCACTGATATCCCCCATTAACAAAAACACTATGCCCTGAAATTTGTGTCTTAGCTCCTCCATATCGTCCCCTAGTTTATTAAATGTTCCATTGTCAAAAAAAGCTTGATGATGTGGGAGGCTTATAAACTATTCGTCTTCCTAGACTATTGTCACCCGAGCGTTGGAACACCCTATAGAAGCAGCTGAGAGGGGGAAGCAGGGGAGGTCCGTGTTAGCCACGCCCCCCCTCGTTTGTCTTATAGTGGTGACAGGAGATGGCTGGGACAAAAAACATCACTGCGCCGTCTCTTTCTGTTCCACCTGTGTTCTCGAACTTACGGGATATTTCCCCTAATGGAGAACCTTCCATATCGGTAAGCGGACCCTATTTAAGCAACACGTCGTGCAAGAGGAGTGAGTGAGAGTTCGTGGCAATCAGCGTAAGAGTGCAGTGCTAGTGTAAGGACGACAAGACTGTGTATGTGCAACGGAAGAATTTACGTAATTGTGACCGTACAGTGGAATTGTAACGGACGAACTGGTGAATCGTAATTGTGTGCATTACGTAATTCCGTGTAATTGGCAAGTGTTTAACTGTAAGTCGGTGGAAATAAAGAACATTTTTGAGTGGTGTAATTGGACTTTTCATTTCACGAACCCACAAAGTCACACTGGTGTCAGGAAGCGGGAAGATAACATCACCGAACATTACAACCATGGACGCGGCATTGGAAAAAATTTTGGAGAAGATGATGGAAATGAAGGCCGAAATAACAGCGAAGACGGAAGAAATAAAGACCGAATTGACCACAGAAATCAGGGCAGCGAACGACAGTCTGGCCACGGAAATGAAGGAGGCGACAGAGGTCCTCACCGCCAAGTTTGAGGAACGGTTGGCCGGCGTGAGGGATGACGTCACGAATCTGGGCAAGCGGATGGGTCAAGTAGACGACCGCCTTAATGATTTAGAGGAAAAGGCCGACAACATCGCAAAACCCCTCGCCCGCCTGACGGAGGAACACCGGCCTTATGTGTGGACAGAGGACGCCGAAAACGCTTTCCAGCACCTAAAGGAGACCCTGTGCAGTGCTCCAATTTTGGGTTTCCCACAACCAGGTGGCGCCTTCATTGTGGACACCGACGCTAGCGACCATTGCATTGGAGGTGTCCTATCGCAGATCCAGGACGGCCATGAGCGGGTGATAGCCTACTACAGCAAGATGCTATCCAAGGCAGAGAAGAACTACTGCGTCACCCGACGAGAATTATTGGCGGTAGTAAAGACCTTGGAGCACTTCCATAAGTACCTGTACGGTCAGCCATTCCACCTGAGGACTGACCATTCCGCCCTAACCTGGCTATTCAGCTTTAAGAACCTGGAAGGCCAGACGGCACGTTGGGTCCAGAGGCTGCAGGAGTACGACTTCACCTCGGAACATCGTAGAGGGAAGAGTCACGGTAACGCAGACGCCATGTCCCGAAGACCCTGTCCAGTAGAGCGTGGTCAGTGCACAAGAGTGGAAGAGAAGGAGCGTGCCGCAGCAGTCCGAGTAGTTGTGGCAGTGCCTGCGGATGGCTGGGATAGCGCAGGCCTGAGGAGGGAGCAGCTGGCGGACGCAGACTTGGGGCCACTCTTGAGGGAAGTGGAGGCAGGGACAAGACCAACCTGGGAGGACATCGCACCAAGGGGCGCCACCTACAAGTCGTACTGGGCCCAATGGGACTCGCTGAAGACCAGAGAGGGCGTGCTGTTCCGGGCATGGGAGTCACCCGATGGGAAGGCGCAGAGAGAACAGTTGGTACTACCCCGGAATAAGGTCCCGGAAGTCTTGGAGGAAGTGCACGCCGGTACTTCAGGAGGACACCTGGGAGCGAACCGAACGATTCACAAACTACGGCAGCGCTACTACTGGCTGAGACTCCGAGCAGATGCTGGTGGTGCACCTGGACCGCCTGGCACGCTACAATGGTGCTGTTCGAGACGACCAGCTTTGAGGAGGGAGCAGTGTCACCCGAGTGTTGGAACACCCTATAGAAGCAGCTGAGAGCGGGAAGCAGGGGAGGTCCGTGTTAGCCACGCCCCCCCCCCCCCCTCGTTTGTCTTATAGTGGTGACAGGAGATGGCTGGGACAAAAAACATCACTGCGCCGTCTCTTTCTGTTCCACCTGTGTTCTCGAACTTACGGGATATTTCCCCTAATGGAGAACCTTCCAGATCGGCAAGCGGACCCTATTTAAGCAACACGTCGTGCAAGAGGAGTGAGTGAGAGTTCGTGGCAATCAGCGTAAGAGTGCAGTGCTAGTGTAAGGACGACAAGACTGTGTATGTGCAACGGAAGAATTTACGTAATTGTGACCGTACAGTGGAATTGTAACGGACGAACTGGTGAATCGTAATTGTGTGCATTACGTAATTCCGTGTAATTGGCAAGTGTTTAACTGTAAGCCGGTGGAAATAAAGAACATTTTTGAGTGGTGTAATTGGACTTTTCATTTCACGAACCCACAAAGTCACACTATGTTCTATTTCTGGGCCTTTCTTGATTATTAACCAGATTACATTCCTATCATCCTTTTATCATTTTCTCTATTCTGTTACTATTGAGTAACTCTGACCTAATGAATGCTCCAACTCCTCCTGATCTCTCCTTCTCTCTTTCCTTTTAGTAGCTCCAGTGCCTATATAACTAAAACGGAGTGCTAAGCAAGCTGTTGAAGAGGAAGGTTGTGTTACAGTGAGCTCCAGAAGAGTGGCACAAGAAGCAACAATGGGAGATGAGCTTACAGTGTACAGAGCAAGGATAACACTGTTTAGGCAAAGGAAAATCAAGAAAAAGGAAATAGGAAGATCTATGGAGGTTAGCGGCATAATACTGGGATGTATAATTCTAATGTTATTAATAATAGGAGGAGTCGAACAGAATCCTGGACCAGAGGAAATACAAACTATTCTGGAGAATCTGGTGGAAAAAATAAATAAAATGGATGGGATGGAGCAAAGAATAGGCAACAGTCTGGAGAAAATAGCTAAGGAAATAAAAGAAGAAGTAGGAAAAGAAATCCAGGGTATAAGAGGGGAAGTAGATGAACTGAAAGTGAAATTGGAAAGAGCAGATGAGCGGAGAAGAAGACTAAACTTAGTATTTATAGGAGTGAAAGAGAGAAGAGGTATTTGGCCATGGCAGGAAGTGTCCCAAATATTGACAGAAAAACTACAAATAGAACTACACGGTTGGGAGATAGTGGAGGCTTACCGCGTAGGAAGACATGTGGGGGAAAGGCCAATTATTGTACATTTCTCTACAACTCAATTAATCTACGAAATACTGGGAAGGGCTAAAATGTTGAAAGGCACAAAAATCTTCATAAATAAGTATTTAACACCAGCCAAAAGACACGTGAAGCAAAATCTAATCCGAAGGATGATAGAAGCGAGAGCTGCGGGTAAACGAGCATATATCAGAAATTTGCAACTCTGGATAGAAGGAGCGAACGCAACGTATGCGAGCAAGAGGGATGTATGGAGCAGGGAGCCTACACGGGAGGAAATAACTCAGCAAAAATCCAGCCAAGTTTCACATACACAGGAAGGGACTAGGGAGTCAAAGTCCGGCACACAACAGAGAGATGATGTAATACAGCACGTGGTAACAACCAACACGTCAGAGGATACGTCATTGAGTGAATCAAACAAGACGAAAGGAAATCAAATCTCCGTCGGACAGAAGGGAGGTGAGGAAAGCAGAGAGATGACGTCAACACCGGTAACAACAGACGGGAGAAAGTGGCTGTCACCAAGGAGGGAGGAGACTATGGCAGCACGTGGACTGGTGGAGAGAGGGGAAAGAAGCTGGACGCAAACCATTGGTAGTAGTGAAGAAGAAGAGGAGGGGGCGGTAGGTGGTGAAGGCAGGAGGAGAGGTAAAGCAGAGGCGGGAGATATTATAACTTCGCTGCATGGAAGTATAATGGTGATAAACAAAGACAAACGATCCTCAGCTGTTGGAGGAATTCAGCTGAGAAGCAAAAAGACATTGGAAAAGTATGTATGGTCAAGGGGTAGAACGGGTTCACAATAGCAGTCAGTCAGGAAAATAGGATTTTGGAACTGTGAAGGAATAAAAAATAAAATTAATACGGGAATCTTACAGCACTTTTTGGGGACGCTGGATTATTTAGCAGTGGACATGGTTGAAAGATGAGGTCATTGACATAAGGGGTTTTAGTTACGTAGGAAGAAAGGGAGAAGCATATGCAAAGAAAGGGAGACTATCTGGAGGCCTAGGTTTCTTTATTAGGAAGTCTCTGTGTAAAACAATGAAAGAATCATGGTCCAGGCATAAAGAAGTGCTTTGGGTTGTAATAGAAGATAAGGAGCTAGATGACAGCATGATATGTTTAGGTATAGTGTATAACCCGCCAGCCTCCTCACAGTTTCATAATCCCGAAATATTTTATCTGTTAGACAAAGATATTGAGAGGTTAAGGGATAAATACATTAACATTGAGATTATAATAATGGGAGATCTAAATATAAGAATTGGGGAAAGTGACGTAAATCTAACAGATGATTGGGAAAATAATAACTTAACAGGGAAAAATGATGATATTAGACGTAGCAAGGACAAGATCGTCGAGAGAGGAAGTGAAAAACTTATTGAATTTTGTGAAATAAATGCGCTTGACATTCTTAATGGGAAATACGGTGAAGATGAGCAGGGGGAATACACCTTCATAAATGCAAATGGCCAGAGTGTAATTGACTTTGTTTTCTGGTCCAATAAAATTAGACATATAGTGAGTAATTTTAAAGTGTCAAACATAAGTACCAATAGTGGTCATTTCCCATTAGTAACATGTATTAAAATCAAATCTCAAAGTGTGGAAGCTGACAAAATAAGGGAGAGAATAACAGCTAAAAGAGAACATGTTAGATATAGGTGGAAGGAAGAGCACAAGGCAAACTTTGAAAATCTTTTAAATTTCGAGCGAGGGAAAATATGTGAGTATGGGGTACTATATAATTCGGAAACCTTTGAAATTGAGAAGGCGATGAATATCTTAAATTTCATATTGCAATGGGCAGGGGAACAGATGAAAGTTAGAAACAGGCAAATTATTGAAAGTGACACATGGTTTCAAGCTAAGTCCAATTTTATTCAATTTATTTATTGATGATGTACTACAAAATATAAGTAAGAATAATAGTCTCATACCAGTAATAAACAACTTACAAGTCCCAGGTTTACTTTTTGCAGACGATTTGGTAATAATGTCCATTACCGTTAATGGGTTAAAAATATCTTTGTAAGAGGTGGAGAAATACTGTTCAGAGTGGGGCTTAAAGGTAAACAGCGAAAAAACTCAAATTGTAGTATTTAAAAAAGGAACTAAATTGAGTAAATATGAAAAGTGGAAGAAGGGAGAAGCTGAATACAAAGTAGTGCGTGACTGTACTTACTTAGGATTAAAATTAGATGCAGGAGGCAAATGGGAAAAACAAAAGAAATCAGCACTGGCAAAAGGGAAAGCAGCAATGATGGCTGTGAGAGGGTGTCTATAGAAAATGCCGGAGATGGAGATGAAATGGTTGAAAAGAGTATATAGTTCTGTAGTCGAGGCCAGAATGCTATATGGCATTGAAATATGGGGGCTTGAGAATGGGTGGGAAGTTGTGGATCAGATACACAGGATGTTCTGTAAGGAAGTTTTGGGGCTGCCAATGGCAACAGTAAACGAAGTTGCTCAAATTGAAATGGGGAGAGTAACAAGGAAAGGGTTAATAATGGAAAGAGCCTTGAAATACTGGCATAGGATCTTGAATTTAGATGAAGGCAGCTTATTGCAAAAAATGTTTAAAATATCAAGAAACAAGTCTGCAAAGCTCGGGCTGGGCAAGCACTCTACGAAACAATTTAGAAAATAATGGCTTAGGGGATATTTGGAGAAAAAGAGATAGAAATTATAAAGGTTTCTGGAGGGGTGTTAGAAAAAGATTTGAAGATATAGAGATTCAAAAACTGTTCAGCCAGTTAGGTGAAAAGAGGTCATTGGTATATTATGTTGAGTTAAAAAATGGCTGGGGAAGGGAGCAGTGTATAGATAAAACCATTTATGAAGAAACGAAGGGGATAGCATGGCTGAGAGCAGGAGTGTGGAGGCTAAAAGGGCAGCGGAATGGGTTTGTGCAAGACAAGTGCCCATGCCCATTGTGTGGGGGTAAGGAAGATGTGGAACATATCCTTTTTGAATGCAGGGAAACAGAGATTTGGCGAAAAGAATACATCTGGAGAAAAATTAAGCGAAGTCCTGATATATGTAAAATTATTGATAAAAATCTCAAGAATGTAGGACAGTTCTTAGATAAAGTGAAAAATAAATGGAAGTGGACTGTGAAAAAAGGAAATGAACAATAGTGTGTAAGCAATAGTAGTAATGGTAGTAATGTTAGTAGTAATATAAATGTAAGTAGTGTACTACACATTTTGTAATTCAAAGGGCTGCCCACCAATTAATGGCCTGGGCCAAATACTGGTGATCAGCTTAACAATTGTAATAGCTTAGTATACAAATAAATAAATAAATAAATAAATAAATAATTAATAAATAAATAAATAAATAAATAAATAAATAAATAAATAAATAAATAAATAAATAAATAAATAAATAAATAAATAAATAAATAAATAAATAAATAAATAAATAAAATATAACTAAAACCTCTTAAGTGTATTAACTCATTATTTCCTGGTCACATTTCTGCAATTCCAACTATGTCTTGCCCAGCCGTTATATTCTGCAACTCTCCATTAATTATCTTACTTTTCAAACCCTCAGCATTCCAGAACATCAGCTTTAACATGTTTTGCTATTTATTTCCTGAAAAGAAGGAAAGTTTGCCTTCTTTAGCCACTAATTTCTGTTGCCGTGTTACTTGCGTTGTCACCATTTCTCTCCCTCCACTTCTTGATTGAGCACTACTGTGATCCACTCTCCCCACTACCACTAACTCCCCTCTTTCCACCATTTCGTTTAACTCACTCTCACTCGACAACCTTAACAATTCACTTTGCCCCACCCGCGTACATTTGCTACATTCATCGCTAAGTTTCCTCTCTCTTCTCTCCTATCCTTCTCTGACCGCGCTACACTGTATTCTTCCCGTTCGTATGTCTCTTGTCCTCCACCTCTATCTCTGGCCTCTTCTTCTCCTCCGATGGTTAACGTTCTTTCCTCCCCTTCTAACGTCTGCTCAGATGTAATATTCCTATCTAGCATGTGCTCTTTGTATTGTTGACCTGCCCATATGTTTTGATTTTGCAGATTCGGTGCATTCCTTCCCTGTTCTCTGTTCATTTTCTGCAGTGCAAGGCTCCAACCTTTGCTTTCTACTTAGCGGTTCAGGCTTTTAACGAATGTTTTTTTCTCGTCAGCCCAGGCCACCTTCATTATTCTAATCAATTCTTTCTTCAATTCTTGCTCCGTTTTTGTATAGTCTAGTTCAATAAAAATATCCGATCCTTTCCGTTGACTCGTTTTCTGTAGTATTTTCCATTTCATCTTCGTAGCCAATTTCACTACAATCGGCCTTGGTTCTCTTCGCATTCTTCCAATCCTGTATGTGTTCACGATCTCCCATCTAGTTAAGGCAATTCCCAGCTTATCCTGAAAGAGCTTCTCTATCTGCTCCCAGGTCCTGTCGTCTCGATTTTCTTTCACCAGATTTTGTTTTATTCTTCTATACTCCGCTCTTTCTATTGCATCTTTCTCTGTTTCACCATTTTTCCTTTTTAGCAAAACGTTCATCTCCGCAATCTTTTCAGCTATTTTTCCTTCAATTCTTTTCTCCATTTCCTCCATTCTGTCTAATTTCTTCTCTAACACCTCTATTATATCCAGTTTCCCCATCTTTTTCAGTATCTCTTCCAGCATCCTCGTTGTGGGTCCAGGGTTTAGCTCGAATCCTCTAATCACTAACAATGCCATTACTCCTAAAATGGTCCAAGCAGCATCTCTCATTCCATTTTTTGACAATATTGTTCTTCACCAAACATTTCTTGGAGCGAAAACGCCCGATTCTGGCGCTAAAGAGCTCGAGTTGCACACCCATGTTTTTCCCCAGCGTAGCACCGCCGCGACACGTCTTACCTCAACAACTCGTCAGCAACTCCATAACTTTAGTAAGCTGCGGATCGATTGTTATCCCCGCAGAGATACAACATGGCCCAAGAAATCTGCCTCACAGCAAAATTACATTTCTCTCTATGCAAGATAAGACCCGCAATTTCGAGCCAGTCAAAAACCTCCGCCAAATGTTGACAATGGGTCTCAAAGTCGGGAGAACAGACAACCACATCATCTAAATAGTGATACATGTATTTAAATTTAATTTCTGAAAATATTTGGTCTAATAACCACGACAGCACCTGAGCTCCCGTTGCAATACCAAAGGGAACCATTTGAAATTCATAAAGCCTCTATGGAACGGCGAATGCAGTTAATGGCTTAGATGATTCAGAAAAAGGGATCTGGTAGCAGGCACTGTTTAAGACCAGACTAGTAAATACTTTGGCACCCGCAAAATAATGCGCTGCCGAATTTAGATGCAGCATAGGCTGGGCCTCAATTTTTATCTTTTTATTCAAATGCCGATAATCCACCACTACCCTGAAATCGTCTTCGCACTTAGGGAACAAAAACACAGGACTACTATAACTAGACGTGGACGGCCTGATCATCCCCTCTCATAACATCTCGTCGATCATTTTACGAAGAATGGCCATTTCTAGGAGGGTTTACACTATAGGGGTGTCACAAGGGTGTCATCTGTTTATTGGATATCATACTCCAAATTCGTTGCTCCTAACTGGTCAGCAATAACAACCCATGGTTTTCACATGGTTGGTCCAGCAAATGTCCCTGCTCTTCTGTCAAATGGGGGAAAAGATTACTAACGTTGCACATATGAGGAAGGAACACCCCACTCTCCTCCAAAGGTCCCTCATTAACAAAGTGGTCGCTATGAAATGGGATTCGCTCAGAAGGGGCAAATGCGAAGGTGATCTCATCCCGATAATCAATTAGGCCGACCCTAGACATAAAATCCGAGTCCATTATCAGTCGAAATGGTAAGTCCGCTAGCACATAAAGAGTGTTTCCACGTAAAATGCGAAAGATGCATGGTTAACTGAACCTTAACACTCACCTGAAATGTGTGACCATTTACAGACATGCACCCGACCCTACACTGCTGCGGTTTACCCGAGAATTTATTAAGATAGCGATAATAAAACCCCTCGTTTACCAAAGAGCAGGAGGTCCCCAAGTCCAAGAGAGCGGTTAACTGTCGTTTCCCTAGTCACCTGTACTGTGGGCTTCAAATCAAAGGGCTTGGCAACTATCCTACGTAATCTCCGATAACAGGCAGACATTCTGCTGGTGGCGTGTTATCAATCCTAATGTCTTTGCACGTCTACGCCCGCGAATGTTAAGGCCCCACCACGACCCCTAACTGCCGGGCATTGTCTAACCAAATGCTCACGCAAACCACATCTAAAGCATGGTCCTAGCGAACGAAAATTATCCCAAGCTGAATCTGCCCAGTTAGTCTGCTGCGGTTCAAATCGAGCACCACGCAGAGGAAATTGTAATGGCTCACAGTTTCGTGCTGCATCTGACGCCTCATATTCTGCCAAACTCAGCAAAAACCCTTCTAAATCTTTAAACGTAGCAGGACGAGAACTAAATAACAAAACAGACCGTATTGCCGGAGTCAACCCCATAATATCACAGATCTGTCCTTCACTATCCGGCAATTGCAGTACACACGCATATAACTTAACCCTGCTCATATATTCGGAGGACTCCCCCAACCCCTGGGGTTTCAAAAAAAGACCCTGAATTACAGCATGTAACACCCGACGAGGAATGAAACACTTAAACACACTAACATGCAACTCAGACACTGGAACTGCCCTTCCCTTAACACACCCAATTATACCACGCACCACGTCTCCCCCCCCCCCTTTTGACAGCAGTTGTAGATCGGGAACCTGACATAACTCAGCGCAATCCTTGGCTCTTACCCAGAACTTCAGAAATTCAAGGGCTGTAGGAACATCAAAAACCCTAAAGACTTGATACGCTTCAACCAACTGTTGTAAAGGATGAAGTAACTTTAACGGCTTAAAAGCCGAAACTTGTGTCATCCCAGGATGTGAGACCAAAGACGACGCGGTCCTTTCCCCTTGGGGTACAAGCACTTCTAAATATCTCAAACTGCACCCTTAGCTCGGTCAACCCAACCCCAAATTAACCTTAGGGCAATTTAACGGCTTAAAAGCCGAGACTTGAGTCATCCCAGGTTGTGAGACCATAGACGACGCGGCCCTTTCCCCTTGGGGTACAAGCACTTCTAAATATCTCAAACTGCACTCTTAGCTCGGTCAACCCAACCCCAATTTAACCTTAGGGCAATATTTCTGGAAGTATTCAATCTGTTGCATATAATGCAAACTCCTGGCAGTCAAACACCTCACCTGGACCTTAGAAAATCCTGATACCGTACTTGAATAAGTAAACAATTCATCGAATTCCAATCGTGCGGCGTCACATAATGTCAGTGATTCGATTACCAATAAACGTGTATCCGGCAGCATTACAAAATCGTTGTCCATTACACTACGGAGCGTATCTAACAGGGCAGGAACATCTGCTGACGATATGAATCCCCAATTCAAATGGAATTTCACACTTAAGCAAAAGCTGAAGGTCACTCAACATGGTTAATCAAAACATAACCCAATGCCCAATTTGACTGCTGCACTTGACGATAGGATAAGCATGCTCTGCTACCAGTTGAAACGTGCTGGACCGATAACCCACAGGTCCGTGGATCGTAACCACACTCTGCTACCCTGAACTGCACTGTGGGGCTTCGGTACAATTATGAAAGGGATGGGAATTTAAGTAATAAGGACCAATTGTAACAAAGGTTTGCCCTCTACTTAATTCGTCAACTATACAGATCGTCTGGATAAATATTTTTAATTGCAAAGAAAGTTACAGTTCTCGCTTTTCAGGCATTACAGATTAACATTCACCTTATTTAACATGACAATACCTATACGATTTTAGTCACACTCAGAAATTGGGCGGGGTCCCAGTCCATTTGAAAACTCAGACTATTCCAAATATAAGGTAGTCCCTCCGAGAATTACTCCCCTGATGTTTAACGGAAGCATAACCCAGGCAGGTGGGCGATCAGAAAAGCCATACTCCAAAGTATAAATACTCAAAGCTTAAGATCAAAACCAGAATTACTCACCATCCGTGTGCCATGAAAGTTGAACTACGACTACTCTTGTCTCACCTGCCCAGAGGTATCCGGGAGGAAAGAAAAGGCAACAACCACGCGCCCTCGAGGGAAAAATGGGAAACGTGAAACAAATGAAACATGAGCCTCAGCAAGAACATGAAATCAGCACAGGTGGTATGTGAATCCACTGAATATGCTGTTGCTTTGTTTTTCATTAGTGAATGTGCTCGCTTCCTTAATGGTTTTCTTTAGCTTAGCCTTTTTTAATTTTCTTAAATACCAGACTTATTGTATCCACTTTATTGTGCTATGTGAAGTATGGCTTTTTGTTCCTTGTAGAATTCTGCTTTATCTATGGGTATGATAACCATTCCCAACTATACCAACAGAAAAATTACAGAAATGTTAAGAAAAATCCAGGTAAATGGAGTAATGTAGATCAAACTGTAGGTACACATTAACACAAGTAGGTAGAAGACTTGCATATATATAAAATAACACTGAGAACATAACACAAGATACATCAAATCTCAATTCAAGTTTCCATTTACCTGTTCCACTACAGCATGGCTTGTTAGCTCTATGTTCTTATACATTTTAAGAAACTGATCAGGACTCCAGCGACTTCCTTGTAAATTGTTCACATTTGTTATCATAAAACCTGGAAAATGTATATGTTTGTTACATATCACTTTTTACAGTAGGCTATGTTAGCGAAAAGTTACACAGTTTGTCCATTGTTTATGTTTCTTCTTAGTATTTGCTCTTAAAATTTAGTAAAACAATTAACTTCTACTCCACATTTCTTTATTTCTAAACATCATGAAAGGTTGAACCCTAGCTATTTAATTTTCAGAGATAGACTACAATGTAAAATGCAAACCATTGTGCTCATTTACTCAAAAAACCTGCAGTGATATCTTGAAAACTTGATAGGTTGGTTACCAACATGCCTCCATATGGCAATCTTGGCCTTTGAGGTAACCTCACCCCACCACGTGATGACCGAACCCATTTCTCAGGTGGAGCCACCCATAAGGCGGGTCCATTACCTCAAGTGGTAGGGTGATAGTGAAGATGACAGTGAGGCAAGAGGACCTACAGCTTATATCTTGGACTCCGAACCACGCTGGTCATAGGGGACACTTCACATGTGCTAGACAGAGAGGAAGGCCTGGATGGGGCCGATTTAAAATCGTCAACCCCAGAGCCGGGAATCAAACTCTCTTGAAAACTTTCATGTATTTAATTTAAATCTCTAGCTGCATGGTAGAACCCAGTTTTAACAAGCCTGTTTTTAATGAAATTCAATTTCTAACGAAAATTTCTGGAAGCCCACCTAAAGTAACGTAAGTGTAATGTTATGTCAACCCACTTTTTACGAATCCTGCATTAGCACAACCCTGTTTCTAATAGAAATATTTTTCTTGAATTTGCAACTGCGCAGCTTACTCTACACAGTTATGCCCAATTTCACCAACAGATGTTAAAATCGACGCTAACAAATGTAATGTAACGATTGTCACAGTGCTAACACTAATGTTAAATTTCTTGCATTTCACCACCCTGTTTTCTGAAAATGTTAAGAAACATGTGTTAACAACAAGAGACTTGTAAATATTACAGTTATAGAAGGCTATGGATGAGTCGTATTATTTTTTGAACGTACTGCGATGCGCTTTTGTTTTAATTTTCTTCTGCACACAGCTGAAAAATTGGCGGGTGAACAAAATCGTAAACAAAAGCCGTGAGAGAAATTTCTCATTGATGGAGAAAGAATTTTTAGTTGAATTGGTGACGAAGTGTAAGGATATCGTGCAAAATAAGAGGATGGATGCAGTGAATGTAAAAGAGAAATGTCATATGGGAAAAGATTGGAAACAAATTTAATTCAAATACATGTGTCACTACTACAAGCACGAAACAATTTTGTCAGTATTACGTAAATTTAAAATGAGGTGCGAAGGACAAGTGACTTGAACGTTTCAAGACAGGAAGTGGACAGAGTATTGTCCACATAATTCAGTGAATTATAAAATCACAAAGTTATTAATACTTGAAGTAAAGGCGAGATCAGCATATTCCTTTCGATGCATGTTCTAACTCAGTATTACGTAAACTTAAAGTGAGGAGCGAAGAAGCACAAATGAGTTGAAAGTTTCAAGACAGGAGGAGGACAGTGCATTATCCACATAATTTAGTGAATTATAAAATAGCAAAGCTATTAATACTTGAAGCAATGGCAAAATCAGCATATTCCTTTCAATGCATGTTCTAACCTCTCTTGTACTTCTGCAGTAACCTTCATAGCAACTTGTTTCGACAGTCTATACCTCCGTAGAAAATTTTCTTCTGATATCTCCTCAAAATCATTTCTCCTCATAGACCGTACTCTATTACGAATGCCATTTAGATGGTCTTAAATATAGCAAATCAACATCAACAGTTGCATTCACACCCGCCATCTTGACTATTTAATTGTTAAGGACTTAACAGTAGAAATTTGGCTTGTTAGTTTAACACAGGATTTAACACAAGTGTTAAGCTAACACTTGCTGGTGAAATACAATTTTTGTTTTAACTATTGCTAAACTCATGTTAAGTCTTAACATCTGTTGGTGAAATCGGGCATTAGTGTATTAAGATTTTTCAGAATGCAGTTAACACTACCTCTGTCATATGAGCAACGTTACAGCTTTTGGGAGGCCCTCTAATTCATTAAATTACATGAGTCACTTCATGTTTTATTTTAGTTCACATTAAACTGCAAAAGTTGCCAGCTCTGCAATCATGTTTTCAAAACTGTTAGCTTTTATATCTCTGACTTCCAAGTTCTGTTTGATTTCTACTTCCATTATAAAGTTCACCAGGCAGCATGTTAAGCTATGTTCTCTTTACTCTTTGTGATAGTAATTTACATTTCTGATTCAAAGAATGGCTGCTAAAAGAAGCATACCATTCACTAAAAGACTATATTAATTCAAGACAAAGCAAACCACAGCACAGTTTCTTCAACTAATATGGTATAGAAATATGATTTTGTTCCTTTCACATTGCATGGGGTACTTTGTAAACAAAAGAGCTATTGTTGCCATGGAAATATAATGCAGATCCATGGTTAAGAAGCAAAAGAATTTTCATAGTTCTCAGTTTGAAGAAATTTATAACATTTTAATGAAATGGTTTGAAGCTAGAAGAAACAACAATTTTCCTATTGATAGAAACATCCTAAAATATAAAGCTCGCCAAATAGCACTAACTTAATTTGTAGACAACTTTTGCATTTCAAATGGTTAGCTTCATCATTTCAAGAAACTCAAAAACCTTTTATAGCAAAGCGTGTGCAGTGGAAGTACAGATGTTAAAGTAGGCTCCACTGAGTTTTGAAAAAAGGAGATCTAGCCTATCTCATCTGTGGCTACAAGGCAATGGACATTTTCAATGTGGACAAAATGGAAACGTTCCTCAACTTGCTAACCCATAAGATTAAAACAGTTTATGAAAAACGTTCATGCACTTCTGTACAAATAGAATTTTTCAGAGGAGCCCATGGATGACTTCAGAAATATCTGTTAAATATATACGAAGCCTGGATACAAAAATGGGATCTCAGGGAAGAAAAATTGGTCTGATGATAAGCAATTATTCTTAGAAACACAAAGGTAATCCTTTTGTCAGCAAACTGTACCAGCCATCTGCAGCCTTTAGACTTGGGAATTATTCATTCTGTTAAAGCAAAATGCAGGGAAAGCCCTGAAGCTATTTCTTTCTTAGAAAGAAAGCAAGATATTGTTGTAGTAGTAGTGGTGGCGGTGGCGGTGGCGGTGGCGGTGGCGGTGGCGGTGGCGGTAGCGGTAGCGGTAGCAGTAGCAGTAGCAGTAGCAGTAGCAGTAGTAGTAGTAGTAGTAGTAGTATTTATTCATCCTTTTGATCATTTTGATCATATAGGACACATCAAGTACTTATAACTAAAAATTATACAATAAACATATACACAAGTTTAGAAATGAACATTCAGAAACTGTATGTACAGTATAATAATCTATCTGTAGTGTAAATATTCAAAAAAATTCACCTATACTATGAAAACAATGTTCTAACAGGAACTATTTCACACAGCATTTAAATTTAGGAAGTGCAGATATGCTTTATAGGTGTTCAGGTAGGCCATTATAAAGGCAAAGTCCAGTATATATAAAACTTTTACCAAACTAGTGTTATGGGGGATTATACTTATTTGCTCTTTTCTTCGAGTATCATGATTATGTATTTGTGTATTAGTGGGTATATATGAATATCTAATTTAATAAAGGTTACTATTTCTTGGATATACAAGCAAGGTAGAGGCAATATTTTTAATTCTTTAAAAAGTGTTCTGCAACTAGTTCTTTTGCTTACCTTTAATATGGTACATATATATGTATATATGGTACATATATATTGTATTGTATCTCTTTTGTAATCTAAATATGGTAATTGCATTTTCACAGTTTCCCCATAGTATTATACCATAAGTAATGATACAGTGGAAGTATGCATAGTACAGGGATAAAAGTGCTTCTTTAATCATTACCTTAGACAGTACACACAGTGAAAACACAATTTGCTAAGCTTTTTAGAAATTTCGTTAATGTGAATATTCCATTTCAAGTTTTTATCCAGATATAGACCAAGGAGATTTGTGCTTCCAGAGTAACCAATATATTTTTTTCATTTAGTATTATATTAGGGCCACTACTTTGGATACCATGTATATTTTGAAAAGAAATAGCCACTGTCTTTTCTGCATTTATTACTAATCTGTTTGCTTCAAACCATTTGATTAGTTGATTTGTTACCAGTTTTATATTATCATCTAGAGAATAGAAATTTGGCCCGGTTAAAAAAATACTAGTATCATCAGCAAAAAAAGTTAAATTACAGTTCTTGATAGAACACTCTAGATCATTTATGTATATCAGAAAAAATACTGGTCCAAGAATTGATCCTTGCGCAACACCATATGTTATATATCTTTTGAGGGACTGCAAGATATGAAAATCATTTGTTTTTTCGTCTACTTTGGACGGAAACGAATTGTTTCTACGAAACAAATCTAAAAACAGAATCAACTGCTGGTATTTCAGAATTCATTACACAATGTTTATCTTTCAAAATAAATATTTTTTCCCAAACCATTAAATCTATCAGATCTTTTCATTGTTTTAATAATTAAATAATTTAAATTCATGATTTATTTCATGGTTAAATGACCAAAAATGGTCAAACTTCTGGCTTAGCAATGGGTAATCCTCTTTCACCTTTTCTTGCTGATCTTATAATGAGGTTTTTCTAAATGCAGGTCACTAAAGCATTTCCTTTCATTTTTAAAACCTGGTATAGATATGTTGATGATATTTCTGCTATTGTTCCTGAGAAACAAATAAATGATGCTTTAAAATTACTAAATTTACAAGATTCACTGAAATTAATGGATTTCTTCCTTTTCTAGATTTAAATATAATAAGGAACAATATTAAATTAAACTTTGGTATTTATAGGAAGTCTACTCATATAGATAATTACATAAAAAAAAAAAAGTTTTAACCCTTTTTCACATAAATTTGCCGTTTTAATAGTTTGATTTATAGATTAATAAATATATCCCTGAATAAAGAGGAATTTAATAAACAATAGAAGCATACTATTAATACTGTTTTAATTAATGGTTTTTAATAAAGACTATACAAAAAAAATTAAATATTGTGACTGTAGGTTCAAGAAATTAAAAGTCCAGGTTACAAACACCAAAAATTTCTCTTTATTTCCATAGAAACACTTTAGTCAACCTGACAGTAGCAGAATTACATCACATACACAATACAACTTGCTAGGTCATCGACCACAAACAAAGTTCACACAGCTGTTCACACACACGAGCCTGATCAACAACTGTCCCCCTGACGAGCTGTGGCCTCCTTATTTATAGCTTACTATCCAGAATGTTCCCAAACAATCAAGACGGTGCTAGAAGAAAGACAAACTCTCCAGAAATACGCCTCCTTCCCCCTACTGTTTCAGCGAGCTTTTATCTCCGCACTGAACTGTCCGTCTCTTTGAACTAGTCCCTCGCACCACCTCGCCTCCACAATGAGTGCGACAATATCAAAAAACTGTTAATGATATTTCTACCCTTAAAAAAATAAAAGACAATTATAATTATAAAAAAATTTACTTACCATCCTTAGGTTAATAAACATTTTCAAAAACTTTTTAAAGAGTTTGGTATAACTTTAGTTCCTCAAAATAAATATAGTATTAAACATTTTCTCTAAAAAAAGATATTTATTTGATATTTATTTATTTGTACAGTATCCATTACAAATTCAGTACAATGAAATTTAACATAGAACATGCTGTATTATACCTCCTGTACAAATACATGAAATTGCTGACCTAAGATTTACTTGTTGCCTCAGGTACCCTGGCTAATAAGCCTTTGGTTTTCCTGAGCAGTTTGATGCCATTTCTTCTTGACCTTTTCTTCTTTTATCCTAATCCACTTTTCTCTTATCCTATATAAGAAATCTCCTATTCATCTATTTTTCTTTTCTCCCATCCCCGTTAGCATGCGTACCACCAATATCTCTTTACTTACACTGTCCCATTTCTTATCCCATATTTTTCTCCTGTAATTTGTTAGCTCCTTACATTCTATCAGGTAATGAACAGTGCTCTCTTCATCTCCACAAAATTCACATATCCCTGCCCCATTACTTCTCAACACTTTTAATTATTAACATTCCTACTCTCCTCCATGCTATGCCTTCTCTTCCAGTTTTGCCACACTAATCTATATATTTTTCCCTACCCCATTCTGTCGTCTTTAATTGCTTATAAAATTTCAAAGATTTCTTTTCTTCTGTACTTTTCCATATCTCTTACCTATCTATGTCTTGTACTCTAATTCTCACTTCCTTCCAAAAACCGCTATAATTTGTCTCCTCTGCTCTCCATAGATCTCCCATGCCTATCTTCAATATCATTCTTTTCAATTCCGACCACCAACTATTTGTATTTTTAATGCTTTTCTGTTGCTTCATGCACAGATTAAATAATTCCCCTTTCTGCCCTTTAACCCTTCCCGAGCGGAAACCCATATATGGGTGACGCGTCCAGTCGCCCACAAGCGGAAACTCATATATGGGTGTGCAGCTATAGAGCTATTGTAGTCGGCTATTTACGTTCATATAATTAAGATATAGTGCCAGCAGATGGCAGGAAATGTGCTTTGAAACATTGGTGGTCGGTAAATCCCCGAAATTGCTTTGTCAGGAATTCCTTTCGTTGTTCTCAGCAGTGAAGCAATAAGCAGTGCGGTGTTTGGTACTAGTAAGCCTCATTTTGTTTCGTTTTTTGGCATAATGGCAGCAAAGAAAGGGTTGACGGACAAGGAAATTGAAGCTTTGTTGAACCAGAGTGATAGTGAGTTGTCAGATTTTGTGTTCAGTGACAATGAGAGCGAAATATGTGAGAATTCATGTGTAAGTGTGAGTGAGTGCGTGCGAGAGTGACTCAAGTGATACTGCAGACAACAGTACTCCTAGCTGGATAGAGGTGAGTAATTTTGACCCTGGCCCTACATCTGTTATACCAGTGCACAATATTCAACAGGGACCGATTCTTCCTTCTCACTTTGATGAGAATACTCCTCCCATAGACTTTTTCGGACTATTTTTTTGATGACGAAATTCTGAAAATAATTACGGATGAAACCTGCATTCAAGGAAACACAAAAAAACAACTGGCGACACCTCCAACAAAGAAAGCCAGGATTGCGTCCTGGAATCCTCCAACAATTATTGACATAAAAGCACTAATTGGGGTGATTATTAACATGGGGCTTCACCCTACCTCTGACGTCACAGACTATTTTTCTACAAGCTGGGTAGATAAATTTCCATTTTTCAGCGACGTATTTTCTCGCGACGAATTTCTCCTTTTGTTTTGGAATCTTCATTTTGCGCATGCTGAGGGAAACAGAAAATTAACTAAGGAAGAATTTATTCAAAATTTAATGGAAAAACTACGGCAAAAATGCAGTTTATACTATTCCCCAGGTCCATTTGTATCAGTCGACGAGAGCACCATCAGTTTCAAGGGCAGAGTAAAATTCAAAGTGTATAATCCAAATAAACCAACAAAATTTGGGATCAAAGTTTTCAGCTTATCTGATGCTTCCAATGGGTATCTATACAATTTCCAGCCCTACATGGGCAAAACTGAATCAAATTCTAATATCCTGAAAACTACCCTTGTTGTAAAAGACTTGTGCTCTTCCCTCCTAAAGGATCATGTAGACCCACCTAAAGGTTTCCATGTGTATACAGACAGGTACTATACATCACCTGAATTGGCTGATGAATTGTGGAAAATGAATATGGTGACTACTGGGACAGTTATGGGCAACAGAAAAAATATGCCACACCAACTAAAGCCAGGAAACGTAAAGAAAATGAAGAGGGGTGAGATAAAAAGCTTCTGCAATCAGCAAAAGCTTGCTCTGTGCTGGAAAGACAAAAGAACTGTAACAGTTCTCAGTACCAGTCACAAGGGCGATAAAAACGAAATGACAGAGGTGCCTTCAAAATTTCCAAACCAGGCAGCAACATTGAAACCAAACATTATTTTGGACTACACTCGACACATGGGTGGTGTCGATAGAACTGATAATTATATTGCGCAGTATCAGTTCTGCAGGAGAACACGCAAGTGGCATAGAAAAATGTTTTTCTGGTTAATGGAAGTTTGCATTGTAAATTCGTACCTGTTATATACAATGCATATGACAAGCAAATGTAAACCGATCCTGTCACATAGAAAATTTCGCAAGCATCTCGTCAGATCTCTGGTGGCGGAGTGAATGGGTGCGCGACAAAACAATGCTACGTCAAGTAAGGGTCGTATTTCACAGGGCCCAACTTTGGAAAGGCTAAATGGATTTCCACATTTCATGGGGAGAAGAGAGCAAGGAAGTTGGGCAAATCCTTGTGTGGTATGTAAGGCCCAAAAACAAATAAAGAAAACAATATATTTTTGTGAAACCTGCGTCTCCAAGCCTCCCCTGCATCCAGATGTGTGTTTCAAAATATATCACACAAAAGAACAATATTAGGGAAAGATTTTCACACCCCTGAACATTATATGATGTTTGTTATTCCCTTGCTCCCCTGTGTGAATAATCCTGAGATAAAACCATCAGTCTGAAACCGTAGATACCCTGCTCCAGCTAGGTGTAACCTCAAATTTCTATCAAAGTTATGAATTATTATCTATTATTACCATCGGTTTTACAAAACATATGTTACATATACTTATATGACAGTATTTAGTTCCTGAACTGTTCCTAGTTTATGTGTGAACACGTGTGTATGTGTGTGTTAGAACTACAAGATGTGATGCAATATCCAAAAATGGCACTTATGCCGATTTTGCAGGAACATTTTTACGCAGTTTAACAAATCTTCACTCCTGTCAAACAACAGTGGTGGAATTCAACAAAAAAAACAAGGTACAGCACGTTTTTAATACATTCAAGCATGAAATTATACTTTTATTTGTATTTTGAAGGGTTACATATTTTTATAAAATTACCTTCCGCTCAGAGCCGTAAAACATGTCCGCTCGGGAAGGGTTAATACACTTACAGCAGAATTTCAATATTCTCTCTATTATTATTCCCCTCCTTTTTGTATTACCTAGCTCTAGTAATGCCACTTCTCCTGGTGACGATTTTGGCAGCCCTAGTAGTTCTTTGCAAAACAATCCGTACATCTGGTCTAATTGTGGTCCTATCTCTGATGTGCCCCATACCTCCACTGCATACATTGTTCTGGCTTCAATGACCGCTTCATACATTCTTTCTAACCATCTAATTGACATCTCCAGATTATGTTTACATATTCTTACCCCTCACATTGCAGCCCTGCCATTAGCTATCACTTTTCTGGCTTGTGCAGCCTATCCTCCACTGCTACACATCCTTACACCTAAATAGTCATACTCATTTAACACTTCTACCTTTTGATCTCCTATGAACCATTCCTCTCCTTTCCTACGTATCGATCCTCTTTTAAATACCATTATTTTTTATTTTTTGCTGTTTATTCTTAGTCCCCAGTCCCCGCAAAACATATCTAAAAAAGATGAAATTCCTCATAATAAAATATCTGGTATTTATCAATTTTTTTGTTTAGATTGAGATCATGTTTATACTGGAAAGACAAAACATAATTTGGAAACTAGAATGAAAGAACATTTTCGTAACATTAAGTATGAACAAACTGATCAATCAGCCGTAGCAGATCATTTTTGGTCATTTAACCATTAAATAAATCCTGAAGTTAAATAATTAAAACAATTAAATCGTCCAATAGATTTAATGGTTTGGGAAAAATATTTATTTAAAAAACATAAACATCGCGTAATGAATTTTGAAATATCAGCAGTTGATTCTGTTTTTATGTTTGTTTTAATTTCAGATTTTGGTAATACTGGATAAAACATAGTGTGACTTTGTAGTTCATAGAATTAAAAGTCCAATTTGCAGAAATTCCAAATGTTCTTTATTTCCGTAGAAATACACTTTGGTCAACCCTTACAGTAGCAGAATTATGTCACATACACAATTACAATCTTCCAGCTTGCCACACCCACAAACAAAGAGTTTACTTTCTAAATACAGTTGTTGGCACAGGATACTCAGTTCCGATTACACTCTCTCATTACGACTCCGTTTACGACTGTCCAATAAACTAGCCATGGCTTCTTTTATTATGACCATTCATGATTCCAGACGGTTGTAGAATGTTCTCTATCAATCAAGATGTCACTAGAATTTTCCATTTATCTAACTTTATTTGTTTCCGCAAGCCTTTTATCTCCACACTAACTTTATCTGTTTTGGCTTGCTCTTTATCTCCGTGCTGCACTATCTGTCCCTTACCTGTCCGCATTGCACTGTCTCTTTGTGCGCGTTGCCGCCAGTCGCGACAATAGTAACAACTGATAGTATCATTGACGACAAAGTTGTTTGATGACTGAAGATGTAAACAAATGTTATCAAGATTTAACTGTATTGGAACACCACAGTGAAGCGAAATAATTAATTAATAATAAAATTAATAAGTGTTATCAATCTCATCAATAAGAAAAATGTACATCATTTTCTAAAGACAAGTGAAGTTTTTGTTACAAATAGTTATATTTGTGTAATGTATGTTATGTTTTAGGTTTCACTCACACAGTTTTTAAGAAAATGGAATAATCAATGTCAAAAACATTGAAAATTCAAGAATATTATGTTTTAAATTTATTTTAGTTAATTGATGGAAATTAATCATTTCTTCTCACTAACCGTATATAAGCTAAGGTTTTTAATAGAGTCAACATGAAAAATTCAATGCCATGGCCGGGATTTGAACCACGTCAACAGCTGATGATGTTAGGAAGATCCTAAGGAAACACGTTCTAGGTAAATACTAGCAATAAATGAAGCATTGAGTATTAGTTCGACTCAAAATTATATTGCCTCTATCTGTTTAAATTTATCTTTATTTGTAACCATCATAAACCTGCTCTGATGTGTAGTTCATTATAATACTTCCGTCTCTCAACTACTGTGGCTTTCAAATGGGATGATGTTTGTCCTTAAACATTACCAGGCCAACAACCAATCCAAGTCCTGCCATGTTATACTGCATGTATGTGGGATAGAAGAGGGCAAAGTGAATTCATCTATCCATCTCTAATAAATACTATTTGAACTAAGACAAAAATTCAAATTTTGCAAAAAGTGATCCAGAGGAAGGTAGGGAGTAATGTTTCTAACACACCATGGAAACCCATATATTTAGGTAGCTTTCCTAATACAAATAAATAATATACCAATATATTATAACAATGCATCACGATGTAAGCACTGTAGTGAACATTACTGGTTGGCATGTATACGTGTACATATGTTTGTAATTACTCAGAACTGAAATGTAAACGTTTGACATGATGTGATAAATGAATTACTTTGAGAAAGCCAAGGTGTTTGTTAAATTTGAGAGAGAGCAAACAATACACTTCCTATATATCGAGATTTAACTGTATTGGAACACTACAGTGAAGCGAAATAATTATTAATTTTTAGATGAGTCGTATTTATTATACATCTGCTTCACTTTCGTACCTATTTTGAGGACATGTTTCGCAAATCATCGTTTGCATCTTCGGCTCTTATGCGACTAAAGCTTAATCCAGTGGTGTGGGTAATTCTGGAGTTGCTGCTGCCATCTGTTGATTTAGTGATGAACTTAAATGTGGGATTCTCTTCTGGCGGGATTTCAAAGTTCATTAGTTGGTTTTTATGAAAAAACATAGAAAACATAAAACATAAAAACCAACTAATGAACTTTGAAATCCCACCAGAAGAGAATCCCACATTTATGTTCATCACTAAATCAACAGATGGCAGCAGCAACTCCAGAATTACCCACACCACTGGATGAAGCTTTAGTCGCATAAGAGCCAAAGATGCAAACGATGATTTGCGAAACATGTCCTCACAATAGGTACGAAAGTGAAGCAGATGTGTAATAAATACGACTCATCTAAAAATTAATAAGTACACTTCCTGCTCGCCTGTAGAATGTTGCATCTGCAGAACATGAGTCATCACATTACATGTATGTTCATGAATGGTTCGTTTTCTCTATACTGCATCCATCTTAAGAAACACACTTTTTGTATTACTCCATGCCCACATGCACAAGTGTGTCAGACGACAGTGACACTTTCACCCATATGTTACACCATATTACATTCAAACAAGTTGTATGCACAAGAGTAGCCTACCAATAGGTTTTGTTTTTGTAGGTTTTGTTTACAGAATTGCTCACAGGAAAGTGTGCTTCTTAGGACGGCAGGAGTATATTTACTCTAGAGAGTTCAAAGCTTTATTATTCAGTTGTTCTTCCGTTTAAAAACCAGGGTAAATGTATCGGCTGGATCAACTTGCAACTGAAATGAGGCATGAGGTAATCGATCTTCCCACAACTATTGCCAATACAATACAATTGAGTTAATGTAGACTTACATTATGTTGCAAACAGAAATAATAGTTTTAAACTGTCTGATGCTGAATGACATATTCCGAAAAAAATTGACAAGGTAACATAAAACTGAAAAACTGCGCAAGACATGCAGATACACTACAAGAAGATGACTTTTGGAAAGAAATAGCACGTGGTGAGATTTTGTAGCCTATCAACATAAGTTTGCAATACTTGGACAATGAAGATGGTGACAATGACAAACTGCCTCTTGATGTGACATTCACAGCTTGTGGATATGCCACTGGCAGTTACATTGGATTAGAAAAATAAGTAATTCATACACTATAATTGCAATTATAGCATTTAAAACATGTGCATAATATGCGAATATCCATGTTGCAATTGTGATTTCAACAACTGCATTATCATAAAAGTTTTAAAAATTTAGTTTGGGTTCCCTTATGTTTAGCACCAAGGAGACTCGCATGGTCTAGGATAGTGTGCAAGAGATACAGAAATGTGTAAAGAGTGGGGGTAACGAGGTGGGAATGCTGAGCGCGCTACTGCATCTGATTCACCAAAGTCCAGAACTCTTTCCATTTGGAAAGCATAATAGTCAACTTCAATTACAGCTTTAGCAATAATTTATTGAGTATTAAACACCAATTTATTTTATAATCAATTTCATTATTACAAAGATATGAGAAATAACCAAAGGGTTTATGGGGCATAGTATTTTCCATATAGTGTTATAAAAGCATGAAATATTATGGAAAATAATGGAAGTCTATAAATTTCAATTCAATGTGTGTGTTCTTGGAAATCTATGATCTGACAATGATGCTAAGGAGCACAGGGAGGGGTGGAGACGAGATAGCGGAGGAGCAGGATGAAGACGTTGACGAGGAGGTTGGTTCACAGATTAATAACTTGTTCACTAATCCTGAAATACAGGAAGATTTGCCAAAAATGAAAATTCACTTGATCCAGCCCAGAATCAAGCCCTCATCCCTCTGCATCCTTGACAGGAGCACAGACCATTATGCTACAGGTACTGATTATTTCAAATTGTCCAAAAATTAATTTTTAATATATACTCTTAGCTACTGTAAGCTTCATTATCATTAATCTAACATTAAAAAATTAAAAGATCAAACAGAAAATATTAAAGAATTCATTCTCACCCTTATGTTGCAAGATGTTGTAACTATCTTCTGTGATATTAAGCTCTTTGGCAGCAGCAAGAACTGCTTTTCCTAAGGGAGTTAAATAGTGCACTTTGTCTACTGGAACTACAGGAACTTCTGAAAAATAAGCAAATAATAATGACATAACATACCAGGTCTTATTCAGCAAACTCTCATGCACTTCTTCATAAACACCCATTTCTTAATTAAGGGAGGAAGTCCATAAGGGCCTTCCACCCAAAATAACAAAGTAAGATCCAATCATACAGTAGGGATCTAAGCAAATTTACAACTTCCTCTAATGGATTTTAATTCTAATATGTAACTTTTAGTACTGGAGTCCTTTAACACTAGAAGGACCGCACCCGTCATTTTGATGGATGCGCTGCTTTAGAAGACTTATTTCTTGCTTATGTTTTTTTTTTTTACACTTTCCATGTTCTACGACTTTTAATAAATGCTTACGACAAACACGTCCACAAAGAATTAAGCATTTTGGACCTTTCTAAAAACTGGTACAAACAACTCCTACTAGAAGGACCGCCATCTGTCATTTTGACGGATACAGAAGTGTGAACAATAGCCTTCTGTCCACATCTGTTGTTTTCCTTCCTGATTGGTTTATGGCACCCTGCAGACCCTTTGTTGATGAGTAAGAAAGCTTTATTGCCCAAGTGGCGCAATTCGTGCTACCACTTATGTATTTACGAGGTGTTGGAGCAAAAAACTTTCCGTTGAAGTTGTTATGGTCGAATACCTGGGGAACACCATTTTTCAGGAACACAATGAGCAGAAACAAATTTGCTGAAATTTTGTGGTTTATGCGATTTGATGACAAGGACACACGTTCTCAAAGAGTAAGTACAGATCGCTTTGCAACTGCTACTCCTGTCTGGAATCCTTTTATTGTCAATTCCTTGTAGTGTTACATTCCAAGTGAAAATATCACTGTGGATGAGCAACTGTTTTCTTGCAAGGCTAGACGCTCTTTCATTCAATATATGAGCAATAAACAGGACAAATTTGAAATGAAGTTTTGGCTTGCAGTTGATGCAAATTCAAAGTATCTGGTGAATGGTTTTCCTCACCTGGGCAAAGATGATCAGCGCCCCACAGGTGTTTCTCTTACAGAGCATGTTTAATGCATCTTATACAGCCCTTTGTTTTTGCAGGAAGAAATATTACATGTGACAATTTTTCCACAACCAAATGCCTTGCAGAAAGTTTGAAGCGTAAAAGTACAAGCATTGTGGGCACAGTAAAGAAATGTAGAAGGGAAAATGTGCTACAGCACCTTTGCACACAACTGTACTTTATAAGTCAGGTGACATAACTTTGACATGCTATCAGGGCAGAAAGAACAAAAATGTGCTTCTTTTGAGTTCAATGCATGACACAGTTACTATAAATGAACAACATCCTAAAAAGCTACCAGAATCAGTGGCGTACTACAATAACACAAAGTACAGTGTTGATGTCGATCAAATGGCTCGATTGTACACAGTGAAATATCGATGCAGAAGTTGGCCTATGCATGTTTTTTCAATGTGATGGCCTTGGCAGCTATTAATGCATGGGTCCTCTATAAGGAAGTAACAGGTGAAAAAGTAAGCAGGCGTCAGTTCATATAGAACTTAGCAGAAGAGTTGCCTTCAGCATATTGTAACTTTGTGGGTTCGTAGAATTAAAAGGCCGAGTTGCAGAAATTCAAAATCTCCTTTATTTCCGTAGCAATACACTGTCCAATTCTCACGCAACAACATTACATCACACAATCTTCCAAGGTCGAGGACAATAACAAACACTTGCAACTGATTACATTAGCTCTTGTTACAACACTGACTGTTACACAACTACCGCTTACTCACTCTTGTTTACAACAACTGTTTCACAACTACAACTGTCCTGCTAGCATGTCACAATCCCTTTTATATCTCCATTCATGATTACCAGACTGTTCTGCCAATTACTAGATGTTTCTGGAAAACAAGCATCTAGTTACATAATTCGAACATTCTATCACCTTTGAGAAACGTAACTTAATCTACCCGGCGAGGCCTTTGCCTCAGTTATCTTGCTTGTCTGCACTATCTGTTTACACAAGTTCATTATCTACGTGAAACCTATCCTTCTATTATCTATTTGCGCCGAAACTTCAATGCCCGTTACCGCGACACTGCTCCCTCCTCAAGGCTGGTCGTCCCGAACAGCACCATCGTAGCGGGCCAGACGATCCAGGTGTACCACCAACATCTTCCCTCGGGGCACCTTCTAGATGCGGTAGACCACGTCGTTAATCCTCTTTACCACCCGGTACGGTCCTTGCCATGATTGCTGGAGCTTCGGGCAGCGTCCCTTGGTCTGAGTAGGGCGGTACAACCAGACTAGGTCACCCTGCTGGAACCCTTGGCTGTTGGCTTGCCTGTCGTATCGGGTCTTCATGCGGTCGCTCGCCTTCTGGATGTTCTGATGAGCCATCTCATGCATGTCGTTGAGATGGTCCACTAGGTTCTCCACATACTTGGTTGCTGGCTGTTTTGCGTCCGGGGGGCTTCCAAAAGCCAGATCACAGGGGAGGCGTAACTCGGCAGAACATTAAACTGGCTGGCGTCATCCCAGTGGTGCCATGTGTTGACGAGCGGTAGACCAGTAAGAACAGTGGTACCTTAATGTCCCAGTCTCGCTGATGGCTGGCCATGACCTTCCACAGGTGTTCTTCTAAGGTCTTGATGTATCTCTCGACCATGCCGTCCGACTGTAGACGTAGGGGTGTGATGTGTGTCTTGTTCACCCCAAGTCTTTCTAGTGCTTCCTTCATCAGGTTGGATTCAAAATTGGTGCCCTGGTCGCTGTGGAGCTCTAGTGGCACCCCAAAGCGGCAGAAAAC
>CM060949.1:107726583-107867783 GCA_030765055.1 Mantis religiosa
TAGGATCCCAGCCATGACAGGCTGACCTCTTAAGCATAATTATAATCCCTATTGGCTACATACTTACTCTGTTTTTCAAACCAAGACATGCTTCCTCCTGTGGTTCAGTTTCATACTGCCAATCAAGATACGATAACTGGAGTAGTGGACCAAGTACTGGGATATTTAACAAACATGATGAAGCATATGGACCAGCTTCCAGTAGAAGAACTGAGTTACCTTTTCTTGCAAGCTGAACTGCAACTGTTATACCTGCTGAACCTGCCCCAACTAGAAACACATTAAAAATTGAATTCATATTTATGTAATGTACGACTATTAACAAAACTTATGGGTTCCATTTGGTTCAACTGAGACAGTTGGCATAGACTTGATATGGAATGACATCACAGAAACAAGCTGTTGTCAACTGCAGAGTTCTGACATATGCTAACACAGCAAAATGTTGGCAACACATTTTATTTTTCTTATTACACACTAGTGATACTGTAATGCATATGGAAATTGGCACTGTATAATAAGAGAGAAAAAAAAAGCTAAATGTTCATTTCTATACAATGTATTTCTAGTTATCACTACCTTTGTCAAAGGCATTCTTGGTTTGACATATAAACATTTCAGAAGACAATGCAAAGCCTAATGCAGTTTGCCATTAGTGTTTGCTTAAACATAAAAAATATATATGATATAGTGAAGCAATCGTTTTTTTTTGTAAAACAATTAAATACCAATTTTTTATTTCTGTATAAAACCTGTTCGTGCTATCACCCGAATTATAACCGAGGGTCTGGGTTCGGATCTTGGTTTTGGTGAGCATGTTTTCTCTACCACAAACTATAACATACGCATTCCAACCAAACTCTCATTGAGGTTTCACTGGACATATTGAGGTTTTTCTACAGCGCTTTTAAAGAACGGTTCCCTCAGCTGTATGCAAGACATATGCATGTATGTTTGTAAGAGAGAGCTACGTATTACAGTATCGCTGGTTTGTTTACGTAGTATTGGTATTTTCAGTGAACGAATGCTTTCTCTGTTGGCAACGATCCAGCCGTGACATCACGCTCGACATGTCTACGCCGTCTTTCTGCGGTTTAACTCCGTATTTTACTATTCAAGGTTTTCAGTTGCATGTCATGTATATTTATGTTGATGCCATTTCTGTTGTATCACAAATTACAGCGGATGTATTGTAAACTAATGGCACCAATAGCCGTATTTCTTACCCACTATGTAGTCATATCGAGGCCTCTCTCCATCAACATATAGCCGACTGTTATAAAAACTCACATTGTATAAAACTAAAATACACAAACTAAATATATGTACTCCAATGCTATATATTACTATACTACAGTTAAATAGCATTTCGTTTCTCTAAATACTCTACTTCCGTCTTTTTATTTTATCCAAACATCCTACTGTATATGTGGCGAGTGCTATGTTTTGTACACAAAAAACTGTTCTTTGACGCTATTATTCTTGTTATAGTTTTAGTGATGCTAACTCAACAGGTTAATGCTGTGGGTTAATGAATGTGGTCTACAGCGAACCAAAATATGAGTCGGGCGTCAGTGATAATTGAGTAGAAAGTACAAAGGATTTTCTTTGGTAGTGAGACTCACGTGAGGCCTGTGCGTGAGGCTCACTGGACTTTCACAGCTACATTTTTCTTTTGCGGAAAAATCTTAAGAAAAGGGCTGCGATATGTTGTATGTAGCAAAAAGAACAGAAAACAACACGGAACATTAGTAAACTCAAAAAGGTAAATGCATAAACAACAGAGAGTACGGCAAGTTACGTAGGAAATGGAAAAAAGAGATGCTCGGTGTCACCTTACTTTTCTAAATTTTACGTCCTCCAACGTTTTCATATCGAATGGTGTCACTTTACTGATACACAGTTTCCCGTTTATGTGTCCCGTTTATCAATATAGAAAAGGTGCGTACGAATGCATGCGGTACCTAATTTGGAATTTCCGAGGTTGATATCCGGTTTTAGTAAATTTCCTTATAGAAACCAAGGAGGAGGTTTCCTGAGCTTGGAAATGCGTTTTCACTCGAAAAAGGAGCTAGTGTTTGTCTCTATCTAGTTAATGTAGCAACTGAGTTTGTCTCTATCTAGTTAATGTAGCAACTGAGTGTGAAACTCAGTAAGACCTTTGTAGCCCTAAAAGCAAAAAATGCAACGGTTATGATGACATACCGATTCGTTTGTAAAACAATGTGAAATTAAAAAAAAAAAACATTAATGGATATCTGTAATATAAGTCCAATATCATCACTAGCTCCCAATTTGGGTTTCCAAAAGGAAAGTTAATAAGCTCGGCTATTTTCTCCTTCCTAGAAGAAATATTCAGTGCCAAAGACAAAACTCGTATGATTGGTATTTGTGTTGATATTCCGGATTGCCAAAGATATTAATAACTATCATTGGCTATTATTCGGTACAATGATACGAGTTATCCAGATAGCCCATCCTGACCGAGATTAGAACTCGAGAGTTCTTGAACTTGAGGCAGACACGCTATTACCTACACTACAGAAGCTCGGGAACCGGTTCGGAAACCATCGTTTAACCACAAACAATTGTATCCAGTATAAGTGGAGGCTACTACACCCAGAGAGAAGGTTCAACAGTGAGCAACCCCTCATGTGTCCCGGAAGAATGCCTAATTTGTCGACGCATTGTGCAGCGTGGACTTTCGATAGAGCCTGATCCTCGGCTTGTATCAGGACAATGCGAGGTTGACGGCCGTAGCGAAAATAGACGTGTCTTAAAAGACAGCACCGGCTAACTTAATGACCAGGATCATCCGATATGACAGGGGCAAAAGTTTGACACAGGAACGTGGATGAGAGAGTTCCAGTGGCCCGTGCTGAAAATGTAGGCAACTGGGACACCTGATGAAGGACTGGGCACATCCAACTGACCAGAAAGCAAGAAATAATTAAGCACCTACGTAAATAGTAGCTCGTAGGGGCCATCATAACCATCTTAACAATTCGTTGTGATTTTTGTGCGCCTTACACGAATGGATTGATACCTCGTTGCAGAAGAATGAATGAAGTGGAACATTTACCAGATAGTTGTGGACAGATGCACCGTTGATCGTGATCAGATTTAATGTGCCGAAAGAATTACAGTCAAGGGAAAGCTTTCGGCCATACCAGCTAGTGACGGCTTCGGGCGACACCATTTCTGTAAAGGAGGCCTTTCTAGAATTCCTTGATCCTATCGTTGTGAGTCTATAGGTGTTCACTGCGAAGTTGGCTGAGGTGATCGCTACGACGTGGAGACCGACTGGAGGACAGTGTGAGGGTCAGAAACGTGGTGAGGTTTCCGACTACAGTACCTGCACGACATCTGACGCCCTTTAGACACTATTTAAAAGATACAAACAGGAATGCAATTGGAGACTTGGGCTAGGTTCTTCCTCAGGAAAGCTTTCCGACTTTGTTGCAATGGGTTTGGGGTACGTAGGCCCGCGTTGCCAGGATAGAGACTAGACAGGGTCTCTCCATCAGGGTAGAGATGCCCGAAAGAAACTTCTGTGTTATTTTGGATATCATCTAACTGGATTAATAGATACCTGCTGACCGCAGTAATGTTTTTGGTAGTCTTCGAGTCTGAGTTGACTCACATAAGTGGCTTTGCACTTCCACCCGAACACGGAGGCTTTTTTGACTCCAGGTATTGTCCTAATGGTAAGATATAAGCAGTGCCCCCATGACTCTATGGTTTTCAGAGAAGATTCGACTTCACTTTGGCCTGGCTTGAAACAAAAGTGTGAGAATGACATCATGCGCCCACTCCGAGAGACAAATGCCATCGTAAGACCCGGAGTTTCAGCTAGAAAGCTTACTCAGAATGGCGGTAGACCATCAACGGCGCTTCAACTGAATACTTGGACGCTACATAATTGTTTTCCGATATGGAGGTGGTAGTTATGACGCAGCGGCCTTGCATGGCGTCCAATCGCCGATGTGATTTGTAACAGTTTCCCTTGGTCATAAACATAAATTAGCTTAATATATGTTATATCAAAATAATATTAGGTTAGCATAGATATTCTATACTGATTATTTTGCATCGAAAGGAAATACATAGCTATTACAGAAAAACACATTATAATAGATAGGTCATATATACAAAATAGGAAGTGTTTGATGGGCTGGAAATGTAGATGAGCGGAGAAGCGGAAATATGAGGTCCCTCAAGGTTGAGGACACGTGGTCAGCCGGCTTTCTTTATAACAGGTCCACCCCTAGGAAAACAATGATTCCGAACCACGTGGAAGGCCGCCCTGTCTTCTCTTTCATGCTAATACGTACGTGATCGATACAATAGATTCGTAGATTATCCGAATTTCTAAAACTTTTGAGCGTACGTGCCTCGAAATTAAGTAAGTGATCCTTGTGGGAAACTTCCTACCAACGTTCGGTCATGCGCACATGCAAAATTCGTACGATGGTTTAAATTGGAAATTGAAACCAACCAATTACAGTTTAGAACTTACACACGTGCTTCACACAAAAATTCAAAACGTAACGATAGAGGGGGTAATCCAGGAGATAGTGGATCCGTGATTTTGGATAGTTGAGACACTCTCTGTCGGTCGGGCATAGTGGAACCACGTCGTACATACCAGTGCAGAAGGAATACACTGAAAACACAACAACACACGAGTCTACAAACAGCGGCTTTCCAGGTGGCGAGTGAGGTATCTAATTACAGTAGTGAATAAATCGATCATTGGACAGTCGAGGTGTTTTCTTCGCTGATCATAGCACATCCAGTCAGGACGTATTCCACACCATGGAACAAAGAAGATAATCTATGCAGAGCGAACACCGAGGAAAACCCCAACATGCCCAGGAAACCTCCCCCATCCATGACCCTCAACCGTTACCTTCCTTATTTTATGAGGTGTTGAGTGCTGGGAGGACTCAACCAGGTTCCTAACGGGCAAGGACGGCCTCAGATTTGACCGCTCCAAACGTCCGGAAGATACATAGATTATCTCTGCAGCAAGGCAAGCCCAAATAAGGGACATACAGCAGGACAAGAGATCTAGGGAATTACCGAATTACAATACAGTTTTTGATGCTCCCCTGTGGTTAGGGTGACGAAGAAGAATGGCGAACTCTACCTTTGCATGGGCTGTAGGAAGTTGAAGGCAGTTACTCGGAAGGACTTTCACTTGCCAAGGATCGACGACACCGTGTATAAAGTTGATTGAACTCAAACGGTTCCAGATTCTGCACTTCAAATCTGGATACTGGCAGGTGAAATGAAATTTGTAGTGTTTAACGCCCGATTTTACTACATACGGCACCGCAGGCGATGACACTGATACATGAGATGAAGATGGAGCACCGGTAGAATGAGATGGCGGGGGAAACCGGAGATCCCGGATAAAACCCGCCCCAGCACCATGTTGTCCACTACAAATCTCACTTTGCGGTCGCCTGGGATCGAAACCGGGCCGCCTTGGTGAGAGCCAAGCGGTCTAACCACTGAGCCATGGCGCGGCAGGTGAGCCTATATTCTCGAAAAATGGGAAGACCGGATTTCCGAAGTTCCAGGAGCTTCAGCAGCTTTTGATTATGCTATTTGTTCTCTGCAAGCACCGGCTAATTTCCACCGTTTGCTGAAGACACTAATGAGAGGTCTCAGCTTGATGCAGCTTTTGGTTATCCCATTTGTTCTCTGCAATACTGACCAACTTCCACCGTTTAGTGAAGACGCTAAAAAGAGGCGTCAGGTTGGCACCTAACTGTTACACTTGGACGAGGTTTTCGTTATTAACAATTCATTCAAAGAACATCTGGAAAATCGTAGCAAGGCAGCCCACATGAAGTAGAATGCGCAAAAGTGCCAGACTTTCAGTACGAAGGTTCACTATTTGGGACATATATTTACGCCAGCACGTCGACTTCCTCCTGAGGATTAACGGGAATTTCGTAGTTTTCTGCGACTTTTCATCTATTATAAACATTCACGGGCTTACCCAATGTCGCAAAACCTCCAGCCGTGTGATGGAAAACCCCAGCCTAACATGCACACAAAAGAGTCTGAGGGGGCGTCCCAGGTGCTAAAGCTAGCAATGTGTTAGCGACCAGTTTTGATTTGCATAAAATCAGATGGTAATTTCATCCTGGACACTTACGACGGCAACAGCGGTATTGGTGGTGTACTATCTCATATCAAGACGGGCGATTGCGCGTAATAGACCACTATAGCAAGACTCTAAAGCAGAGAAATTTATTTCAATTCGCTGCGCTAGTTATTCCTAGTCGTGAAGGCAGAATCTCTCTGGTCAGCCATTTCATCTGAGAACGGACCCCCCCACTCTTATTTGGCTATGAAGTTGGCTATGAGGAATATCTATGGCTATGAATAACCTGAAGCGTCACACAGCTATTTGGTTTCAGAAGGTCGAAGAATACAACTTTAGAACTGAACATCGGAAGCAAAGAAGTTATTCCAATGCGGATGCTTCAACGAAAAGACACTAACCGAGATAATAAGGCAACTTCACTAGGGCGAAATCGAATGAGGGCGTTGCAGCTGCTCGCGTTTCATAGGAAGTTCTTGGAAATTAATGGCATAGGTCAGTCATGAGGACGGATCAACTGCAGAACTTGATTTGGGACTCTCCTTACAGGAGTAGAAATTGGAATAAGGTAGTACTGGGAGGAAGTGTCAGCAAGGAGAGTCAGTATAACGCCTATTGTTCTAAGTGACTACTCATTAAGAATTAAGGATGGTGTCTACAGGATTTGGGGACACCTGATCGAAAGATCCAAGTGAATAGTTGTTGATTCCTCGGAGTAAGAATGTGAAACTCTTAGAGGAAATACATACGGGTTCCCCTTGAGGGCAGTTTGCGTTGAACAGAATGATGGATAAGCTCCAACAGAGGTACCGCTGATTGAGGCTACGTGCGAGTGCTGATACGTAGCGCCGCAAATGCCAGCTCATTGCAGCAAGTCGCGGCACTCAGATTGAGAGCCGCGACTGAATGCAAAAGTTTAGCGTGGGAGCACCTTTCAAGCGCCTCACATTCGACATTGTTGATCCATTCCCAGTATAAGACAGAGCTATCTGTTGGTAGTATCTGCTGGATGTAATAGATTATTTTACAAAGTCCGCGTTGGTTACGCTGTATCAAACCAAAAGACCAATAACAACTTTGGAGTTTCATGCAAAAGTTTTCTTTCACAGTTTGGAGTGTGCCTGGACTAAATAACAATCACAGCATGAACTTTGAGTCAATTATTATGAGAAAGACTACAGTACGAGTCTAAGGTCACTAGAGGAGCACGAAACTTCTCTATCCAGTGTTGGACGGCTTAGTATTGCCGTACATCAACACGCTTGAGGAATGTCGTGAAAAACCACCAGAGGAGATGATGTCAAAGTGCCGTTTTCCTATTACCTTCCACTGGTCTACTACTAAATGATACCAGTTTTCATCTGTTTATTAACATAACACTGTCGCTCCTCTTCCTAGGTCTGAAACTTGTATCGTGTCGTAATTAAAGTAGAACCACCGAAGAATATTTTAATTGATAGCCTTAATTGCCAAAAGTGTAATTCTGCATATGAGAAATTAATGCCTTAGTTATGCTCGCTACGTTAAATGCGAACGTCGACCGTCTAATCTGCAATGCGCTAAAACTAATAACAACTTCCATATGTACCAACTATAAAGGACATCATACTGCTAAGTATCAGGCAAGTCCAGTCATTTAAGACTACGACGAGCTAGCCTCCTGAGAGGAGATATCAATAGCGAGCATCCTCTCAAGGGTTCTAAGTAGTCCCAAATGAAAGGTTTTACATGATGTCATTTGTCGTTTTCAAATAAAAATTAAGAACCACGTTGAGCCCACCTCTTTTCCCGCCGATGCAGTACTCCTGGTGTTCTCAACTTCTTTAACAGTAGAAATATCTGAACTATTTGTTCAACACCAACAGTACTTCACGATTTAGTTTTAGATCATTATCCATTGCTACTAAATGTTTCAACGCAAAAGTACATATAAGACAAATTCAAAGTTAATACGATGTACTTTGAACGGGCATTTGTATACAAATACTCTGAACCTACCATCAGGTACTCCCGTAAAAATACATAAAATTGCTGACGCTAAGATTTACTCGTTGACTTAGGTCCCCTAGCCATAAGCCAAAGGTTTTCTTGATCAGCTTGGTGTTATTTCTTCTTGACCTTCGCTTCTTTTGCCCCAATCCACTTTTCTCTTAATTTATATAATAATTCTCCTATACGTGTATTTTTCTTTTCACCCGTCCCCGCTAACATGCGTAACGCCACCACCTCTTTGGTGACTCTGTCCCATTTTTTATCCCATATTCTTCTCCTGCTATTTGTTAACTCCTTACATTCTACCAGGTAATGAACAGCACTCTCTTCATCTCCACAAAATTCACATTACTTCTCAACTCTTTTAGATATATGATTCCCACTCTTATCCATTCTGTGCCTTCTCTTCCAGTTTTGGCACATTAGTCTATGTATTTTTCCCTACCCCATTCTGTCTTTAACTGCTTATAATATTTCAAAGTTTTCTTTTCTTCTATACTCTCCCATATCTCCTGCCCATTTATGTCTTGTACTCTGGTACTCACTTCCTTCGAAAATCTGCTATGATTCGACTCCTCTGCTCTCCGTAAATCTTCCATGCCTAGCTTTGATACAATTCCTTCCAATTGCGACACCCAGCTGCTTGTGTTCTTAATGCGTCTCTGTTGCTTCATGTACAGTTTCAATAGTTGTCATTTCTGCCCTTTAATACACTTATACCAAAATTTCAGTATTCTCTCTATTATTCCCCTCCCTTTTGTATTACCCAACTCTAGCAATAACACTTCTCTTGGTGCCGATTTTGGCGGTCCTAGTAGTTCTTTTTAAATCAATCCATACATCTGCTCTAATTGTGTTCATATCTCTGATGTACCCCTATACCTCTGCTGCATACATTGTTATGGCTTCAACGACCGCTTCATACATTCTTTCTAACAATGTAACTGACATCCCCAGTTTATGTTTACATATTCTTACCCCTGACATCAGTCAACACTTTTCTGGCTTGTGCGCTTCACCCTCCACTGCTACACATCCTTACACATAAATAGTCATATTCCATTACCACTTCTAACCTTTGGTCTCCGATATAGCACTTCTCTACTTTCCTCAGATTCTCTTTTAAATACACATATTTTTTGCTGTTTACCCTGAAACTCCAGTCAGCGCGAAACCTATGAATTGCCTTTATTGATTTTTTTAGACCTACTAGAGAAATTGCTCCTAACGTTAAATTATCCGAATACAGAAATCCAGGATCTCTTTGTTCATTACTATTGAGCAAAGGGCATTGCTTTGCGTCAAACTCCTTATTATGTGATTTATAAATAAATTGATTGGGATAGAACTCAATTTACACACCTGTCTCAAGCCAAACTTCTATTCGGTCTCTTCAGATAGTACATTCAGCCCACACCATATTCTGAATTTCATCCCGCAATAAATTTTATCAATTTCATTTATAAACTTCTCGCTCACCCGTTTTCTTCTTAATTTCCATTTTAAACCCTCCCTGTTTATCATATCGAAAGCTTTCTCTAAGTCCACAAAAAATTCCCCTTTTCGTACTCAGGTATTTAACAATTAGTGACTTGCTTACTAGCACATTTTCTCTAGTTTTCCTTTTTCTTCTAAATCTAGCTTGAAATTCTGATATTTTATTTTCTCTTCCCGCCCAATCCGTTAGTTGATCCGCTTGAATCCCTGTATACATTTTCCCAATTAAAAATAGTAAGCTTATCCCCCTCCATTTCTCTGGCCTATTTACTCTCCCCTTTCCTTTAAATATTTGTACAATAACACTCATTTTCTAGCAGTCAGAAAATTTCTTACTGTCTCTCATCTTGTTAAATAAATTAGTTATATTACTCCATCTACTTGGTGTTTCCCCATATCTCTTCCAAAACACCCCTGGGATGGCATACATGCCCATTGCTCTGCCGCCCTTTAAGCTTCTTATTTTTTGAAAAACTTCCGTTTGACTAATCTCTCTGTCTAGTATCTCATTACCCATCTGCAGATTGCCCAAGAGTATAGTATTTCTATTTATTCATTCTTTCTTCAAATAGGTCCCTAAATTATTTCAGCCATTCCCGTGATGTTATCTCATTTTTCACCCATTCTATTTACTTTTCTCACTATTCGTCATACTTTATTATTTTTTGTTGTATGGCATCCATCATTTTCTTTCGAATACTATTCTGCCACTCATTTTTTTTTCTTTTAATAATTTACGGTATGTTTCTCTACTTATTAGCATATTCATTCTAGCTCTACCTTTCGCGTTCTTCTCCAACAAGCCAGGTTTTTAAACACTTTCCTTCTCGCTCCACCACAGTCCTCATCGAACCATCCGCTACTTATTCGTTCAATTTTCCCTTTTAATTTAATTTTTATCACTGCTCTTGTGACTGTTTCATTAACTCTAAGCTTCGTTTTATATTCTTCTCATTCAATGCAACCTCTGCACCTATTCTTATTATTTTTTATGTTTCTGAGTTTAATTTAGTTAGGAATTCCTGCTTCATTTCTTCCCTCCATCTAAATGCTCACTTCTGTAAGCTCACCTTCTTTCTTCCTCCCGCATTCTTCTATCAATCCTATCTCTATCCCAAACGGAAAGTGGCTACTACTCACTACATAAGATATAGTCAACGACACCTTGACCGTTGTTATTTGCAAATTATATCCACCATCATCACCTTCTACTGCCCCATTACACATAAAAATTATTTAATTCGCAGAAATGGAGCAATTTTACCCCCTCTTTATTGAGAACCTTGTCTTTGCTACTCCTTACCCATTTTTTTTCCAATCCGAACAACTCCCATTTTATATTTTTTTATAAACGTCTACAATTTCTTCTGAGTAGAAATCACTTTCAGTGATTTCTTGATATTAATGAATAAGTGATTCAAAACAATGATTTCCATCTTTTTTCTTATTTTTTCTTATTTGTTATTTTCTAATATTTCTTATTTTTTTATTTTATTTATTTTTTCATTTTTTTATTTATTTATTTAAGACGGGAATGGGTTCCGGGTAAGAAAATTTCTTGTTTTATTGGCTTGTACTGTGAGACAAATGAAGGGTTCTATTTGCTTAGATGGTTAATAGATCTGCATTTGTTCCAAGTGATAAATGTATGGCTCCAGAGTACGTAAGGTTTCCTTCCGTATATAGGTCCATCTCTGCTCCTTCAAAAATATCCGTAAGTGCTTTCCTAACACAGTGTCTGCTCGCCTTACTTTCAGTAGCCAATGTAGTGTACCAGTAACCAACCACACTGCAAAATTGTGAAATTTCGTGTCTTTGAAACGAAACTCCAGTTGTACCAGCTGTGGTACCGAACGTAGGTATTCTTCTGGACGAAGTTTATGTAATGTGTCTCGGATGGAGGTCCAAATCAAGTCAGCCCGCTGACAGTTGTACAAGTGATGTTCAAGTGTATCATCTTCCACACATACGCCACAGATCTTGGAATTCACGCTCCCGTGACGCCACATCATTTCTGCAGTTGGAACCGTTTCATTAACCACTTCATAAACCATTTCTCTCCATATCGACGGAAGGTTACAATTTGTTGCATTGGCCCAAGCAATTTCCAGTCACGACTGTATTTTGTTTCCACATTAGGTCGTTGAATACCTGGCTTCATCAAGTGACGATAGAGGTCCTTGGTAGTCAGAAAATTCTCCAGTCGCTCCCCGGAATTTTCAAGAGCACTTAGCTTGGTGACCAAACGATTAAATTCCCGTGTCGGTCTCTCCACGTTATATAACTGGTCATACCAAAACTTTTTGTCAATCGGAAACACACTGCCAAGTAACGAGGTCAATCTTCTCTTTCCCAACAGTGCCATACACTTGTTGTCAACATCCGCTAGACCACAACCACCTTTCTTTAGAGGAAGACGCAATTGTGGGCGAGCAACTCGATATGCGTTCCCCGTCCACAGGAAGTATCCGAGCAGAGTCTCAAAACTTTGGGCGAACTGCTTAGAAAGCGGCAAAATCTGCGCCACATACCACAGTTTACTCAAGGCATAAGTATGAATGTACCAGACGCATTGCATTCGTTAGATTTCGAGAGCGACCTTCATGTAAGTTAAAACGTATCGCGTAGAGCCTCTGGGTCCAATTAAGAGAAATCATTTCTGTTAGGTTAGAGGAAAATATAACCCCTAGTATAGTGGTCTGTGGAACCACTTTCATATGCAGCAATGTTGGTGGATGTTCCCAGGTGCCCAGTGGAAGGATTTCTTATTTGTCGGCGTTGAGCTGAGCTCCCGAATGTCGACTGTAAGTCACAATCGCCGTGACTATCTCCTCCATATCCTGCTGATCTTTGGCCAAGACCTTCACGTCATCCGCTAAGCCATTACTTTAAGGCGTTCCTCAGATATAGTTAAGCTATGCAGTCTATCTTGTAGCATCTGGAGTAATAAATTGAGTGTCAAGGCAAACAGTCCCATAGATAAGGGATTCCCCTGCCTGACTGATTGTCACCTCCTGCGGTGCCGTATGTAGTAAAAGCGGGCGTTAAACACTGGGCATTTCATTTCATGACTGATTGTCGTATTGGAATAGGTGTCGACAAAAAGCCGTTACAAAGTATTCTTGACGAACTTTGGCGATAAAGCCCTTGAATCGCCGCTACCATTTGTTGAGGTACCCCAGCTGCGCGCACACACCGCCAGATATACCAGTGCTGAACTCCATCAAAAGCTCTATGAAAATCCAGATTAACTGATGCCAAGGATCTATGGTGCTGTTCAAGATGGACGACCACATCTCTTTATTCCGTAAGGGCACCAACAATGTTCTTGCGTTGAAGAGCACCTCCTCATATGCTGGTTTTAGTCTGCTGGCCAAAAGCTTCGAAAAAATTTTGTAATCTGAATTAAGCAGTGTTATTGGGCGAAAGTACATCGCTGCCTGAGGGCAGTTTTTCCGCGGGAGTAAAATTATAATTCCATCCGCGAAATATTCTGGACAGCAGCCTCCATCCCATAATTCCTGTAGCACTGCAGCAAACTCACCCTTAATTATCGGCCAGGATGCAAGATAAAATTCATAAGAAAGACCATCTGGGCCAGGCTCCGTATTGCGTTACCACTTGATGTACTTCTCCGTAATGGGACCTTGTAGACTCTCCTCCGTGGACTGACTAATGTGAGCCACGGGGCTACTCAGGGCCGCCACGCTACCCATGGGTTCCGCTTGAGCCTCACCAAATAGGCGCTGGTATTGCTCCTGAAGATAAGGCAAAAGCTCGCGTGCTCCGTGTAACATAACACCAGTAGCAGCGTCAGTGAGCGATGCAATATACTTGTCCTGTCCATGAGTGCGTGCCTTGGCCAATGAATAAAAGGAGGCCTGTTCATCGGAGAGAACGTGCGACAATGGGGACCGAATGGCGCAACCCTGCAGCATTTGATCTTGTTTGCTTTTAATTGTTTCCTTTTTCTCCTGATAGTCGGAGCGACCTCGGCACCTCGATTCTGCTGCTCATGTAGATTCCAAGGCACCTCATTGTAAAATTGCAACGCCTCTCTTCGTTCACGGGAATTCTCAAAACTAATTGTTTTGAAGAATGCTTTGATGGCCGGTTTTGCCGTAACGGCCCACCATTCTGATTTACAGAACGCGCCCTGGCTCAGCGGTTAGACAGATTGGCTCTCAACAAGCCGGGCCTGGTTCGATCCCAGGCGACCGCATAGTGAGATTTGTTGTGGACAACACGGCGCTGGGGCGGGTTTTCTCCGAAATCTCCGGTTTTCCCCGCCATCTCATTCCACCGTTGCTCCATCTTCATCTCATGTACCATCAGTGCCATCGCCTGCGGTGCCGTATGTAGTAAAAGCGGGCGTTAAACGCTACACATTTAATTTTATTCTGATTTCCGGTAGGCACAGTGATAAGAGGATTTTAAAGCTGCCAATCTTTTAGCAAAATGCAATCGACAGTCCTCATCCTTAAATAGGGTTGAATTGTTTTTCCAGTAACTCCTTCCAGTATCTAGACTAGGAGCCGTGAGTTGTGGGGCACACGTAACGGCGTGGTGGTCACTAAAGGCAAAGGGATGAACATCAATGCGCTGAAAACGGAGAACCAAGGTGTCAAACAAATAAAAACGATTCAATCGGGATGCTGAAGAGCCTCGAAAATGGTAAATTGCACCGTATTACCATGCTGCAGCTCCCAGGCATCACGTAGATGTAATTGCGTCACTAACTGCAGAAGCATTGGGCTGAGATTGGCAGCACCTTTCTGATCCTTAGCCTGAAGCGTACAGTTGAAATCCCATGCAATAATACACTCTTTACCGGAAAGTAGATGGGCTGTCAACGCCTGTTGAAAGAACTGCTCACCTTCCTGTCGTGGATTGGAAACCGGAGGGAGCATAAACGTTAATCAGAGCAACGTTATCCAGCACAGACGATACGATGCTCCCCGAGGGATGTAATTGAAAATCAGAACACTGGATACCACGGAGATAGAGCAGGGCAGTGCCTCTCCCTTCTGGTCCCAAGTTAACCACATGATTATAATTATACAGGGCTGACAAATTATGCGTATTAACCTCCTGCAAGAAACACACGTCCAGTCATGCGTCGTGAGGAACTGGTGTAACAATTTTTGATTGCGTAGATTTCTAATGCCGTTAACATTGGCAGTAGCCAATATTTGAATACGAGGTAGCGTAGTCATGAGACTTCAGAAATACAAGGCAGGGAGAAACCAGTGCAGGGGTATGATAATGGTTCGGACAACTATTGAGAAACTGAAACTTTAGCTAGCGCGTCCGGTGATTTGAGACGAGAGCACTACTCGTGGTTGTCCAGGACTACCAGTTGCGTCTACTGTTACAGACACTGATTGCAATGCATCTCCCGGAACCTTACCTAACACCACCTCCATTGCAGATTTATCGCCGTCTTCTGGTGTCGGCTCATCAGCACTTTACATCGACGGTGTGACCTGCATGACTGAAGCACTCCATTCTACAGCAGACTGGGCGGTTTTCGACTTCTTGGCTTTCTTTCGTGAGTTGGTCCCAGCAGATATATGGGTAGGCTGGAGGGCGGTCGCAGCACCAATTTTACGCTAGTCCGTCATAAGAACTCCCGCCTCTGTACAAAGGGGTGACGTCACCTCCTCACGGCAATCCTCGGACCCCGTTGGTTTCGGATCAATTTGTAGTTGACTGTCGACTGTGACGGCGGACACAGGGGACATCTGTGTTACTTCTGGCAGCTCATACGACTGGATTACACTCTCTTGTACTGAGATTTCTTGTTGTGTTTCCGGGAGATCCCTGCGCGGAAGTTGTGGTACAGGTAAGACCATCTTTCTATTGGGACAGTTTTCTTTGACGTGAGTGGATTCCCCGCACCTATAGCAGGTTTTTACCTGACCAGCGTAACTCACTGTAACACGATAGCCCACAAACATAATGGTGTTAGGAATCGTGGTTTTCAGAGCCATTTTCACAGCACGAACACCAATATTCACTGGTATTTTATAAACATTGCCCCATTGCTCTCTCCGAACTTCATACAATTTACCATACTGCTCCAATTTTTGTCGTAATACCTCGTTCGGTATCACCGGCGGTAGATCAAACCCACGCGCCGTGGTGGTATTGCCTGTAGCCCTTTCGACTGTAACTATTGTACGCTCCCCGTTCGCATGGGTAAACACCGCGGTACCAGCAAACTTCTCTAACAGCCTTTCCATTAGCACCACCGAAATGAGCTTTATATAAATTCCTCGATCCCACGTAATTAACTGCAGCGTATCCACCTGGTCAGCAATAAGTTTCAAGGTATCTGCTACAAACTCATGAACTTCTAATGCCGTTGGCCTCGTCGCAGTGATCTCAAATTTCATTCGCAGAGTATTTATTCTGTCGTAGATTTCCATGCTAGCAATTGCACTATTACCGTATGAACACAAAAACAAAATCCGGCCTCAAGCTTCAGGCACGCTGAGGCACCAAGGCAAGAATAAGAAGAAATAAAATCACTGAGAGTCATTGAGTACAAACGCTGTAATTCGACCGCTAATTTCACACCGCACAACAGGCAAAACGGCGCCGCCGTATCGCATGGTATGTACGACCTTCACTGCACGGCAGATCAAGGCCGACTGGCCCATTCGTGTACTTTTTCTCTACCTATTTAATCATCATGCCTTATATCAGACACTCAGATTCCCCTCAAAACAACTATAGATTTAGATAAATCAGTTTCTATAATAAAAAGAAATATTAACTGCATTTCTGGCCTCTATATCTACCTGCAAGAAACTAATTCAAGTCATATTGGCCACCATATATAATTAAGCTTATTGAAATTTAGAGGAAATGCAGAAGGTTATGGGAAATGACAATATTTGCTCTTCATAAAGCAAATTATATTAGGTCAGCCAGAGAACTCAAACATTAAAGGCTGAGAATTTGTTTCCTTTTGAAAAAAAGTTGTAATTCTATTGGTTGGTTTCTAATAATAAGCGGTTGTCAATGAAGCCATCCGCTCTCTTGCTACCCCCGGGGCCTACTTCGGTAGGTACGGGTTTGGCGCACCCGGGGTTCCGAGCCAACAGTTTCCCTCGTGTGGACTCCTCTTCGTGGTTGAGGGAGACGGTCAACAGGCCCACCCGCGTGTAGGCCGTGCGTGGAGACCCGTGTCGGTGGAAAGGTTTATCCTGGTGGTTGAGAGATGCGTATCTGAGCTCAACAGTGTTCTTCTAAATTCGGGGGGTGCGCATTTCTAATACACCACTTTGGCTTCTGTTTCACCTAAACGGGAGGTTAGGGACTAACCCACCCCGAATTAATAGGCCAGGACTAGGTAAGTGGGACGGCCAGCTCGCTATATCCCCTGTGTAGCCCAGTCATCCCAGTGCGGTGACCCCTTGTTGGGCTCCTTGGTGGGTGGGGAGCGCTGGGGGATGAATCCTAATCCATTTAATATGGCAAACTTTAATAAAACAAATCTCAACAAAAGTGGAAAATAAGTAGTCGAGTCTTGTGGTCCTCGCTACTTATTTATTTATAAAACTGAGGAAGGTTGGATGTTCAGTACCGTGAACCGGTTCGTTATTCAGAAAGGCTAAGATAGCATTGCTGGTTCTGTGAAGGGATGTACTAAATCTCGCAATGGCACACTCCTGATCGAAGCAGTTTCTTCGACACAGCCTGCTAAAATTTTGAAAGAAAATATGCTTGCGAGCTATCCAGTACGTGTTGAATTGCACAGGACTCTGCACTGCTCTCGTGGTGTTGTAAACACACGCGCATTGGATGGTAGGTCCAATGAGGAGATTCAGGAAAACTTGGCGGAAAAAGGTGTGACAAGTGTATATCGAGTTCACCGCAAAGAACGAGGTGAACTAGTGCCCACTCGTACCCTGTTTCTTACCTTTGATCGGGTAGAACTCCCGAAAAGGATTAAGGCAGGGTATGAAGCTATTGAAGTGAGGCAGTATATACCAAATCCACTGAGGTATTTATTATCAATGCCAGCGCTTTGGCCACACAAGTGATTCTTGCAATGGAGTTGCTACTTGCATTGACTGCGGGGAAGTCAAGCATGACAATGCATGCGCTTCCCTCGCAAAGTGTGTTAACTGCAGTGGTAATCACACAGAAAACTCCAGGGATTGTCCTCGTTTTATGGAGGAGAAGGCGATCCAAGGGATCCGGGTAAGAGAGGGGGGTGTCCTTCGAGGAAGCCGGAATCTTGCGAATTCGTCAGCCTTCTACACCTAGGACCGTTACTTATAGTGCAGTTGCAGCTAAGCCGGTACCTAGAAGTGAAATCGCAACACAAACCAGCGAAATAAACGGGGAAGTAATATCGGAAAGATCAATTACTCCAAGATGAGAGCCAAAGCCACGAACACCAGCACGAACAACAGTGAGTGCCCCGACCAGGTCCAGTCCTAAGAAGAAGGATTTAGCCAATCACCGCCGAAAGCATCCACTTCAAGAACATGTGAACCGGTAATATACAATCTACCACCAAGGAAATTTAATACCTCTTATGACATAACGTACTTCCTCAAGAAAAATAGTAAGACCAGTGAAAGGAGAGCTAGCCAGCGAAAAAGTACGAGAACATCTCCGTCCACAAAATCTGAAGACTCATCTGGAGAGGACGCCGATCGGCGTCTTTCATCTTCGCCCGTCGCAGTTCCCGATCCTGTCGAGAGACTGGATTCGAATTCACCAGTGCGTAAGCTGTCCTCTTCCATTGACGATGTGGAGCGGGTGGATCCTGTCCTCGCTGCCCAAACGACAGTGAGGAAAATGCAGGAAAAACCTGCTAAAATCTCTAGCCCTGCCCCAAAGAAACGCAACAAATTGGTTCGACCAACTCTGGGCAGGCAGCTCTTGTCATGGCAAGTTATTTTATTGAAAATAGTATTTTAATGGCTTTTAGTTTTTTATGGGAAATTATAGCTTTTTATTGTTTATTGGTATTATTTATATTTTAGTCATTTTGTTTTGATATGTCTTTTTTAATTTTGACTAAGTTATATCTGGCTATTGCCATGAATCAATTTCTTTAAGGGCGCTGATGAGCAAACAGTTGAGCACCCTTATATCCATATCATCATCATCGTCATCATCATCATCATCATCATCATCATCAACATCATCATCATCATCATCGTCGTCGTCGTAGTCGTCATCGCTCTCTTGCCTTCCATATTTTGATGTTATCTTAGAATGTTGGTCTGTTAGAAGTCTAAAAGTTGCTACCGAGAATTTTCTTCGTCGTGAATTGATTCCAGTTGTTTGTTACATAGATTTTCCCATAGCCTTCCTTTTGTGTTACATCTTCCTTAAGTTTTTGATTATATGTTGTTATAGTTATTCTTTTGACAGAGAGAAATTTAGTGACTCAAATGAATTTGAAGTAATTTTACGACCTTATTTGGCTAGAAGTTCAGCTGTTTCATTTCATTTAAAATATGTGAATGTCCAAAACGGTTCATTATGGAAAATGCAAAATGTATTCTAAGTAAAAAGAACCAATCCGTGCATAAAACGTTGACAACAAATGATGCTCAACACCTTAAGACTGAACAGAATTTGCTACAATTTCAGCCCAAAACTAGTAGTTTAAGCATATTTATCAAACAAACAGATGACAAAATTTATCAACCGTTGCAATTATCACCTTTTGGTAAATGCATAACACATGCACACTGAGACAGCTCGTTGTATGCTCCTGCCAAGTCCACTATGGGACTGTATTATTTCATAGGAGACACAGGTATCATGGTATGTCTAAAACTGAAAATATATTATTTACATTGCAACATAATAATACCCACAGTAATTCAGTAAATCGGTTAGGGTTACATTTGTACACCTGACTAACTTGGGAAACGCACATACTTTCCCTTTGAAAAAAGCGTGCTAGACTCTGGTGTCTTCTAGGGAAACTAAGGTATGTTAATTACATCTTACTATGCCTTCTTTCATCCGCATATACTGTGTGGAGTTAGGCTTTGGGGTAATTGTGCTACCTCGAAAACTGCATTCATATGGCAAAAGAAATCTTACAGACCAATTCTAGGATTAGGACAACAGGACACATGTAAGCTTTATACAACTTAGGATAATGACTTTACCGTCAATGTGTATATACACCAATATCATACACGTTAAAGCAATTCAAAACTTATTTATAAATCGTTCCTCCGTACACAGTTATGACACTCGATGTAAACAATTTAGATACACCCCACAACCCATTGAATAACAGCATAAATAGCCACTGTTAACAACAGTCAAATTAAACAGTACGCTTCCTCTGGAAATAAAAGAACTGTCACAAAACAGATTTGTTATATATTAAAAAAGCGGGTTTAAACGAAAAGCATTTTATACTGTACAAGAATACTTATAATATAACATACATGCTAGTGAATTTATGTAAAACTATTGTAAATTATAGTAGTATGTACCTAATTGTTTAATTTTATTAATACTATAGTAAAGTTATTAACTTACGATAATTACTATTTTAAGTCATGCAAATAATCTGATTTGACCTAGAATTTTATATGCATTAATTTGTAAACCTTCCTTACCTGTAAATACATTGTAAATACTTTTTATAACTGACGAAACCTATTGCTACATGTGAGCTTAACGGTGAATAAAGGGTTATGATTATGGTGCTAATTACATAGGACAGCACAATAAGCCTTAAGGCTGCAGTGCATCCAGAGTTTAGCAGACTGGCCCTTTAGAAGGAAAAAAACACATGCACAATTTAGAAATGTAATACTCTGTACTTCTTAGAAAAAAATCCAGGATATGGTCTAAAAGTATAAGCTTTATTACATAATTTAACGAAAAATGGTACTTTTACAGTCATCACAATTTATAATGCTGTTTTTCGATTCATCTTTTTTCTAACTAAAAGGAATCATGCAATTAAATTCCTAAACCAGATAAATTTACAGGTGGTCAAAAAACATAAAGGCCAATAAGTTATTATCTCTGTTTTCCAAAATATTTTAAGGCCTATTGCTAACCCAACTATTAAAATAACTTGTTGAACTTCTCCACTTTCACACTTTATAGTACTACTCAAACCTCCTTCGAATAATCAATGTGATACGCGATACTTATGATGAGAAAAGAGTCTGCCTGGGTTTATTTATCAACAGGAGAATAGTTTTTGATAAGATACGGCTCGATGGTCTCTGTATAAATTTAAAGATCATCTTTCAGACACATATTACCAGCCATTAAATTATATGCACCATTTAAAAAAAAATACACAGAAGTTGTTTCAAAAATTTACGGTGTAGTTGCAGTAGAATCACAATGGAGTATATAGAGCCACTTCTGTACGTAGCTTATACCTCCGAATTCCCAGTAAAAGAACAACTAACAAAAGGTCAGTTTGCTGAAGCAGTGCTCAGCAAAGGTAACAATGAAAAAGCAACTGCCTGAGCAGTCGATTTCTTTACGGGATGATTTCACCATTGGTGCAGAAAATAAGGAGTTCTGATGAATACCTTAAAATAAAAATTGGCCGTATACAACCTTACGAGAAACTTAATTTTTCAACCGATAGAAATGGATAAAGTTGAAATTGCTTTAGAGCAATCAGATATTGAATTAACTTTGAATTCGAAATTAACGTGGAACCAACATCTATTTGAAATTATCAAGAGATGCATACATCACATTAAACAATAAAAGCATAATTTCACAAAAACTGCCCTTAGCTTTGCAACATAAGAGAATGATCCGTCTATAGTTATTGATTGGGCCTATATGGCAGTACGCATGCTCTATATAAGGTTGTGCTGCATATTCTCAAATGAGATAAGTGTAAGTTATACAAAACATATGCCATGTTGATGACTGGTCCTCCCTGGTATGTGCGAAACCTCATGCTGTATTACGGCATAAGAATTTCGGAGGTTATTGAAGTGCTCTGAAGGAGCTATAGTAAAATACAGAGCACGTTCAACACATGTGAACCAACTACTTCAACACATTTCATCTAATTATCCTCCAAATCCGGCACTGGGAAGACTGAAAGGAAGACACTCTGATCCAAGATTTACGCTAATATTTCCATTTGAACTTCAGAACCATCGCTGGATGGCCTCCTTGGTACACGTTTCAAACTACTATTGCATTACGCATTATATTTGAAAAAATATGAAATATTTACTTTTGAATAAGGAGTTAAATTTTACTTGGATTGAAAAAGGCAAATGAGTAGGAATTATCTTAAAATTTTCATATTACATCTTACAGTATGTGGAACTTAAGTTACAAAGATATGCAATAATTACATACATATGCACACACAAAACTCATAACTGCTGGTCATTTTTTAAACTTTTTTGTTGTATTTTGTGCCTCAAAACATATGTTTCCGGTGAAATTTTCATATCGAATTTTCTGGTACAATGCTATGTCTTTGGAATTGTGTGTTATATTCAGAGAACTCATTTTCGTTGAAATCTTGAAGCAAATTCTTAGGTTGAATGTATACATTTACAGTTCGGCCGTTCTATCTCCGGCTCTGACATTTCTCGAGAGGGGGAAGCAGGCTGTTGCCAGTTCTTTAGGGGGAATTTCAAGCAGAGGAACAATGCGTATTTTAAATATTTCATGTATTTGCATATTTCACGAACTTGTAGCCATATTATTATAATAGCGATAATAATAGGACTTACGAACTTCGGAATTCACGCACGAAAATTATACCAAAGAAAGTTCACCAGCGCAAGCCGCTATAAGACCACGTGGCTCAAACAAATTTAAGCTGGCAACACGGTGTTTGGTTCGGGAGCCACGCCTACCAGCGACAATGCTGATTGGCGCTAGCAGACAGTTTTAACTTTCTGACCACAACACCGGATGTAGCGACTCCCAGTACTACCAACAGATGCAGTTAGTGTGTGTATGAAAGGTGTGAATGAAATATTCGAATAGAGTGGTGTTGAAATAAATATCTTGCATTATGATGAAATTGTAAATTGTATTTCAGTGTTTTAAAGCTAATATAGTCCTATATTTTAATTCTAAAGATAATTTTGAGGATATGTTTTCAATTGCTCATTACTGTATGTTGGTACTGTTAGCTTTCCCCTTCCAGCTTTTACAGTAGCAAAACGTCAGAGCCGGAGATACAACGGCCGCACTATACCTATGTTGGTATATATAAAGGAGGTATCTGATACATGCAATGACAGATGATTCCCCATTCCTTTACACAATATGCTTAAAAATGCTTATTCTCTACCTACTTCATGTAAATTAACATCTTAAAGAAGTACGTTTACCAACAGATGCAAACGGAATGTGACAATGTATTTAAACAATAGGCATCACTTTTAAAAGTGTTCACTATGCTTTAAATTCTTTTCTCTCCGCATGGTCCAAAGAGAGGCAAATATATACTGATAAGTATAAGAATCAGAAAATTCAGGCAAATAAATAGGAATGTCTTTGAAATGTTCACTCCACAAAAATGTATTTGAATAATTGTATTTTTAAAGAGATTTACATGTTGATAGTAAGATTCTGCCAATCTGTTAGGTTTCCGAGTAACGAAAAGGTCTTCCCAATGAAAAGGGCTTCTGAAAAATTTACAGAACAATTTATTTTTACGAAAATATCTTAGGTACATGGTACTTTAACTACTTAGAACCATTCCTGAAAATCCGAAAATTTCATAGATGTTCCATGCAAAGTGTAGTCCTATTCGGCGGGCTTTTAATGTAATTTGAAAATGTGTTTACCTACAGGCGATCTTTAACTGCTTTGTTTCACAGCATCCCAGTCTCCAATGGAGGTAAAAAACCAGAACCTTAATTTTGCTCAGATACTTCTTTATCAGGCTCGATTTCTTTTACGTGACGCAAATTTAGGACACTGAATCACCAGTATTACTTTCCTTCCATAAAGAACTATGCTCCGGATTTTTATGTCTGAGAAAAAACCTGTCGCCATTTGTCGCGTTGAACACGCGATCTTGAGAATCAAAGCTCTGCTCGCAGGTTACCTGCAGACCGTGGAGGGCGACTGGTGCGTCCCTTGAAAATCTCCGTGTCGCATTCTTTAAAGATCCTGAACTTAACTGTAAAGCAAGCTTAGCATTTAACCAACCTCTCATATTTGAGTTGTACTTTTAAAACACACACATTAACCTTTTTGAAAATTTGTTTTGGTAATTTATATCCCCAACGTTAAGTCACGTCGGACGATGAAAGAAAGCGATGAAGTGATGCTCAAATGAGTCTGGGGTCCTTGAAGCTTAGAGTTACCCGACATTCGTCTATCAGGGTAAGGGAAAACCTCGGAAGATGCCTTTTAGAGGTAACTCATCCTAACCCACATTCAAATTCGGGATTTTTTTTATTCAGGTGGATATCAGGAATATAAATATGTATTAGAATACAATAGAATAGCATATTTATTGTGACATAATGGTTACATTGTGAGCATAAGCTGGTAATCTGGTGACTCGTCAGGTTATATACGACTATAAAACAAGAATTAACATAAAAGAGAAAACTAATTCTAATATGTTGATTGGATACAGCTTATTATTTATGCAATATAAACTGTGAGTATTTATAATATTGTGTCATCTATTAATTCTTGTATGGAGTAATATGTCTTATCTAATAATATTTCTTTTATACTTTAATGATCAATTTTGAACTCTTTATTTCTTTGAATCTTTGAGGCAAATTATTATATATTTTATACCCATATAATAGGGTGTTTTTTCGTATAGTGTTAGTCAATGCATTGGGTATTTTATGCTGGATTCTTTACGAGTGCTGTAATGATAACATAAATTTGTCATAAGTTTTAGATACATAAGTAATTAACTCTAAAGCATATACAGAATACAGTGTTAAAATATTTAATTTTTTATATAATGGGTTGCACGAATCTTTAAAGCTAGCGTGTTACATTATGCGAACTATCTTTTTTTTTTTAAATTTTAAATACTGTTTCCCATCCAGATGCGTGTCCCCACAATATTATACCATAGGATAAGATGAATGAAAATGGCTATAATAAACAATTGTTTTGGTTTCTATATTCATTATATGTGTCAGGCATAAAAAATTATAGCAGGCCGAATTCAGTTTCTTGGCTATATTTTCAATATGGATATTTCATTTCAAATATTGATCAATGTGTATTCCTGTCTTACTATAACACTTTGTAGTATTGTTCTCTAAGTTATCCTGTTACAAATTAGCATTCTTAGCACTTTCAAATCGTATAACACTAGCTTTTGTTTTATTGAAGCTCATACCATTATCAGTGAACTATTTATCTAATTTATTTAATGTGTTTCTTATATAGTTTGCAAACTATGTTGACTTATATTTTGTAAAATAATTGACGTGTCGTCTACATACAATATTGGATTCCTACTTACACCATGAGATAAATCATTGGTGTACCGTATATAAAGCAGAGGACCCAGCACAGAGCCTTGCGGTACACCACTATTGTTTGTTTTCCATTTTGATTTATAAATTCCAGATGTATTATAGTAATTACACTTTGTTTACTACTGGAAGGTATGACTGAATCCACTTTAAGTTTTGATCCTTTATATTATAATGTTCAAGTTTTTATAATAGAATTTGATGACTTACGCAGTCAAAAGCCTTTGGAATGTCATAAATTACTGCAGCAGTATTTTTCTGTAAATCTAAATTTAGTGGTATTTCTTTTTCTAAAACCATTTTGGCAATCGTTTAATATTTTGGCCCTAAAAATCCACACACTCACTCGTTTAATATTTTATTTTTTCAAAAAATCTCTTAGTCTAACATATACCAGTTTTTATAATATTACTGAGAAACTTGTCAAGACTGATATTGGAAGATATTTTTTTGTTCATATGCACCACCTTTGCGCAAGGGAGTTATTAATGCATACTTCATTCTTTCTGTAATGAAAGGATTGGTTAAATGTTTTTTTTAAGTGGCTCACTTATTGTATTCTGTGTGTTAGATCATCCCATGCACAGGAATTCATTCGTTTCAAAGTTGAAATATGTTTTTACGTCATCTGTTGTTACATATCCAAGATCAAAGACCTGTGGATTGGGGTTACTCTTTTTCACATTCTTAAGAGCATGAAGCATGCATGGTGGTGTTTTCCGAATTATATTAGAAATATTTGTAAAATATTTGTTCAACGATTCAGCCATATCTACTGTAATATTATTACTTAATGATTCACTTTGTTGCTTATTTCCTAGCCCTAATTCACATTTAATTAACTGCCATGCCGCCTTGCTTTTATTATGAACTTTTCTTATAAATTTTTCAATAGCCACTTGTTTGGCTTTCTTTATAAATTTTATATAAATTTTACTATAACACGATTAGTAGCTTTCTAACTGTAAGTTATTTGACTTTTTGGTAAGTCTATACAATAATCCTTTCTTTGCACTTGATACTCTGATACCAGGGGTACATCAACGAGAAGTTTTTATATTCTTCTTTGCATACTATTTTAGGGAAACAATGATTATAAACAACAAAGAATTGATTTAAAACTGCATTTAAATTTTCATCAACAGTTCGTGATATGTCAAAAAACCAACTTGTATCTGAAATTAGATTTTTAAAATTGATTATGTTTTCGTCACTAGATAGGCGCATCGTTTTATATTTTTCATTTTTTTACATTTGTTATACATTCATACGGAAAAATGATAATTAGTGCTGTATGATCAGAAAGACCAGTTTCAACTGTGCTGCAATTTCCACTTTTATATAAAGTATTAGCAATTATATTATCAATACAAGGATTAGTTTTGTTGGTTACTCTAGTTGGTTCCTTGCATTGAGGACTAAACTCATACATTTCAATAACATTTAAGAATTTGTTTACCATTCCCTTCTTTAATGAACAGTGTGAATTTAGCATATCATATTGCTATCAGCTGCAATTATAACGTGTTTACCTTTTTTGTGGAGTTTTATTGATAGATTTTCATGTTTCTAAAAAAGACTTCAAAAGTGTTGTAATGAGGCACTCTATATATATAGAGATAGCAATGATCTTCAGCTCAAGTAGTTCAATTACGGATATTACGAACATATTGTCCCGAGGCCGTTATCTACGATAGCGCGGCTAATGTACACAAAGAGGCGGCAGATAACTATAGCGACGATAAATAACAGACGGATTGGGTATCACGGAGGTAAAGGACTTGCCCGCATAGATTGCCCTTCTCGGTAGAGTGGTAGTAGCCTGTTTGCCTAACGTTCAAGAGATCCCGAATTCAAATCTCGGTCAGGTCGGGTTATATGGTTAAGGTTTCTCCGGGGTTTTCCCTTATCCTGAAAGACTAATGTCGGGTAACTCTATGCTCCATGGGCCCTGGTGTCATTTGAGCATCATTTCACCCATTCCATTCATCGTCCGATATGACTTAACGTTGGAGGACGTAAAATAAAACAACCAACAGGCATTGATTAAGTTACGCATCTGGAAGGTGATGGAATATTCGGATTACGTCATTAGATGCCTAATTTATTCCAGAAACATCAAGTGATTGTACAGAACTGTCTGGAATTCTGAATGAGATATATAAGAGATTGTGACACGCCAGCGGACAGTTGTAAAACGAGAGTGAGTAGCGAGTCGTGAGTAAACAGTAAACAGCTGTGAACAAATGTTGTGCAACGAGAGCTGATTGTTATTGTCATCAACCTTGGTAGACTGTGTATGTGTGATGTAACGTTGTTACGTTAGAATTGAACAGTGTATCTCTACGGAAATAAAGAACATTTAGAATTTCAGCAAATTGGTATTTTAATTCTACGAACCCACAAAGTCACAATATGGTGTTCTTGATATATTTTTAGATCTTCTGTTATTTTTAATGTCATTTTTTTACTTAAACAGCTTTTAACTAATATGCATGAACCTCCCTGCTGTCCTGTTTTTCTATAATAACAGTCAACTACATCATAACTTTGTAGTTTATTTAGTAATTTAATTTCTATTTTTTTTTAACCAGTGTTCATTTAAACATATAACTGAGATATTGGTGAAACATAATTCTTCCAGAAATATTTCCAATGTTTCTACTTTTGTTAGAGAGTAGAGGAAACAGTACCAATAAAACAGATCGCGGAATTCATTGAAAGTTTCAAATGAACTCTCTCCTTTTAGAAAAGGTGCAACAAATTAATATTGTGTATTCACCAATTGGTTAAACTGTGGTATTCACTGAAATTATGTATGTGTATTTTCGGGTAATTCACAAGTTTTTAAGTTGGCAGAGCTTTTTGTGCGTCAGTAATCTGATCAGTAATGGTAACATTGGAGGTTGTGTTTGATTACTAATACGGAACAGGGGAAGAATATTTTATAAAAGTTTTAATATTAAACGGCTTAAATATGATGTCCTTAGCACCCAAGAAGGATGGAGGTCCGAATGCGAAGTTTTTCGAGTCACCTGAAACTATTTCTTTGTTTGATGGAATCAAATCCTGGCTGCAAAAGAACTGCAAAAAGGTAACAAAGCAAAGCCGGGCGTATCATTTCCGAGAAGGTTGTATACATTACAGTGATGTTTGTTGTTCTGTCGAGTTAGTGGCTTCTAGGTTAAGAGTGTTATGATCATAGGTAATGTTTTGTAAATGCATAATTTCAAGTGAAGTTAATTTTATATGTGGAACGAATACGAAAGGTTTGCCGAAATTATTCTGGTATATATTGGCCTTCTTGTTTCTAAACATTTTCTTATAGATATTAATTATCACCCTCCCTAAATTTTCGGTTTGCTATGTTGAACCATGAACTTATTGGTCCTTGGAAAACTGCAACTTCCCTCTCATCCCACTCATGACTTTACCTCCGAGCGACTGTGTAGTGACGACAGGTTTTCCATCACCTTCCTACGCATGTTTTGGACGTGATTGAACCAATGAGGGGGACGTTGCTAAAATTGCTCTCCCATGATCATCTCGCTCTTTGCTGTCAATGTTTGTCATGTTACAGTCAATAAATGAATTGCTGGAAGTGTTCACTAATGTAAAGTTTAACTAAACTAAGTTAATGTTTTAACTGAACCTGAGGGTAAATCTCCTGGATGTCGATGGGCTCTTGAAATGGTTTGTCTTGCTTACATTTGTAGTCTTGGCAAAATGGGTATTCTGCAAAATGTGGTTCTGTATGATGCTGCCTCTTGATAACAGTAAAAAGTAAGGTGAACCTGAGCCTGCCAACTCTGCTGCCGGCCTCATGCCCACATATGCAAAGCATAGGTTTGTGATCATCCAACCAATATGGGCAGAAGATGTGTTCAGCATCTTGGCACCCCAGGAAGAAATGTGCCTTTCTACACCAGGGTTGGCTACCTATTGTAGCTCAATTTGCTCACAATACTGAGTGGGCACCGGTCCTATACCTGGGACTTAAAATCTGCATTCCACAGGGATGGGATTGATCTTGGGCAAATTTCCTTGGCAGAGAACCAAAACACGACACTCTAGGCCACTATGCCATGGTGCAGGATGCTGCCTCTTGATAGGCGATGCCAAAGTGATTCCCAGTATGACAGTGTTGTTAGCAAATATTTGTTATTGGGTTCACAAAATGCAGCTGTAGTTTACAGTTAAGTGGGCCATTGTATTCAGTGCACCAGTGAGTGTGAATCATGCTGGCACACTTCATAAGCTCAATTAAAGCGACACCTCTCGCTGATCATAGTGGTGTAATGTCATTTGTTCTTTAGTGACCAGGTCAATCAGTCCTAGGATCCAATTTCCTTCCACAGTGTAGCTACGATGATACTTCCTCCCATTTTTCATTTGTTGATCTGAAAATACATAGCCAGCACCACCTATTTTTCCCCTGTCTAAGTACTTATTGTTTATTGAGAATAAGCGCACCAGTAAGTAGTTGAACCAATCAGATAATGCTCTTGGCTTATGCTTGCTTCTGCAATGGAACAGTGGTGGTTTGCTTATACAAGAATGCTTGGGCTTAGGTGAGTGTAACTAGGAGTACTTGGACAGGTGCTAACGAAGAATTCTTGAACAAAGTACCCTGATTACGGACTCACAGTAACTATTCAGGTCTTCACCTACATGAAAATATCTCATCTACGGTCCCATTTCTTGAATAGCATGTGTGTTCTCAATTAACTTTCGTCATATAGAAATTGCATACATTGTTGCTTATCATGACACAATGATAAGAGATCAACAGTATATACAGTGAAACACAACTTACAGAGATTTACTGAATGGTAGGGACTGAACAGGATATTAATATTCACAATGAACAGTAAAGGGAGTCTGCTTCTAACAATGGAACATGTGTTGGATAAATATAGTTTTAATACAATCTATATGACATGTCTTGGACATTGGTGCAGAGGTTGCCAGCAAATGGCTCTGCAACTATCAAGGTTACATGCACGTGAGCAGCTTTGGCAGGTTCTCTCTGCACTCGTTTCAGCTGGTGCAATGTTTGACTTAGAAGAATATTTGTAGGACATAAAGTAAAGAATATGCCTTATTTATTTGTTTTAAAGCACTAGGGCACAGAAAGGCTAATTTGTATGTGAAAGGAATATGTGTTAATAGATTTAATTTTCAAATGAGTAAATTCATAATGTTCATCAAGAATGTGATAATTTTTAATTATTAAGCCTTCCAAGCTTTTATAGTACCTATAGGTTCATTATATATCAGTTGCAAGGCATTGTGACAGAGAAACAATTTTAAAGGAAATTCAGCTTCACAAAAATGTGTGTAAATAATAGGTCTAAAAGTTGGGAAAAAAATCCTTGGTAGCTCTTTGTAGTCACATGACTGTGGTGGGAGGGGTAGGCCAGATTACACTCAACTTCTTCCATTTCTAACCATGAATCCAAGTCTGAAGCTACATTGTAAACAATATTACGAGCATCATTATTCAACTACATGACAGAGCACTGAGGCATATTGACTTTGTGACACAGCACTGCATTTGTTTGTTATCTTGTTTATAGAAGAGTGAAATTTTAGTAACCTGACATACAGGAAGTGATGATACACAAATAGAGCTCTGTGTCTGATATGGAAGGTTAGCTAATTATTATATATAATTATTACCATTGCAGTTGCTTGACATAAAGGGATTTTGATTTCCTCTTCTTTCTGCTTGCCACAGTATTCAATCACGTTATATATGCTTGCCGATGTATGATACATTGCTGTAATTACATCTGAACAGAGTGTATATTCATGTCTTGTCGTGTGTGTGTGTGTGTGTGTGTGTGTGTGTGTGTGTGTGTGTGTGTGTGTGTGTGTATGTATGTGTGTGCACGCGTCGTGCGTATGATAAACATCTCTCGTTGACACACCTTCCGATACATGTTCACACTTTTCCATGTAGTATGTGCCATCTTCTTATGCCTACATATAATCTAGCAGAACCTGTAGCTACTCCCATTGCTTATGTTAATTGTAAAGATTCTTCTAGATCCCTCCTCTCACTTTCCTCTACAGTACATTTTCCTGTCTGCTGCGTCTCTCACTCGCCAATATTTCAGGTAAAGCACTAATGCAAATGAATTGCAGTATATGCAGTATTACTGATTTCTCTATTGCAGTATGTACAAACAGATCCTCCTACCAGCAAAGGATTAGCTGCATTAGTCATTCAGTTGATTCAGTTCCAAGAGGATAATTTGGGCAAAAACGTGAGCAAACCTCCACTTACAAGGCTACCGGTAAGTTGAAATATTATTTGTAAGACATGGAGCTTGGAATGGCCGAAAGTTCAACATTTTTAACTTTCAGCTATGTATTGAAATATGATTAGCATGCTAATACTAATGGTTTCCACACATTTTTTCTGTGTACAAAATTTTTGAATTTTTGTTTGAACATTAATTTTTTTCTGTTTTAATTTTTCTTAATTATGTGTTTATGTATTGCAATACAACAGTAGTTAATTTTCCATACTGTTTACAAAGTGAAGTGATATTCCAGGACTCTCAGGTAATGAGGGTGTTTGTTGGCTTTGTAAGTTTAATAATCTTTTATAATAACTTGTATTTACCTTTGCAATTTTAACAGTTTATCTTTGATATTTTTGCCCATTGCAAATAACAAAATTATATAAGCTTGAATTGTGTTTCCATAATATCACTTTCAGTTGATTGTGAAAGTTTTCCAGATTCTAAACCCTTTCAGTGTTTATGATTTAATGTAATGGTCTACTGATTCAACAAAATTATATATTAAGGGAGTGCACCTTGCCTTTTTCCTTGAGCTCTTATGCCACTGATATAGATCAGCAAAAGTAATCAAATGAGAAAGTACTTTGGAGTTATTTGCATTGGATAGTTTTGCAGGGATTGAAGAGAGTAGCAAGTGTTACAGCAATGGTTAGCAGCCCCTTTTGTCTAATGACTCTTTTTGTCTAAGGTTCTCACTAGAGTGTCAACTCGCTTCATTAAATGTTCTTCCTTCCCAGGACATAAATCGAAAGTAATCTATTCTTTATTGTTTGTTTGGAATGGTTAATGGGACCTATAATGCATATTATAAGCAATATTACAAGGAAACTCTGACATTCCAGGCAGCGCCATGGCTCAGTGGTTAAAACGCTTGGCTCTCACCAAGGCAGCCCGGGTTCAATCCCAGGTGACAGCAAAGTGAGATTTGTGGTGGACAACACGGCGCTGGGGCGAGTTTCCTCCGGGACCTCCGGTTTCCCCCGCCATTTCATTCTACCGCTGCTCCATCTTCATCTCATGTATCGTCAGTGTAAACGCCTGCGGTGTCGTATGTAGTAAAAGCAGGCGTTAAACACCACACATTTCATTTTCTGACATTTCAAATCAGCTTGTTGTTTTTTCTGATGCATTAATATTCAAAGTATATGAATATTATAAATTTAAGCAGTGATAATTGAAATATTAAAAACTTTAAAATTATACAATAAGTCAACTGAGACACCCTTCGTTTCATATACCACAAATTTTCTTTCAACGTGTTTAGCCACCACTTAAGGCATTATCAACAAATTGTTGACTGGCTAGAACTTTGGTGTTCCAGCTGATCATGTTTCTCCAGAGATAAGACATCTGGTGACCATAATCAGCTGGAACACCAAGATTCTAGCCAGTTGACAATCTCTTGATAATACCTTCAAGTGGAGGCGAAAGGCATTGAAAGGAACTTTGTAGTATGTGAAGTACAGAGTGTCTTAGTCAACTCATTGTATAATTTTAATATTTCATTACTTCTGTGTTAATTTCAATTTAGCTGTTAAAATTGACATTAAAAACTTTGTTAGCCTTTAAAAATTATTTTACTCTACTTGTTAATTAAGAGTATATGTTTCAAGAAGAGGTTCTCCTCATCCTTAGCTGATAGGTGACTGTACCAAACATCTGCTTTCTTTTTTCCATATTGTTTGGTGTGGTGATGTTCCCATTGGCGAATCATATGAATTCTGATGTTGGTGTTTCAAAATTCTTGACTGTTCATATTCTTTGTAATATAAATATTTTCCCTAGTATTAGTTTCCTAATCCTTGTTTCATATAAGCTTGCCCCGTATCTCTTAACGGCCACTTGACCTTATCACCTTTCATTGGCTTCTATTGCAGTATAGACTGTTGTGCAGTAAAAATTAGTTTGTTATTTAACATGGTGATATATCTTTATATGTTGGAAGAGAATTGTCAAATTTATATTTTCGTAACTGTTTTAAATAAACGTATTACACAACAGAGTTGATTTATCTGAAATGCATGTTGATTCTTAAACAAGTAAAGAGGAGGTTTCTTTGCTCTCAAGCATATGGCACGATAGCACGTGATTTAGCTATAGTAATGACATATTTGTTTATGACTTTTATCACTGACCTTATTTTAAACTGGATTATAGTCCGGCCGTTGTATCTCCGGCTCTGACGTTTTGCGATTGCAAGAGGTGGAGGGGGGGAGGTTAATAGTACCAACATACAGTAATGAGCAATTGAAAACATATCCTCAAAATTATCTTTAGAATGAAAATATAGGACTATATTAGCTTTAAAACACTGAAATACAACTTACAATTTCATTATCATGCAAGATATGTATTACAACACCACTCTATTCAAGTATTTCGTTTACACCTTTCACACACACTAACAGCATCTGTTGGTAGTACTGGGAATCTCTACATCCGGTGTTGTGGTCAGGAAGTTAAAACTGTCTGCTAGCGCCATCAGCATTGTCGCTGCTATGCGTGACTCCCGAACCCAACACTGTGTTGCCAGGTTAAATTTGTTTGAGTCACGTGGTTTTAGCTGCTTGCGCTGGTAAACTTTCTTTGCTTATATTTTGCGTGCGTGAATTCCGATTTTTAATGTTCGTAAGTCCTATTATTATCGCTATTATAATAATATGGCTCCTGGTTCGTGTAATATGCAAGTACTGAAATATTTAAGATACACATTATTCCTCTGCTTGAAATACCCGCTAAAGAACTGGCAACAGCCTGCTTCCCCCTCTCGAGAAATGTCAGAGCCGGAGATAGAGCGGCCGAACAGTAGTCATATACCGCTATTCGAAGGTGTGTTGTGCCAGTGCGAGAGCTAAATTATTTTATTGATCGTTTATTGCACGTGTACTTATTATATATAATGGCAGAGTCTACTGCCAGTTTTTCGCTGGAGCATCGCAAGGAAAAACCTTTACAAAGCAGCGAAAAAAGAATTGTGTAGCATGTGTTTAATGCACTCACAGAGAAGAATCCGTCTTTGTCAGTGAGAGAAGTCGAACAGCTGTGCTCTGAACTTACAGGTGTGTTAGATACGTAGGAACATCGTGACATGAAATTGAAACAACAGGAAAACTTGCTGTGTAGCAAATACGTTATTTAAGGACAATCAGATTGTACTGGGATACAAATTGCAAAAAATACTACCTTGACAAGACTTGGGTGAATGAAGGGCACACATGTATGGCGTCACACGACTTTTAAGACTGAAAGACAGGCATTTTTGCAAGGTATGTGTGCTGGTTTTAAAAAATCCCAGTGGAAAAGGCCGAAGGCCTTTCATTATAAACTTGTTTCAGTTTCATTGCTCATTCATTCAGTTTCAACTTGCTCAGTTTCATTATAAACTTCATTATTTTTGCATGCCTTCATATTCTTATTTGTGTGATTTTATCTATGTTCCTGGCAATTATTAGGTATGACAATTCCTTTCTTGGAAGTGTTGAAAACAGTGTTGTTATAATAAATAATAAAGTAAGTGTTGTTTAGTGTCATTAATCGACTCCCTTTAAATTTAATTAGGTATGATGTTTACTGCAGTTTTAAATGTGACGGGAAGGCACCACCTATGGCCTATAACGCAAAAGCATTATTCAATTAGGATGAGAGGGAAGGTAGTTTGCATGCGGAGTGTTACATGTCAGCGGGGCAAGATTATATGAAACAGAGATAAGTTTTATTTCTTTGCTAATTATTATGACTAGGTTAAATTCAGGGAAGGTTCTCTAAGTTTTATACAAAGATTGTTAAAGAAAAAAGAATTAAAGTAGCTAAATGGGTTCCTTGAAGATTAAGCTTTGCAATAGTAAGAGCACATGATCAAAAATTGATTTTGGATGAAAAAATATCAAATTTTAAAAACCTAAGCTTTTGCCATCTGTCTCTATATGAGTGAGAGGCAGATAGTAAGTTGTACAGTTATGACCACACATTATTCATACTCTTGGAAGATATTGCGTGATTTATTAAAGTAACAGTGATTATGCAATACATAGTTTATGCTTATTTGTTAGTAATTAAGTTCTTTAAGTGATGGTCTTGACAAAAAAAGGTTTTGGAAAAGTTTATAAAATAATTATAATTGTTCTTTGTAATTGCTTTTCTACAAAGCAAACAATTGTTCAGTGAGTGAAGTGCGTGTTTCATGAAACCAACACTGGCAACAAACACATTGGATCCAATCAAATTTATATTTGTCTCTTTGTGGTCTTCATTACAACCAACACACTCATTAGCCAAATTTATAATGCAGTCTACTTTTAATCTGGTTGACACATTTGTTTTATAACCAACTTTTGCTTCAATATTTACCTTCTGTTGAATTTTATTGGTGGCCTTATCAGTTTTCATCTTTACCCTCTCGGTATTGTGGGGTGGGGAGGGTGTCAGGTAGAGCTTAAACAATATGTAGTTATTATGTGTACTTGGAGGAATGTAGTAACAGTAACATCAAAATTAATTTTAAAAAAAAACAATTTGCAGTCAGTTTTTTTGACACTTCATCACTTTCATTCTTATATTATTCAGGGACTAGTTTCGGGAGCTGTCGCTTCCATCTTCAATCTGTATCCAACTATCGTTTGTAGTCGTCTGCTCTCTTCTCTCTGGCGGTGAAACTATGAACCTAATAAAATTATCTACTGTGGGATTTCAAAGTTCATTACTTGGTCCTTATTTTTCCATATGAATATGATCTTCCCTGTCAGTTTATATTGGTTTATCACTCCTTTTAGTCATTTTGGATTTGTGTTAATGTCATGGATTTTGTTCCAAAAATGAAATGTTACTGCTGATTTATCTTCATGTTTCAATCTGATATTTCTAATTCTTACAACTTACTTCTTACAATTCTTACAACTTATTTGGTATATTCCGGATCTGTTAATTGGTGGAATTTCATCTTTTGTTTTTGAAAGTAACTAAATTTGAAAATTGCTAAATTCAGTTGAAAGTAAGCTGGGTTTTCCCATACTTCATGCAACAACAAAAAGTATTGACCCTGTTTGAAGTACTACCTTAAAGTAGTACCTGGGAAAATAGCTTTGCATTTGTTTATCTACTGCCAAAGGAGAAATTATGCATATTGTGGGTAATGACTGCAGGCTGCATACGAAATTCGTAATCTAGTTGTTGTCTGGGATATGATGGTGAGTACCATTATACAGTGTAGTATCGTGTCATAAAGAGGGTGTCTCATTAAGCAATTTTTGAACATAGAAACTCCAAGAAGAGTCAGTATGAAACGGTTATAAACTCACAAAGCACTAAGATAGTCCACAATGTGTGTTACAGTTACAGTTCTAAAGGAAAAGTAAAATGGTCTAGTTCTTCCTTTGTACAGTGGTTAGAATGGCTACAGTAATAGCAAAAAATGAAAGAATAGGAAACATGATTGCTAAACAATTTGAAAACTACTATTTTGGGCAGATCAGTTTCTACTCTTGAAAAACAATGGAATTAGAAAAATGTATGCAACATTTTTTTAAGTGTTATTCTAACAATGAAGAAGCTGTATGTGGTAAAGTTTAATATTAATTTTGGTGGTGGATAGGAAATGTTTTGGAAAATATTAAACAAAATGTGATTTAGTTTAAAAAATGTAAGAATCTGTTGCAGATTTTGGTGCAATTTCAGGATGTAATTGCTTACAGAACAGCCTATTTATGAATTCTAAGATATAACAAAAATGATCCCAAGAAACCTGTGGTTTGTGCAGATGAATCTTGAATACATATTTACTGTATTATAAGAAGTATTGGCAACATGTCAATATTCTTGAAGTTTTGGTGAATAAATACTGGGAGAGAATTATAGTCATTCATGCTGGCAGTGAGATGTGTTTCAGAGCGGAATTAGTGCAATGACTCTAAATCTGCAGCAGAAGTTTAACATAGTGAGATGAACAATATCAGCTGCATAACATTGTTCAATGAGAAGGCTATCAAACCTCTCATCAGCAGCATTGTTATGCTGGAGAATTCACCTTATTACACGTACAGGAAAACAAATCTAACAGTGACATCTGGGAAAGAAAATATTGTTGCATGCCTACAGGATGATGGAAGAGTTAACCAAAATGAAGATTTTTAGGAATTGTCAAAGCAAACAAATTACCTCGAGTGTTTACAACAGATAAACCTTTGTACTTCAGACTGCCATCACTGTAGTCTAAATCCCATCTACTGATTATGAATATGAAAAGAAAACAAAATAGCAGAAGAAAACATATGTTCCATTAATTTTAATACACTTAAAAGTGTAAACCAGACAGCATTTAAATGATATCATTGAAGGGAACTGGAAAAGCAGTGAAGTTTATAGAACAATAATACTGGCTTCAAGATGCCTAAATGAAAGAAGAAATCGAAAAATGGCAGTCAATAGGCTTTCCATTTATGAAGTCAATGACTTGTGCACAAGCATGTGCATGCACACACACACACACACACACTTGGTTAAGGGTAGAAGCATCATTTACGTTGTTTTATATTTCAATTTGTTTATCTTTTTATATATAAAATCTATATTAAAACCATTAATTAAAGCAGTATTAATAAAGTGTTTACATTTTCTATTAAATTCCTCTTTAATTAGGGGTATATTTATTAACCTGTAAACAGCATATTTATGTGAAAAAGGGTTAAATTTATTTTTTATGTAATTATCAATATGAGTTGAATTTCTATAAATGCCAAAGTTTAGTTTGTTATTTTTTATCTTTAGTTTTAGAAAATGAAGTCAACCATTATTTTCAATATCTAATATGAACTTTAGAGCTTTATCCTGTAAATTTAGAAGTTCTAAAGCATTATTTATGTTGAGATTTAACTGTATTGGAACACCACAGTGAAGCGAAAAATTATTAAATTTTAGATGAGTCATATTTCTTACACATCTGCTTCACTTTCGTACCTATTTTGAGGACATGTTTCGCAAATCTTCGTTTGCATCTACGGCTCTTGTGCGACTGACGCTAGATCCAGCGGTGTGGGTAATTCTGGGGTTGTTGCTGCCATCTGTTGATTTAGTGATGAACTGAAATGTGGGATTCTCTTCTAGCGGGATTTCAAAGTTCATTAGTTGGTTCCTATGTTTTTCTATGTATATCCTCTCCCATATGACGAGTTCACTATGTTTTTGTACGTATTTTAGTAATTCTGTGCTATCTTCAATTTCATGATTTTCAGACCAGAAATGAGCTGCTATTGCGGACTTATCAATATTTTTGTATCTTAAGTGCCTGAAGTGTTCTTTCTTTCTAGTGCCTATGTTTCTTTTTGTCCTCCCTATGTAAATTTTTTCACAGTCTTTACACTTAATTTTGTAAATGCCTGACTTTTCCTCTGGTTTTATCTTATCAGTATTATTACTGTGAAGTAGGATTTTAATGTTGTAATTGTTTTTTGGTGCCAATGTTATATTGTATTTCTTGAATATTTTTTGGAACTTTTTTGTGGCCCAGGGGTGGTAAGTAAATTTAGCAAATCTAGTTTCTTGTTTTATTGGTGTGAGAGCTGTGATCTGTTTTAATTTCTTTTGAAGTTTGAATAATTTTAGTTTTTTATCTACAAGGTTTTTTCCATATCCATTTTTAATTGCAGTTTTTAAGATTTGATGGTATTCGTTTTGATATTCTTGCTGGCTGAGAGGTAGATTTACTAATCTGTGTGTCAGACTGTTGATGGTTGCATGTTTGTCTGGAATTGGGTTGAAACTATTTGCTTTGATGTAATTATCTGTGAGTGTTGCTTTTCTATGAATGCCAAATTCTAGTTTTTCATTGCCTTTTTTGATTTTAAGGTCTAAAAAAGGTAGAGTACAGTCCTCTTCAGTTTCTACTGTGAATTGTATGCTGGGTTCTTGCAGGTTGAGTAGTTTCAAAGCATCATCTATTAGTTTGTAGGGCACTATTGCAAAGATGTCGTCTACGTATCTGTACCATGTTTTAAACATATGAGGGAAGGCTTTAGTAATATGTGTTTCGAAAAAGCTCATGTATAGATTGGCCAAAAATGGTGATAGCGGGCTTCCCATAGCTAGTCCTGAAATTTGTTTATAATATTTTCCATCGAAGACAAAATAATTTTGATGTATACATAATTCAGTCATTGCCAAATATTCTTCTATTGCATTGGCATCCAGGTTTATAGAATTTAGCCATTTTTTCAGTTGAATCAAAAGTTTGTCTAATGGAATGCTAGGGAAGAGGGAGCGGACATCAAAGGATACTAAAGTGTCATGAGGTTTTAGTTTAAGATTTTGAATTTTTTCTACCAGGTCTAAAGAGTTTTTTATACTCAGAGTATGGAATTGTGGAAAGGACTGAAATTTTTTGGTTAGCCATTTTGCCAGAAGGTAAGTAGGAGTGTTTATATTATTTACAATGGGTCTCATGGGTATGTTGGGTGTGTGTATTTTAGGCAAACCATATATTCTTGCAAGGGTAGGGTTGTCTGGTTTGATAGTTTTTTGTTCTGTAGTTGTTAAAATTTTACTATTAATGATGGTTTTTTGTACATCTTTTATGCATCGGTTGAGTGGATTAGAATCTATTTCCTGGAATTCTTTTTGTTGTAGTAACTCTAACATTTTTTCTTTGTATGTAGCTGTATCTAAGATTACTATTTTGTTCCCTTTATCAGCCCTTGAGAAGATTACATCCTTTTTCCTTAAAGATTTAATAATAGATGATGCTTTGAAACTACTCAACCTGCAAGAACCCAGCATACAATTCACAGTAGAAACTGAAGAGGACTGTACTCTACCTTTTTTAGACCTTAAAATCAAAAAAGGCAATGAAAAACTAGAATTTGGCATTCATAGAAAAGCAACACACACAGATAATTACATCAAAGCAAATAGTTTCAACCCAATTCCACACAAACATGCAACCATCAACAGTCTCACACACAGATTAGTAAATCTACCTCTCAGCCAGCAAGAATATCAAAACGAATACCATCAAATCTTAAAAACTGCAATTAAAAATGGATATGGAAAAAACCTTGTAGATAAAAAACTAAAATTATTCAAACTTCAAAAGAAATTAAAACAGATCACAGCTCTCACACCAATAAAACAAGAAACTAGATTTGCTAAATTTACTTACCACCCCTGGGCCACAAAAAAGTTCCAAAAAATATTCAAGAAATACAATATAACATTGGCACCAAAAAACAATTACAACATTAAAAACCTACTTCACAGTAATAATACTGATAAGATAAAACCAGAGGAAAAGTCAGGCATTTACAAAATTAAGTGTAAAGACTGTGAAAAAATTTACATAGGGAGGACAAAAAGAAACATAGGCACTAGAAAGAAAGAACACTTCAGGCACTTAAGATACAAAAATATTGATAAGTCCGCAATAGCAGCTCATTTCTGGTCTGAAAATCATGAAATTGAAGATAGCACAGAATTACTAAAATACGTACAAAAACATAGTGAACTCGTCATATGGGAGAGGATATACATAGAAAAACATAGGAACCAACTAATGAACTTTGAAATCCCGCTAGAAGAGAATCCCACATTTCAGTTCATCACTAAATCAACAGATGGCAGCAACAACCCCAGAATTACCCACACCGCTGGATCTAGCGTCAGTCGCACAAGAGCCGTAGATGCAAACGAAGATTTGCGAAACATGTCCTCAAAATAGGTACGAAAGTGAAGCAGATGTGTAAGAAATACGACTCATCTAAAATTTAATAATAATCATTATTTATGTGTTTCTACCCTTAACAAAATAAAAGATGATTATATGTTCGAGATCTTCTCAGGAAAATCGCCAGGTGGAAAGACGATTAAAAATAAGCTTTTCGGGAGCCAAATTTTGGGAGATGACCATCTTGGCAAAATGCAACATTTGCTGGGAGTGGAGAGTTAAGGAGGCTTTGGCCATTTCCTCCAATAGGAACATGCTTAATCCTGATGCTGGATTTCAGTTCAACTCATCTTGGAAACCGGCCTTAGAAATAGAAATCCATCGACTTAAGAAGCACAGATTTATACAGCTTGATCATGGAGTTAAGTAGTTACATTTCTTTCACCAATTAATTTTCTATACTCACGCCATCTCCTGACCTGGCATTTAACTTACTGAAAAGTCTTTAATTCGGTGATGAGAATATTGATAGTGTTTTGTCTTTGTTTATATTTGTGTTATATCTAGTGATATATTTGTGGTTATTACATTTATTAAAATATCCTGATGATGGGAGAAATGTATGCTCCCGAAACGACGATTTCTAATGATCTTTTCACCTGGCTTGTTTCCTGAGAAGATCTCAAACATATTCGACGCCAAGAAAGCTTCAGGTCTTATTTTAAGATGATTTTAATTTTAAAAAATTTACTTACTATGCATGGACTAAAAAAATTTCAATTTTTTTTTAAAGAATTTGCTATAATTTTAATTTTTCAAAATAAATATATAATATAAAAAATGTACTAAATTTTTCTAAAAAAGATAAAATTTGCAGTAGTAATTGACATTTATCAATGTAACTGTTCAGATTGCGATCAGGTTTACATTGGAAGGACCAAATGTTATTTAGAAAGCAAAATTAAGGTACATTTTAGAAATATTAGGTATAAGCAGATTGATAATTCAGCTGTGGCAGATCAGTTTTCTTCATTTACCATGAAATATATCTAGAAGCTAAATTATTAAAGTGATTAAATGGACTGATAAGAGTTAATGATTTGGGAGAAAATGTTTATCTTAAAAAAATAGACATTGCGTTGTGAATTTTGAAATATTGCCAATCGATTCTGTCAAATTTGTTTTACTTTCAGAGGTTGGTAGTAAATACAAAAATAATTCTTCACGTAGTGGCAGTAACAGTAACAACAGAAATAAACACCATAGTTGAAGATGCAGAAAATATATTTGCAAAACTAGTCGAGTACTGTGAGGACTTTATAATTCCTTGAAAAGATAAGTGAAGTTTGTAACAAATTATTACATTTTGTTGTAATATTTGTATTGCTTCACTGTTATCAGCTTCAGATTTTTAACGTGCTGCATTAAGTTCCCACACTAGCATCTTAATAAAAGCCACTGCATTTGGAGCGTCAATGAGGGTATTCATATTAAAAGCTTCTGCAAGATTTTATCAAATCAAATGTAGATTGTTTTGATTATAGAAAACCTTTTACATATAAACCTCAAATTTTATTAAGTTGCATTTGATTACATGTTAACAGTTCATTTTCTTTCTTCCAGATGAGGTGCTTTCTTGACTTCAAACCAGGTGGTGCTCTCTGTCACATTCTAGCAACAGTTTACAAGTTCAAAAGTGATCAAGGATGGAGAAGATTTGATTTTCAGGTTTGTATTAGAATTACACATTTCTCAAATAGCTTATTACTAAGCGTAGATTTTCCTGTCCAACATAGAATTAGAGGTAGAGAACCACAGCAGTTAAAGAGCACCCATAAATAAAAAGTCGGTTGCTCAATCTCATTTCAAAAATATGAAGATGAAATTGGAAAGAAGTTTATTTGGTAGTATTACATATCTCTGGTTGCTCTTAAGTAAACTCCTTCTCTTTGTTCCTAGCTATATTAATAAAAGGAGTGACTATGTGTGAATCGAATTTGTCTAACCATTTGTGGTTCTGTGATAGATCCTTCAATTGTTTGCTTTCTTTTCAGTCCCCATCACGAATGGATCGAAATGTGGAAATGTTTATGAATGTGGAAAAGGTGCTAATTCAGAATAAGTGCTTGACAATGCCAATAGTTTATGTGAGAGCAGAAGTGGAAAAAAGTATGCAGGCTAAAATCAAGGATATTATCAAACGCCACCAAGGATCAGTTACAGGTAACAACAAAACTTGATAATGCTTGTGGATACTTTTACAAACGTTCACTACTGGGACATTCAAAGTAGAACTTCCATATTTGTATTAAGAGAATGAGGTTATTATTGACAATTCTTAACTCAAAAGTAACACAGAGCTCAGGCTTAAAATTGTACTTCTAAAACCCATAGTAAATATTTACTTTTCAAGTTGATATATGTAATTCTTATATAAACAATTTCTGGTATATCATTTAAAAATTATAAATTGTTTTAAAAGTATTGAAAGTTTTCTGCTGTAAAGCAATTTTTGAGAGAGTAAAAAATATTAAACATTTTTCCATTTTAAGGTTATTTTGATTTTTTTTTTTAATTAAATCTTTGTGTCACATCTTTGGAAAGTGTTAAACTTAAAATTCCATTAACTTTAAAGAGAGTCGATTAATGACACAAAACAACACTTACTTTTAAATTTTTTCGGAACATGTTTCAGAGGCTTTGCCTCTATCTTCAGCCGGCCATCGACTGGTTCTCATTGGTGTAGTTGATGATATTTTGTCACAGGTCTCCTCTGGGGGATGTCGAAATTGAATACTTTGTTCCTATTTTTTGAAATGAAGATTTGTTCCCATGTGGATAGTTCTTGTTTTCCTGATGTATGTTTTAGTAGTTTTGGTTCTGGATTTATGTTGTGGTTTTTTTCCCAAAAATGTGTGGCAACTGCTGATTTTTCTAATTGTTTATATTTTATGTTTCTAAAGTGTTCCTTTGCTCTTGTTTCTAAATTTCTTTTGGTTTTTCCAATATAAATTTGACTACAGTCCTTGCATTCAATTTGATATATACCAGATTTTTTGTTAGATGGAATGGCATCTTTGATGTTTGAGCAAATTAGGTTTTTTAAGGAGAAATGGTTGACTGGTGCTAGTTGAATGTTTTGTTTTTTGAAGACTTTTTTAATTTATGATAGGCCCATGGATGGTAAGTGAATTTTTTGAAAATCATATTAGTTTCTGTAGCTTTTTTTTTTTTTTTTTTTTTTTTTTTTTTTTTTTTTTTTTTTTTTTTTTTTTTTTTTTTTTTTTTGTTTAGTGTCATTAATCGACTCTCTTTAAAGTTAATTTATCATAACACTGTTTTCAACACTTCCAAGAAAGGAATTAAAATTCCATGTTTTGTATTTATTCCGCCTATTTGTGAGATATGCATCTTTATTATACTTTTGGTGAAATGGAATGTTTTCTCTATTTACCAGGTAGTTGATAGAGAAAGTAAGAATATTCTTACATGTAACATGTCTATAAATCCTCCATCAGTATTTGTTGCAAAATATTACTTATATATGCATTTTACCCATCATCATAATTTCCAATTGTAATGCATACTTTACAACTGCACTTCATTTATATCATTGTCAGTCATTCATTAACATTTACAGAATAAATCCAATAAATCTTCTCCTTCCATTATTTCCACAGTTATTTTGGCCGTTGTGCACATTTATTATGCACTTTTATATTTACATTTAAACTCCCGCTTTGGCCACCTTTATGGTATAATGATTAGTAACACTATACCTATAACCTGGAGGGTTTAAATTGAAATCTTCTTTTTCATATATTTATGAGAGACTAGTTTCAAAGGCCCTGGGAAGAGATTGAAAATGGAGGCCAGGGCCTTTGAAATCTTCTTGTTTAAGTTAATGGAAATCAATCATTTCTTCACACCAGCCGTATATAGGCTAAGGTTTTTCAATTGGTAAGAGCGACTTGACGGAAACCCGGAGATCTGTGGTTCAAATCCCGGCCATGGCATTGAATTTTTCAGGTTGACTCTATCTATCCAAAACCTTAGCCTATATACAACTAGTGCGAAGAAATTATTTATTTCCATCAATTAACTTAATAAGAGTTTAACGATGAAACCTGGGACTTAAGTGCTTACAATACTAAGTTGCCACAAATGGTTTATCTTGAATACGAGAGCCCCTAGTGGTTTACCGGGAAAATATATGAGTCAATTGGAGAATTTAATGTCAGGACGGCACGTTGGCCATGGTAGCTCAATGGGTAAGAGCGACTGGACGGAAATAGGAGATCCGTGTTTCAAATTCTGGCTATGGCATTGAATTTTTCAGGTTGACTGTATATGAAATCTTTTTGTTTATGATACTAGTTTAATCTTAATGTGAAAAGACAAATTTTAAGTAACCCTCAGCTGTTTGGACCATGGTCTCATCTAATCACTCATTAACCACTGTTATACTATGATCTGCACGGAGCAGATTTCTTTTCCTGTTTTTCTGTTTCATTGCTGTTATAGAAAATCTCACATTTTATTCAGTTTCACTGATTTTATTTTGTAGACAATGAGGAGGAGGCCACACACATTATCTATCCACCATGTGATCCATTAGATGAGGAATATGCTCGTCCTACAATGAAGCGTGACCGAATGGTGCTCTTACATTGGTATTATTTTCCTGATTCTCATGACACTTGGACTAATATAGAATTGCCTGTGGATCCACCAGATTCACCAGCCCCGCATATTGGTCCCTGGAGGGTAAGAAAATTAAATTTTTTTAAAAGAAATTTTAAATTTATTTTTAGCACGTGTGCTAATTATAGTTCAAAGAACATCTAAGTTAATGCATTAAAGTTTACTACTTAGAATAGTTTACATTTTCTTCATATGTGTATAAAGGAGGCTACATATCAACATCCAGTTTATGTAAGGTCAAACATCATATTCACATTATATAAAAAGAATTTAAGAAATAACCCAAGGTTGCACCGAGATGAAATACAGATACCTAGCATTTGCCTTAATGACTTAGAGAAACCTCAGAAGAAATCTAGGTGTACAATTGCATTAGATTTCTACATACATTGTATTTACAACTGAGGTAATTACTAAAATATAGGTACAAATATGTATTAAAATACAGAAGATGTGGAGTACAATCTTTATCTAGGAGGTTGCCAGGCTTCTTGAGACGAAGTGCATTTCCCAGATGAACAGGATCCAAGAAACAAAAAAATTCAGAGGTGAAAAAACGTGGATGGATGGCTTATTTACTAATTTCTAACTCTAAATAAACAAGTCATTTAGTGCAAAGGGTAATCAAAATTGGGTATGCATGAATTCATCAACTGAATAAAACATATATTTTAGGAGCAAGTTTTTAACTTTATTTTTAAATGTTTTGATGTGCAGAAATTTGATTATCTCAGGTATTTTATTATATAAGTTAACACTTTTATGGGAAACTGAATTCAAAGTTTTTGTTTATCTATGTTGTTGGAGCTGGATTGATCTTGCTATTCATGTATTGTATGAATGGTATTCATTGTTAAGCTTAAACATGCTTTTATTTTTATGTATGAATGAAACTGTTTCTAAGATAAGGGTAGAGTTTTTATCTCTTAAAAAAGTTGTTTATTTGGAGTACATTTGTTCACTTGTTTGATTACTCTTATTATTCTTTTTTATAATTTGAACACCTTAATGTAGTTGTTAGAAGATCCCCAAAAGGGAATTCCATATTTCAATACTGGGTATACATAGCCAAAATACACTGCTTTTAAGACATCTTAGTTGCACTTTTTAGCTAACCCCGTATAGCATAGTATATATGATTTAAGTTTTTGGCCAGAAAGTTGACATGCTCTGTCCAGTTGAGTTGGGAATCAATGACAATCCCCAAAAATCTGGTGTACTGGCCATCACTTACTAATGTATTAAATATTGAGCCTGAAACGAGATTAGATACTTCCAATTGATTGAATTTAAGAGTTGCAGTTTTATAATTATATGAAGTTTATTACTTGTTATCCGTTTCTCCAACTCCATAATAGTATAATTGATTTCTTCCTGCAGAGATCTCTCATCATTATTTCTGAAATCAAGGTTTGTATCGTTTGCAAAGAGAATTCTATTGATTGGTAATAGGTAAGATGGAAGATCATTGATGTAAATTAGAAATAGGATTGGTCCCAAAAGGATCCCTGAGGAATACTAGGTTCTATAGTAGCAGGATTTGAACAAGTAGCTTCTATTAATTTTTAGATGAGTCGTATTTATTACACATCTGCTTCACTTGCGTACCTATTTTGAGGACATGTTTCGCAAATCATTGTTTGCATCTACGGCTCTTATGCGACTAAAGCTTGATCCAGCAGTGTGGGTAATTCTGGGGTTGCTGCTGCCATCTGTTGATTTAGTGATGAACTTAAATGTGGGATTCTCTTCTGGCGGGATTTCAAAGTTCATTAGTTGGTTTTTATGTTTTTCTATGTATATCCTCTCCCATATGACGAGTTCACTATGTTTTTGTACGTATTTTAGTAATTCTGTGCTATCTTCAATTTCATGATTTTCAGACCAGAAATGAGCTGCTATTGCGGACTATCAATATTTTTGTATCTTAAGTGCCTGAAGTGTTCTTTCTTTCTAGTGCCTATGTTTCTTTTTGTCCTCCCTATGTAAATTTTTTCACAGTCTTTACACTTAATCTTGTAAATGCCTGACTTTTCCTCTGGTTTTATCTTATCAGTATTATTACTGTGAAGTAGGTTTTTAATGTTGTAATTGTTTTTTGGTGCCAATGTTATATTGTATTTCTTGAATATTTTTTGGAACTTTTTTGTGGCCCAGGGGTGGTAAGTAAATTTAGCAAATCTAATTTCTTGTTTTATTGGTGTGAGAGCTGTGATCTGTTTTAATCTCTTTTGAAGTTTGAATGATTTTAGTTTTTAATCTACAAGGTTTTTTCCATATCCATTTTTAATTGCAGTTTTTAAGATTTGATGGTATTCGTTTTGATATTCTTGCTGGCTGAGAGGTAGATTTACTAATCTGTGTGTGAGACTGTTGATGGTTGCATGTTTGTGTGGAATTTGGTTGAAACTATTTGCTTTGATGTAATTATCTGTGAGTGTTGCTTTTCTATGGATGCCACATTCTAGTTTTTCATTGCTTTTTTTGACTTTAAGGTCTAAAAAAGGTAGAGTACAGTCCTCTTCAGTTTCCACTGTGAATTGTATGCTGGGTTCTTGCAGGTTGAGTAGTTTCAAAGCATCATCTATTTGTTTGTAGAGCACTATTGCAAAGATGTCATCTACGTATCTGTACCATGTTTTAAACATATGAGGGAAGGCTTTAGTTATGTGTTTCGAAAAAGCTCATGTATAGATTGGCCAAAAATGGTGATAGCGGGCTTCCCATAGCTAGTCCTGAAATTTGTTTATAATATTTTCCATCGAAGACAAAATAATTTTGATGTATACATATTTCAGTCATTGCCAAATATTCTTCTATTGCATTGGCAACTAGGTTTATAGAATTTAGCCATTTTTTCAGTTGAATCAAAAGTTTGTCTAATGGAATGCTAGGGAAGAGGGAGCGGACATCAAAGGATACTAAAGTGTCATGAGGTTTTAGTTTAAGATTTTTAATTTTTTCTACCAGGTCTAAAGAGTTTTTTATGCTCAGAGTATGCTCAGAGTATGCTCAGAGTAGCTTCTAATTCAACCATTTTGTACCAAACCATTCAACCATTTTAAGATAAGAAGCGAACCATTTATTAGCTAGTCCTCTAACACCAAGTGGAGACGAAATGCGTTGAAAGAAAATTTGCAGTATGTGAAGTACAGAGTATCTCAATCAACTCATTGTATAGTTATTAATTCTATTTAACATTAGCATTTCTAAGTTAATTGGTGGAAATTAATCATTTCTTCACACTAGCCATATATAGGCTAAGGTTTTTGATAGTCAACATGAAAAATTCAGTGCTATGGCTGGGATTTGAACCATAGATCTCCTGGTTTCCATCCAGTCGCTCTTACCCATTAAGCTACCATGGCCAACGTACTGTCGTGAGATTAAATTCTTCAATTGACTCATACAGATTTCCTGGTAAACAATTAAGGACTCTTGTATCTGAGATACACCGTTTGTGGCAACTTACTATCATAAATACCTGAATACCAGGCTTCATCATTTAACTCTTATTATCTAAGATCTAATCATTTCTTCACACTAGCTATTTATATTCTAAGGTTTTTGATAGATAGAGTCAACATGAAAAATTCAATGCCACAGCCAGGATTTGAACCATGGATCTAGTTTCCGTCCAGTCGCTCTTACCCATTGAGCTACCGTGGCCAACTTGCCATGGTTCCTAGTGGTATACTGGGAAATATACATATAAGTCAATTGGAGAATTTAATGTTACGACGGCACGTCCCAGGGGCCCCAGTAGGTAGGGGAAATGATGATCTCGGGGTCCCGAGCCAAATCTCTCGATTGGGTGCCTCTGAGTTGTGAGAGAGCTAATGCCAAATGCCCAAACAAGGTCCACATCCATATTTGACCATAACCACCCTGAACACACGTCTGATGGATAACCTAGTGCGGGTTGGCAGAGTGGAGAACGCAGGGGTGACTGGGTAATGTGTAACACCCAGCTTCTTGTTAGCATGTATCCGCTGATAAAGGTCAATCCTGGGAAGGGTCCATTGCATGAGCTATTACACTCCTGAAGACGATTGGGTCCCTCTGTCTATGCTGTGGGAGGTGAGCAAAGTCCAGGCCAGGACTCTCACCTAAGCTGGGGTGGCGCCCAGGATGTGAGCACGCCATTGGAGATATTGGAAATGGTGGATGATATTGTCGCTATGGGAACTGATAAATTGAACAAAAAGGTTAAGAAAAATGGAAAGGAAATAGCTGAGTCATGTGGTCCTCGCTATTTGGTCAATTTTAGAACTGGGGAAGGTTACTACGGTGAACCCATTTATTATTCAGAAGGGTCTAGATAATATTGCTGGTCCTGTAAAATCATGCACTTGATCTCGCAATGGCACACTCCTGGTCGAAACAGTTTCACAGACGCATGCTGCAAAAATTTTGAAAGCCAATAAGCTTGCAAGCTTTCCGGTGCGCGTGGTATTACATAGGACTCTGAACTCCTTGCATGGTGTCGTAAATACCAGCACATTGGACGGTATGTCCAATGAGGAGATTCAGGAAAACTTTGGCAGAACAAGGTGTGACAAATGTATATCAAGCTCACCGCAAAGAATGAGGTGAACTAGTGCCCACTTGTACCCTGTTTCTTACCTTTGGTGGGGTAGATCTCTCACAAAGGATTAAGGCAGGGTATGAAGTTATTGAAGTGAGGCAGTATATACCCAATCCACTGGGTATATACTTCCATTTCCATATGATGACTGTATTATAGACAAAAGTCATTGTAATTCAGAGCCATCTCTCATTCATTGTTGAGACTTAAAATTGTGAACTTTGGACCTGCTACAGGTGATGTTTTGGAGTTGTGAGCTAAGTGCATGGAGTTATAAGAAACTTCATTGCATATGAGCTGTATCATTCTGACAAGGTGAATACATATGCAAATGTCACCGAGGGCATTGTTGTGCTACTGCTGCAGCAAGCCACAGCCGGGTGCGTGGGCATGAGAGCTGGATGCTTGCCAAGAGACAGAGAGAGGCTCTGGAATTTTCTGTCTTTCTCTTGCCGCCGCAAATGCTATTGAAAGGTCTGCAGGTTTCTAGAAACAATGGCTAGGGGTATAAAAACCGTGCAACGTGTTAGAGAGACAGTTGTGTAATGGTCAGCATAGAATTGTTGTGTTGTGCAGAGAAGCAGTTGCTAGTTGTGTGATGGTTATTGCTACAGTGGACGTTTGAAGTGTACCACAGTGATTTCTTTCATTTGTTTACGCGATGGAGCACAAGTCGACCTTGAAGACAGCTGATTGTCAATTTCACGTCTCTTTACTGCAATAAAGTGTTCTAAATTTCTACAAACCAAACCACACTTTTCATTCTACATAATCCTCGCAGTCACATTTGGTGTCAGGAGTGGAACACGGCGATGGAAGCTGCATTGGCGAAGATCTTACAAGAGCTGAAAGAAATGAAGACAGTGAATGATACCCTCGTTATGAAGACGTAAACGGCAAATAGCAACCTGGCCGCGAAGATGGAAGAAATGAGAACGGCAAATGACAACCTCGCCGCAATGATGACCAAAATGAAGGCCGAATTAACCGTGGAAATGAAAGCTGCGAACGAGGCCCTCGCCGCCAAATTTGAAGAACAGTTCTCCAGCTTGAGGGATGATGTCACTGAGCTGGGCAAGCGGATGAATCAGGTGGACGAGCGCATCGAAAACCTGGCTGAATGCGCTAACAATTTATAGGGATAGGTTGACAGCAACACCAAGTCCTTGAACGCCATGGTGCAGGACATCGACAGCAGAAGACTAAAGGATCTGAAGCCCAACGCGCTGGAACGTGACACATCTACGCGCCTCAAACCACTGAAGTACGATGGCTTGTCAACTTTTGAAGTCTTCCGTCATCAATTTGTCCCAGTGGTCGCCAAAGGAAGAGGCCGTACAGCTAATAGCGAGCCTCCAGGGATGGGCTGCAGAGGTGCTGAACGCGATCCAGACAGCAGCGGCGCCCAAGAACATCTGGGAGGCCCTGGAGAACCGGTTCGGAAACCACCGCTTGGCCGCATCCTACCGCAGCCAACTGAAATCTAGGACCAGCAGCCAGGGGATTCGCTGCTGGAGTTCGCCTTGGCGGTCGAACAGCTGGCCAGCAAAGCCTTGGTCGACTTTCTACCCGGATTCGTATCCCGAGAAGCCGCCTACTCTTTCGTCGACAGGGTGCCAGACGCCGAGATATGTCAGCACCTAATGATCGGCGACTATAAGTCCATCCAAGAGGCGCTGAAGGCCGCATTGAGGATGGAAGCGGCCAAAGTGATGGCTACCCTGACCTCGAAGACAAGGAGTATCAGCTATCATGCAGACCGAAGACCAGCCCAGAATGCTGATGAAGACCAAGTGGCGTGTGTTGGGGTGTGGCCAGCCGGGACACCTGGAGAGAGACTGCCGACACCAAGAAGAGCAGCCGGAGAAACAAGTAAGGTCCTGCGTGGCGACGGGCACGTTGGCGCCTTGGCCACCATCTCCTCGAGTAACACTGCGTGCTGTCAGCCGACGTATGGATGACAGCCTCATCGCGAACAGTTGGGTGAAAGGGAGGCCGTGCCACGTGCTTGTGGACACTGGGTCAGCCGTGACCGTCATCGGACCTGACGTAGCCAGGGGTTTGCCATCGAGAAAACCAAGCCGACCATACCAGCTAGTGACGGCATCGGGCGACATCTTGCCTGCGGAGAGGGAGGCCCTGCTACAATTTATCTTGGGGCGGAGTGCCTTGTGTCTGTGGGTGTTTGTCGCGAAGGTGGTTATACTGAGACTGGATGACCTCAGGAACCACGAGGTGATGGTCGACGTCAGCAGGAAGGTCTTGCTGCTCAGTGGAGAAGTGGTGATGCTCCGGCATCCCGAAGAACGCCTTGGAATGCGCAGGATCATTCTGAGAGAAGACGTGGTTTTCCCTGCGAGAAGCAAGATGGTGATGATGGCGCAACTGGATGGCCAGAGGACGAAGAACCTGATACTGGATCAGAAGACACCTGTGCACGGACTCTGTGGCCAGGACATTGTTGCCGTGCCGAGAAAAGGTGCCGGTGAGGCTGCTCAACCCATCAGACACCGATCACAACATCCAGGCAAGCCCGTGGTCAGCATATCGCCAATCGACAGGACCCAGGAGCCGGTGCCGACACAACACCTGGGGCCCTGGCTGGAAGGCTTACTGGAGAGGGCGGCCAACCACCTGACCGCAGAATAGCTAAAGTAGGTTCAACAACTGCTGAGGTGATATCAGCGCATCTGCAGCCATGGCAGCAGTGACTATGGCCTTACGGATCGAGGGCCCTAACACATTGACACCGGAGACGCCAGGTCTATTCGGCAACCACACAGATGCGTTCCGCTGGCGGTACGGGATATGCTGGTGGACATGAGATCCAGGGCAGTGATCGAAGAGTCTGACAGCCCTTGGTGTTCCCCTGTAGTCCTGTTGAAGAAGGAGGACGGGGAGCTATGCTTCTGCATGGACTACAGGAAGCTGAACAATGTCACTAGGAAGGACTGCTTCCCCTTACCCCGGATTGACGACACCCTGGACACGCTTGCTGGTGCGCAGTGGTTCTGGACCCAGGACCAACCCGCCTCGATAGCGTGGTGGTAGCATATCTGCCTCATGCTCAAGAGGTCCCGAGTTTGCATCTCGGTCAAGGTGAGTTAACCTGGATAAGGTTTTTTCCGTGGTTTTCCCTTATCCTGAAAGACGAATGTTGGGTAACTCTATGCTCTATGGACCTCGGGCTCATTTGAGCATCATTTCACCCATTCCATTAATCGTCCAATATGACTTAATGTTGGAGGACGTAAATTACAACAACAAAAAATAAATAAATAAAAAAAAAAAAAAAGGATCCAGGACCTGAAGTGGGGTTACTGGCAGGTGGCTCTAGACCCGAGAGAATAGAAACATCTTTAGAAACTTCTGACATTTTACATTTTCTGTCTTTTTATGTATAAAATCTGTATTAAAAGCATTAATTAATGCAGTGTTGATAAGTGTTTATATTCTCTATGAAATTCTACTTTATTTAGGAGTGTCTTTATTAAGATATGAATTAAACATTAAAAGCAGAAAATTTATGTGAAAAAGGTTCATACATTTTATTTTCTATGCAACTCAGTATGAAGTAATTTTCTGTAAATACCAAATTTCAGTTTTTGTTATGTATTATCTTTAAATTTACAAAATGAAGGCAACCATTACCTTCAGTTTCTAATGCGAATGTAATAGTTTTGTATTATTAATTTAGAAATTTGAAAGAATCATTTGTGGTCAATAAATTATATTTGCTTAACAGTTAATAGCAGCAGTTTTTTACTTTTTATCATTTATATTTTTATTGGTATCAATGGCAAAAATGTCATCAACGTATAAAAGATTAAATTTATGTATAAAGTTAATGAAACATAATAAATTGAATTTTAAAGGGCCTGTTCTTCAAAAGATAAGGTAAGATAGGACGACAATTGATACTTGTAGTAATATACTTTGAAACAAATGAGATGACGGTTGATATGTGACCTAATAACGTTATGGATTCCTACACACACCAGGATTTAACCGCGAAGCACATGGCAGCAACGTGAAAATCGGAACATCGTATTTTAGGAACAAATTATATACAAGTTAGCTAGTCAGTACTGTTTAGGGATAAACTGGACTTTTAACTGTATTGTTTTAAGTGAAGCAAAAGCGAGAATTTGCCTTATTTTCAATGAAGCTATATGTGCAGCAGGTAAGTAATGATAAAACTTAAGTTATATTAAGAAAATGTTCTCCATCATCAAATTCTCTAAGAGTATATTACAAAATGTGAAGCTGCCCTTGGAAAAGGTATGCCACTCATGTTGGCAAACATTTGCATATTACATTGTGGAAAGTGAACCTGGAAAGACAATACAAAAGTTTAAGGCAAGTTGCAAATTAAATGTACTCTTATTTATATATGGATAACATTTAGGTGGAGATCAGGAGTAATAATTTCCTACCAGCTATTAATAACATTTAGATACCTTGGCTGCTGTTTGCAGATGACCTGATAGTAGGATCAATCAAATTTAATGGTTAGATTCAATCCCAAAAAGAAATATTCAAGTGTTGTAAAACATGAAATTGATGTGAATCAAGCAAGGATTCAAATTCTGATATGCAAATTAAGCTTTGAAAAATGGAAAAAGAAAATTTTGAGTATAAGTTGTGTAAGACTGCATGTTGCTAGGAGTTAAAATGAAACAGGCAGAGCTAATGGGAGAAAAAAAAAGTTTGCACTAGCAAAAGGTAGGAACAATGTCAGCCATTAGAGGTTGTAAAAGGAGGATCTCAGATATACGGGTCAAGGGCTAGAGAAAATATATAACATGGTGATAGAAACTAAAATGAGTAGGGAGTAGAAGTTGGAATAAATGTGTAGAGTTTAACATCCGCTTTAACTGCATGCGGCACCGCAGGTGGCACACTGATGATACATGAAATGAAGATGGAGCATCAGTGGAATGAGATGGCAGGAGAAACTAGAGATTCCAGAGAAAACCCACCCCACCACTGTTTTCCACCACAAATCTCACGTGCAATTGCCTGGGATCAAACCTGGGCCTCCTTGGTGAGAGCCAAGTGGTTTAACCACTCAGCCATGGCTCGGCCATGTAGAAGGAGATGGAATATAGAAGGAATAGATGGAGGATAAGTCTTAGATGAGTTACACAGATGTTCTGTGGGAAAATGTTATGCTAAAAGAAGTACTTAAATTTGATAATGGAGAATTGTAAGAAAAGGAATTAGTATGGAAAAAGCATTGAAATACTGGAATCAAATTCTAAATCTAGGTCAGAAAAAAATTTTAGGCAGCTCTTAGAATATTGTCACCCTGGCAGTAGACTCGCGAAGCCGAAGCCGAAGCCTGTGGAGATTCGGAAAACTTCGGAACCAATCGTTCCGGTAGCGACAGACAGTTGAATGTAGAGTTGGAAAAATAAACAGTTTAAGGTTCTAGCAATTTTGTAATGTTGAACAGTGTATTTCGAGGAGAATAAAGTGTAGTTTTTGTGTTTCGTAACCTCGTTTTATTATTTCACGAACCCACAGACACAACTGGTGTCAGGAAGCGGGATAACTACATTACCGAACATTATGGCCATGGAATCGGCATTGGAAATGCTTTTGCAGAAGATGAACGAATTAACAGCGAAGTCGGAAGCGGCAAATAACAACTTGGCCGCGAAGATGAACGAGTTAACAACAAAAACAGAAGCGGCAAATAACAACCTGGCCGCAGAGTTGAAAGAAATAAAGACCGAATTGACCACAGAAATGAAGGAGGCGAACGAGGTCCTTGCCGCCAAATTTGAGGAACAGTTGGCCGGCGTGAGGGATGACGTAACGGAGCTGGGCAAGCGGATGGGCCAAGTGGACGAGCGCGTCGAGGACCTGGCGAACCGCTTCAATGACCTAGAGGAAAAGGCCGACAATAACGCCAAGTCCCTGAACGCCATGGTTGAAGACGTCGAAGACCTCGCGAACCGCGTAAACAACCTGGAGGGAAAGGCCGACAGCAGCGTCAAGTCCCTGAACGCCATGGTGGAGGACGTCGTCGGCAGGAGACTGAAGGATTTGAAGGCTGATGCACCGGGACGCGACACAACATCAAACCTCCGAAATATGACGGCGCGTCAACATTCGAGGTCTTCCACCGCCAGTTCGACACAGTGTCTAAGCACAACAGATGGTCACCGGAGGAGGAGGCCACACAGTTAATAGCCAGCCTCCAGAAATGGGCCGCGGAAATCCTAAACGCGGTGCAGACGACGGCGGCGCCCAAGGACATCTGGGAGGCCCTGGAGAATCGCTTCGGGAACCACCGCTTAGCCGCAGCATACCGCAGCCAGCTAAAGGCAAGGTCGCAGCAGCCGGGGGAGACGCTGCAGGAGTTCGCCATAGCGATCGAGCAGCTGGCTAGCAAGGCCTTGGTTGACCTGCCACTGGAGTTCGTATCCCGGGAAGCCGCCTACAATTTTGTCGACGGGGTACGGTACACGGAGATTCGTCAGCGCCTAATGCTCGGCGAATATAAAATCATCCAGGAGGCGCTGACAGCGGCATTAAGGATGGAGGCGGCCAAGGTAGCATCTATCTCGACGTCGAGAACGAGGAGTGTCCGCTACGCCGGAGACAGAAGACCAGCTGAGGGACGCCGGCGAACACCTAGTAGCCTGTGTTGGGGGTGTGGACAACCCGGACACCTGCGGAGAGACTGCCCACACCAGGAAGAGCAGCCGGAAAACGAGTAAGGCCCAGCGTGGAGAGGGGCACGTCGGCGCCATTACCACCATCCCCTCGAGTGACGTTGCGCGCCATCAGCTGCCGTATGGATGACAGCGTCATCGCGGACGGCTGGGTAGGAGGAAAGCCGTGCCGCGTGCTAGTGGACACCGGGGCGGCCGTGACCATCATCAGACCTGACATGGCGAAGGGTTTGCCGACGAGGAAGCCGAGCCGACCATACCAGCTTGTGTTGGCATCGGGCGACACCTTGCCTGTGGTGAAGGAGGCCCTGCTGGAGCTGAACTTGGGACGGAGTGCCGTGCGTCTGTGGGTGTTCGTCGCGAAGGTGGCTGAGGAGGTGATTCTGGGACTGGATGCCCTCAGGAGCCACGAGGCGACGGTCGACGTAGGCAGGAAGGTCCTACGGCTCAACGGAGAAGAGGTTATACTCCGTTAAACTGAAGAGCGCCTTCGAATCGGTAGGGTTATCTTGAATGAAGACGTGGTTGTCCCCGCAAGGAGCGAGGTGATGGTGACGGCGCGACCGGAAGGCCGGACAGCAGGTTTGATCCAGAGGCAGCAGGAGTACGACTTCACCTCGGAACATCGCAGAGGGAAGAGTCACGGTAACGCGGACGCTATGTCCCGAAGACCCTGTCCAGAAGAGTGCGGCCAATGCACAAGAGTGGAGGGGAAGGAGTGTGCCGCAGCAGTTCGAGTAGTCACGGCAGTGCCTGCGGATGGCTGGGATAGCGCAGGCCTGAGGAGGGAGCAGCTGGCGGATGCAGACTTGGGGCCACTCTTCAGGGATGTGGAGAACCTGGTGGACCACCTCCACGACATGCACGAGATGGCTCGCCAGAACATCCAGAAGGCGAGCGACCGCATGAAAACCCGATACGACAGGCAAGCCAACAGCCAAGGGTTCCAGCAAGGTGACCTGGTCTGGTTGTACCGCCTGACCCGGACCAAGGGACGCTGCCCGAAGCTTCAGCAGCCATGGCAAGGACCGTACCATGTGGTGAAGAGGATTAACAACGTGGTCTACCGCATCCAGAAGGTGCCCCGAGGAAAGATGTTGGTGGTACACCTGGATCGCCTGGCCCGCTACGAAGGCGCTGTTCGGGACGACCAGCCTTGAGGAGGGAGCAGTGTCACCCTGGCGGTAGACTCGCAAAGCCGAAGCCGGTGGAGATTCGGAAAACTTCGGAACCAATTGTTACCGGTAGCGACAGACAGTTGAATGTAGAGTTGGAAAAATAAACAGTTTAAGGTTCTAGCAATTTTGTAATGTTGAACAGTGTATTTCGAGGAGAATAAAGTGTAGTTTTTGTGTTTCGTAACCTCGTTTTATTATTTCACGAACCCACAAAGTCACAATATCAAGAAAAAAGCGAGGGCTAGTTGATGGGCTAACAGTCTTGGAGTAAACTTTCAATGTAATTGATTAGGAGAGTTATGGAGGAAAGAGAAAATATAATCTAATGGTTTTTGTAAAGCAGCAAGAAAAAAATATGAGGTTGTAGAAATATAAAAATTGTGTAGTGTTCTAGCAGATAAGAGCTTGTCTTTTTGTATTTAAATGAAAATCAAAGAAAGAGAAATGCACAATAAGGTAAATAAAGAACAAGAAACTGATGCTTAGATAAGCATAATCTTGGGCTTTATATAAGATGATGATTATGGAGGTTAAAAGTGGTGAGGAATGGTATTCTAAAGAACCAGAGTCCCTAATCCTTTCAGTCCCAGCATTCATTATTATTGTCACCCGAGCGTCGGAACACCCTATAGAGTGGGCAAGCAGGAGAAGGGTCGGCGTTCGCCCCGCCCCCTCGTTTGTCTTATAGCGTTAAGAAGGGATGGCTGGGACAAAAAACATCACTGCGTCATCTCTTTCTGTTCCACCGGTGTTCTCGAACTTACTGGATATTTCATCTAATGGAGAACCTTCCAGATCGGCAAGCGGACCCTATATAAGCAACACGTCGTGCAAGAGTGAGTCAGACAGTTAGTCAGTGTTTGACGTGCTAGCGAAGGAGCGCCGTGTTAATGAACGAGAAGACTGTGCAACGGAAGACTTTACGTAATTGTGTACGTACATCTGAACGGTAACGGACGAACTGGTGAATCGTAATTGTGTGCATTACGTAATTTTGTGTAATTGGCAAGTGTTCAACTGTAAGTCGGTGGAAATAAAGAACATTGTTGAGTTTGTGTAATTGGACTTTTCATTTCACGAGCCCACAAAGTCACATTATAGTCATAAGCTTTTTTTCCCTATTTGTAATTTTTTAGCAGTTCTTTTTTCTGCTATATTATTTTGATACTGTCCTAAACCAAGCATTTGAGATGTTCTGAATTGTAAAAAATTAGTTTTTCAAAATTTACATTTCATGTGTGTATATATATAAAAGAAAAGAAACAAAATCCATGCAACCTCACTCAAGCGATACCCCATCAGCATCCAATTCTCACACCATTACTTTACTTGGACCCTCCCACATCCTTTACGGGCACATTTGATTGCAGTTGCCTGACTGACTCAAACTCACGACCTCCAGCTTTGAGTGGATGGCCAATCAACTGCGTGTCACCATAACAATCATGGCTATTCAAGTCAGTTGCTTGAAAGTTTCCTAGATGGCCTCATGAAAGCTGGTTTTGAATTGGAGGAAGACTGGCATAAGTAGCGAAACAAGGAGAATTGAAGATTAGCACACTAAGAAATTCCTTTCTTGGAAGTGTTGAAAACAGTGTTGTTATAATAAATTGAATTTAAAGGGAGTCGATTAATGACACTAAACAACACTTTTAAATTATTCCGGAACATGTTTCAGAGACTTTGCCTCCATCCTCAACCGGCCATCAGCAATGAGTCGATGGTCGGTTGAGGATGGAGGCAAAGTCTGAAACATGTTCCGGAATAATTTAAAAGTAAGTGTTGTTTAGTGTCATTAATCGATTCCCTTTAAATTTAACACTAAGAAATGTTTGCAAGTTAACAAATGCCTCCCGTTTACCAATTGAAAATACTGAATATTTTACCTTCCTACCGTAACAAGAGAAAATAATTACAGAGATCGAATAAACATGAAAAATTCAATGCCATGGCCGGGATTTGAACCACAGATCTCATTGAGCTACCATGGCCAACTTGCCATCATGATGATTGAAGAAATGATTAATTTCCATCAATTAACTAAAATAATTACATTTTGGAAATATTATTTTACTGGACTACAAAGGCTTCAAAATGTAATAGTACTATGCCTTTTTTGTCTAATTGGTAACTTTAACAGTTTCCAGGAAACTGTCAGATAATTTTCTATATTCTATGTAGATTACAGTACAAAGGATTATTATAAATATGTGATGTAATGCATACATATTTAATGTAAGATTAATGATAATGAGGTTGTGAGTTTCAGGTGTCGAAATTTCTGTTACAATCTCCCTCTCAAATTCTCCACTTAGAATATTTCAAAAGAGAAACAGGTGACAGCATTTTGATCGCTAGAGTGTTGTTCCGTATTCCGTATAGAATAGCTGCATTGTTTGGTAGTATTATTGGCACTATTCTCTATTTTAAGATACTCATTTGGTCTGAGATTTGGAATGTGATATACACATTCATAAAAGCACTTCTTGTATTTCAGGTAGCTGCTATGTGGGTGCTGGACTTAGAACAGTACAATGAATGGATGACAGAAGAAGATTATGAAGTGGATGAAGGAGGTCACAAAAAGATACATAAGGTGAAATGGTTTATTTTAATGGCAATATATTTATTAGCCATTGATAGCAAACTATCTTTAATTTTTACATTTAATTTTAAAAAAGTTTTGTAGCTGTTCAAAAGGTTTAAATTATTGCATAATGGTTACAGCTTCGTTTGTCGGTAGATGACTTGATGAGTCAATCTGATCCTGATAGGAGTAAAAAGAAACCAAAGAGAAAACGCTCACCATCACCTCCTCCAAAGCGTGACAAAAGAAAAAGGTATAAATTTGAGTATGTATGCCTTTTATTGTTCCATTTAATTTTAAGTGATACTTTTATAACACAAGTTTTAGCTAATGATCAATGTTTTTAAAGTAAGAAAATTGTCATTGTCATCATCATCATCATCATCATCATCATCATCATCATCATCATAAATAGAAAATTACAAGCAGTTCTGCATTTCTAATAGATAAACATTACTTGCCATTTAATATGGGTCTCAATATCACACATTTTTTTCTCATTTGAACCATGGACATTATTGGTTCAATCTGCATTTGTTACACTTGTTAAAGCATTGTTTTAAGTTTGTAGATCTCAGATAAATTACCATATGTAATTTGAAGTAGTAATAGAATCTGTGACAAAAGGCTATGCCATATGCCAAGTCAAATAATCATTTAACTATGGAAAATGGCTAGGAGAAAAATGAATTCCCTAGCAAATGGAAATGCGAGCATTTATGATAATTAAAATATAAGTTAACCTTCCGTTGGGCACGTCAACTTCTGTGACGCTGTTAGTCGCGATGTATCTACTGGATACATATTATGTTAACTGTGTTTTGGTAACCGTTTTCAATTGTTTTAATATGAATGTACCTTATTATCAATTGGAAGCGTTTCTCAGATATAGTCATCCTGAAAGTATTGACACCAAGTCATCTGTTCTCCAGAGGTCGTGAATATTTTGCCGTCCTCGTGGAACACACCAACAAGGTTTAATAAGGCAATAGAGATTTTCGTTTCTTTTATATTTGTGTCTCTGCAATCACTCTCGCATCATATTTCACTTTGAAATCATCTGTGCGTCTGTTGGTGTGTTGCACAATTATGCAGAATATCACTGTCAAAAAGTTTTCAGCAGTGAAATTCAGTTTTCTTAGTTTTGGCATTCCCCACAACTCCAGGCAGTTTATTATTATTATTATTATTATTATTATTATTATTATTATTATTATTATTATTATTATTATTATTATTATTATTATTATTATTATTATTATTATTATTATTATTATTATTATTATTATTATTATTATTATAATCATCATCATCATTATTATTATCTTTATTATTATCATTATTATTATTATTATCATTATTATTATTAATCGTTATTATTACCATCAGTATCTTCATGTTATCTTGTGTGTTTTGTACTTGCCAAAATAGTAATTTTCGTCATTTTCTAGCACTTTATTACTTTCCTCTTCATCAACATCATGATCTGTATTGGTGTCCACAGATCATGTTTCAGCTATGTTTTCATATTCGGAATCAGTTTCTACAAAATTATCCTCAATCGGCAGCGCATCATCCTCGAAAATAAGGCAATGTACCTCCTCTAATCCTGTACTTGACTCATTTTCAAACCTATGTACGATTCACAGTAATAAAGAAAGGCACTTTCAATTTACCTTGCAACAACGCATCCACTTACATCAGCATTCTCTGCAATGACGTGGTTGGATCCGATAGCTACGACACTGAGTAACATGAGTTGGCGCGATGTATCTGACAGATACAACAGCACATACGTGATGATGTTTGCCTCGTTTGTAAACTTAGCATTAGAGATAAATGGTTGAAACTTACAGGAGGCAATAACAAAGGTAAGCCCTTACCTATATTTATTGCTATAATAATGAAACAAACTTAGGCCATGTGTGTCAGAGATACATGCGTGACTAACGAAGGGTTAAGAGATTATATAAACATATTAGAGCCATTATTGTAGTTCAAAAACATATAAGCACTAATACTGCTCTGAAAACACGACAACACATGGAAACCTTTCAGTACACACTGTATGAATTGTGAATTGCGAGTAACCACAATTATCGCACCAATGACACTGAGTAAGTTAAGCAATAAACAATTCCCAGGTTCGACAGCTGGATTGACAGTCAGAGCCATAAGCCCAGAAGTTTTGTGCCAGCTATACCTAGCATTGAGGTGGATGAGGAACAATTAAGTTTAGGAATAGTGCCAGAAGCATGAAGCCGGAAATTATAGAGTTGACCACCATGAAAGATGTGCAACACTAATAGTGGAAGAGATATGGTTGGAAAAAATGCATCTTTGCGAGTCAGGAGTTAAAGACCAGGGAATTTTATCATAGCAGATAATATGAATGATACTGTGAAGAAATATATATCAAGGCTTATACAATGAGATGGTGTACCACCAGTGTAATTTAATCTAACAATGGAATACATAATAAAATAATTACATCTGTACTAATTTCACAATATACAGAGTGCATCACAAATACTATTACAGACTTGGGTATGGTTTCATGCACCACAAAAAGGAAAAAAGTTCATATCAATGTATGTCCCATAATTAATCCTTTATTTTCTTGTTAGGAGCAGTTCAACACAGTTGTACACTCATAACACACAAAACTTATAAAGAATGTTTCAGCATGAATGCCAGCACTCATTGATTCATGAACGTCTTACCTTTTCAAAAACTCCAAGATTGTATCAAATGGTTTTGCAGGCTTTCATGAAAATGGATGAAGAGTTTCTTCAACCAAGATGGCTGCAGTAGTTTAAGGTGCTCTCAGAGATAAAAATCGAAAGGATTGAGGTTGGGAAAATATGCACGCCATGAAACTGGTCCTCCTCTACCTCTCAATCGGTCAGATTGATACTGTGATTTTGTGAGTTGCAGAAATTCAAAATGTTCTTTATTTCCGTAGAAATACACTTTGGTCAACTTTTACAGTAGCAGAATTACATCACATACACAGTTACAATCTTCCAAGGTCGATGACCACAACAAATAGTTCACACACACCAGTTCCAAATACAACTCTCGTTATGACTCTGTTCACGACTGTCCGATAAACTAGCCATGGCTTCTTTTTATACACGACCATTCCTGATTCCAGACTGTTGTAGAATGTTCTCTATCAATCAAGATGTCACTAGAATCTTCCATTTATCTAACTTTGTTTCGGCAGACCTTTTATCTCCGCGCTATCTTTATCTGTTACAGCATACTCTTTATATCTGTGCTGCACTATCAGTCCCTTATCTCTCCGCATCGCACTGTCTCTTTGTGTGCATTGCCGCCAGTCGCGACACTGCTCCCTCCTCAAGGCTGGTTGTCCCAAACAGCACTATTGTAGTGGGCAAGACGATCCAGGTGTACCACCAACATCTTCCCTCGGGGCTTCTTCTGGATGTGGTAGACCACGTTGTTAATCCTCTTCACCATCCGGTATGGCCCTTGCCATGGTTGTTGAATTTTCGGGCAGCGTCCCTTGGTCTGGGTAGGGCGGTACAACCAGACCAGGTCACCTTGCTGGAACCATGGCTGTTGGCTTGTCTGTCGTATTGGGATTCATGCGGTCGCTCGCCTTGTGAATGTTCTGACAAGCCATCTCATGCATGTCGTGGAGATAGTCCACCAGGTTTTCCACATACCTGGTTGCTGGCTGGTTTGCTCTCTAAGGCCAAGTCACAGTGGAAGCGTAACTCTTGGGCGAACATTAAGCTGGCTGGCGTCATCCAAGTGGTGTCGTGTGTTGACGAGCGGTAGGCCAGCAAGACAGTCACCTTGACGTCCCAGTCTCATTGATGGCTGGCCACGACCTTCCTCAGGTGTTCTAAGGTCTTGATGTATCTCTCCACCATGCCGTCCGACTGGATGTAGAGGCGTTGTGCGGGTCTTGTTCACCCCAAGTCTTTCCAGTACCTCCTTCATTAAGTGAGACTCAAAATTGGTCGTTGTGGAGCTCTAATGGCACCCCAAATCGGCAGAACTCTTGCTCCACGAGGCAGTCTGTGATTGTCTTTGTCTCCTGGTTCGGGATGGCATACACCTCCGGCCACTTGGTGAAGTAGTCCATGACCACCATCAGGGACTTGTTGCCTCGATCAGACACTGGGAATGGTCCAGCTATGTCGACAGCAATCCGTTCCTATGGCGCTCCGACATTGTACTGCTGCATGAGATGCCGGCTCCTAGTTTGGGGCCCCCGACTCGCCGCGCACACATGACATTTATGGCACCATCTCGCAGCATCTGCTTGGAGCCTCAACCAATAGAAGCGCTGTCGGAGTTTGTCAATTGTTCAGTTTGCTCCCAGGTGTCCTGAAGCACCAACGTGCACTTCCTCCAAGACCTCCGGGACCTTACTCCGGGGAAATACCAACTGGTCCCTTGCATCTCCCCATCGGGTGATTCCCATACCCGAAACAACACGCCCTCTCTGATATTCAGTGAGTTCCATTGGGTCCAGTACGACTTGTATGTGGCACTCATTGGTGCGATGTCCTCCCAGGTCGGTCTTGTCCCTGCTTCTGCCTTTCTCAAGAGTGGCCCCAAGTCTGCGTCTGCCAGCTGTTCCCTTGTCATGCCTGCGCTATCCCAGCCATCCGTACGCATTGCTGTGACCACTCTGACAGCTACGGCATGTTCCTTCTCTTACACTCTTGTGCACTGGCTGCAATCTTCTGAGCAGGGTCTTCGTGAGATGGCATCTGCGTTGGCGTGGCTCTTCCCTCTACGGTGTACAGATACTCCTGCAGGCTCTGGACCCAACGGGCTGACTGGCCTTCCAGATTCCTAAAGCTCAATAGCCAGGTGAGGGCGGAGTGGTCAGGGAGTTCGGATTGGGTTGGTCTCGAGGGGACAATGTGTTCCCGCCACCCACGGGAAATTGGGTACCTCCGGCCAGGCTACGGCCGCTCGGAGGGGATAGAGGGTTGCCTCATAAGTCCCAGGTACTATCCTGCAGAGCTAGTAGCTTGTGTGCTAGATCACCGGTGGCCCTACCAAGGTTATTTGGTAGCCGGTCCATTTTGGATTGGCGCATAAGTGGCGTATCCACTTCCGTCCTGTCTGCCGTGTGCAGCGTGGGGGCAGTTTATAAAATAAGTACTCTCCTATGGAAAAAAACCCGAGAGGACTGGGTTCTGATCCTACGGGTCCAGGACTAATGGAGTAGAACCTCTGACTTATGTCGCCTTGGCTGAAGACGCGCTGGTATCGTCTCAGCAGTTGTCGAACCTTCTCGAGCTGTTCTGCAGTCAGGTGGTCGGCCGCCCTCTCCAATAAGCCTTCCAGCTGGGCCCCAGGTTTTGCTTCGGCACCGGCTCCTGGGTCTTGTTGATTGGTGTTACGCTGACCATGGGCTAGCACGTCCCCAACTCTGTTCCGGCCTTGACGTCGTGATCGGTATCTGTCAGGTTGAGCAGCCTCACTGGCACGTCCTCTCGGCACGGCAACAATGTCCTGGCTACACAAAAGTCCGTGCACAGGCATTTTCTGGTCCAGCATCATGTTCTTCGTCCGTTGGCCTTCCAGTCGCGCCGTCACCACCACCTCACTTCTTGCGGGGATAGCCACGTATTCTCTCAGGATGACTTTGCAGATTCCAAGACGCTCTTCAGGTTGCCGGAGCATCACCTCTTCTCCATTGAGCCGCAGGACCTTTCTGCTGACGTCGACGACCGCCTCGTGGCTCCTGAGGGCCACCCAGTCCTAGTATCACCTCCTCAGCCACCTTCGTGACGAACACCCACTGACGCACGGCACTCCGTCCCAAGGTCAACTTCAGCAGAACCTCCTTCTCCACAGGTAAGGTGTCGCCCGATGCCGTCATAAGCTGATATTATCGGCTCGGCTTCCTCTACGACAAACGCTTGGCCACGTCAGGTCTGATGATTGTCACAGCTGCCCCGGTGTCTACCAGCACGCGGCATGGCTTCCCTCTCACCCAACCGTCCGCGATGAGGCTGTCATTCATACGCCGGTTGACGGTGCGTAGTGTCACTCGAGGAGATGGTGGTGATGGCGCCGATGTGACCCTCGCCACAATGGCCCTTACTTGTTTTCCGGCTACTCTTCCTGGTCGGCTGGCCTTCGGTCTCCGGTGTAGCGGATACCCCTTGTTCTCGACGTCGGAGTAGCCATCACTTTGGCTGCCTCCATCCTCAATGCTGCCATTAGTGTCTCGTGGATGGTTTTGTAGTCGCTGAGCATTAGGCGCTGACGTATCTCCATGTCGCGTACCCCGTCAACGAAGGTGTAGGCGGCTTCCCGGGATATGAACTAGGGTGGGAGGTTGACTAAGGCTTTGCTAGCCAGCTGCTCAATTGCCAGGGCAAACTCCTGCAGGTCTCTCCTGGCTGTTGCCACCTTGATTTCAGTTGGCTTCGGTAGGCTGCGGCTAGGCGGTGGTTTCCAGGGCTTCCCAGATGTCAATGGGTGCCGCTGTTGGACCACGTTCAGGACTTCTGCGGCCCATCCCTGGAGGCTGGCTATTAGCTGTGCGGCCTCTTCCTCTGGTGATCACTTGTGCTTGGCCACTGTGTCGAATTGACGGCGGAAAACTTTGAACGTTGACGTGCCATCGTACTTCGGCGGTTTGACGCGCGCATATGTTGTGTCGCGTCCCGGCATGTCGACCTTTATATCCTTCAACCTCTTGCTGACGACGTCCTCCACCATGGCGTTCAGGAACTTGGTGTTGCTGTTGGCCTTTCCCTCTAGGTCATTAACGTGGCTCGCCAGGTTTTCGATGCGCTCGCCCAACTCCGTGACATCCTCCTATAAGCCGGCCAATTTGCTCCTCAAATTTGGCAATGAGGGCTTCGTTCACAGCCTTCATTTCAGATAAGTCGGCCTTCATTTCCGTGGCCAAGCTGTAGTTTCTGCTTTTATTTCCGCGGGAAGGCTGTTATTTGCCGCCTGCGTCTTCGCAGCAAGTGTGTCATTTGCCATCTTCATTTCTTCCATTTTCTGTAAAATCATTTTCAATGCAGCCTCCATCGTGGTATGTCTCACTCCTGACACCAATTGTGACTTTGTGGGTTCGTAGAATTAAAAAGGCCTGGTTGCAGAAATTCAGAGTGTTCTTTATTTCCGTAGAAGTACACTTTCATCAACCAATACAGTAGCAGAATTACATCACATACACAATTAGAATCTTCCAAGGTAGTTGACCACAACAAAGAGCTCACACATACTAGTTCCAATTACAACTCTCGTTACGACTCTGTCTACAACTGTCCGATAAACTTCTTTTTATACACGACCATTCATGATTCCAGACGGTTGTAGAATGTTCTCTATCAATCAAGATATCACTAGAATTTTCCATTTATCAAACTTTGTTTCGGCAGACTCTTTATCTCTGCGCTCTATCTGTTTCCGCATACTCTTTATATCCGTGCTGCACTATCAGTCCCTTATCTCTCCACTCGCACTGTCTCTTTGTGCGCTTTGCCACCAGTCGCGACAATACCATTCAGTGCATCTTGAACAATGGGACTAAAATGTGCCAGAGTCCCATCATGCATAGACCATATTTTTTTCTCACATTTGCAGTGGTCCATCTTCGTGAAGTAAGACTGGAAGAGCATCCATTACCATTCGCGCAACCATACATAAAAATCATGTCTCCCTGTTCATGAAATGAATATCCAGGCATGGTTGAACAAAACCATGCAGTTAACTCACTACATGTACACAATAGAAATGTTGAAGAGATGAGAAACATAAACAAATCTCCATGGCAACACTTTGCCATCTATCGTATGTAGTAGAAGGCTCAAGGCCTTCTATGTTTGGAAAGTAATTGTTCTTTCATACTAGCCATGTGTAGGATGAAGTATGGAAAGATTGAGTCAAACTGAAAAATTCAATGACATAGCCGGGATTTGAACCATGGATCTTCCGGTCTCCGTCTGGCTGCTCTTAACCATTGAGCTACTATGGCCAACGTGCTAGCATGACATTAAGTTCTCCAACTGACTTGTGTTTTTTTCCGATAAACCACTAGGAATTTTCATAAACACATGAGACATCTACCGTAATGGCGACTTACTATGCTGTATAGTTTGGACCACAGAGTCAATTAATGGAACTTAATTGTTCTTTCATACAACAGATTAAATGTGATACTAAGATACAATTGGTGATAAAATAGGTGAAAGAATTTAACAAGATACCTCTCATAGGTTTTGCTCCACTAAGAGCTTATGTTATGCAAAAGCCTAAACAACTGATGGAAAGTGTAATTCCCATATTAGAAGTTGACAGATCATATAAGAGAAATGCAGGGTCACTCAGGAGAGGATGCTCAAGAAGGCCAAAGGTAGAAAACTGAAATTTTTCAGAAATGCTTAAACTGTTTTACAAAATATATTGTGATTGGTACCCAAATTTTTGGCCACTCCATTTTAATAACCAAAGTCACTTAGGGAGTGTACAAATACATTAACAATATTTTTCTGCATATTTCTCTACAGGGTAAAACTGCAGTCAGTTAAATAGTAATCAGTACTTTCATCTTCAAACCTAAAGAGTATTTTAAAATCTTATAGAGCTTAGATTTTCCCTTTCTCAATAGGACTTTGCCTCCTCAGTTGAATATAAGCTGCTATTTCAACAGAAAGTCCAAAAGAGAGACAAATTTTTAGAAGGTCAAATTGAAAGCAGAAGACAAGCCAACAGTAGCATCTCACTTTTGGAATGAAAGCCATTACCATGACACAGATCTGAAATTATTAAAAGGTATGATAACCCATAATAAACTCACACTGTGGGAGAACGTCTTAATATGTAAATACAAAACCTGATTAATAAATTTCAATATCCCCCAGTCAACAGTTTAGTAAAGAAGTTTGTTTCGCCACCAGAGAGAAGACAAGGCAACTAGGACATCGGACCTTCATGGTTAAAAATAAAGCAACCCATTCCACATCCTCTATAACACTGAGGTCGCTTGGTTACCTTCTGATTGTGCAGTCAAATATCTTGGTGTCCATCTTGATCGTCGGCTAACATGGAGTACACATATCACCAACAAACTTAACCAAGCCTATGCTCACCTCCACAAGTTGTATCCCATCCTCAACTGCAAGTCCTCTATACGAGTTTAATGTACGTTGTTACTATACAAGAGTATTCTACCACCACTTCTTCTGTATGTCAGTCGTGTATGGGGATATGCTTCACCTACTCATATTCACCGACTCCAGGTGTTTCAAAACAAGATCCTGTGATCATCCGTGAATGCCCTGTGGTACATAGGGAATGCACAGCTACACAGAGAATTGGACATTGTCAGCATAAATGAGTACATCTGTACAGCTACAAGAAGATTCTTTGCTCACCTTCCTCATGTATCAGATCTTTATTCTTTCAACTGGGCGCCACCTAGATGCTGCACCGAGACTGAAGGCACGCTTGCCACAAGACATTTTATTTCTATAAAGTGTTGATTTTTGTAGTGCTGAAGTTATGTACAGGGTAAAAGAATTAGGGGAAGGCCACGCATGTTGTATCAGGAATACATTGAGAAGTTGGAGAAGGATAGAGGGAAAACCATGTCAGAAATGAAGAGAATGATAATGGACCGAGAAAAGTGGAAGAAATGGGTAGAAGAGTCTTGTACTCCTTGCTTAACAGCACAAAGGAGTTAGAGAAAGAAGAAGAAGTTATGTAATTAATATTCCCACAAATCAGCTTAGTTTGAGGACTCCAATATGAGTATCCCCTTTCCTTGTATTCTTTAATTTTATTCTGTATCTGTAGTCCGCAATTTGTATAGCACTGACTGTGTTGATCAATTGATAAATAAATATTTAAAAAAAGAAAAGAGCAACTGCTCCCAAAACCAGTTCCTTAAAAATTAAAAAGTGACAGCGTAAAAAGTACTGAACTAAAAATGTTTATTAATTAGAAAGTTGGATCAATGTTTCTGACCAACCTTGTAAATGAGCAAATATTTACTTCTGCTACAAGTTACAATATTTATTGTGACTTTGTGGGTTCGCGAAATAATAAAACGAGGTTACAAAACACAATTACTACACTTTATTCTCCTCGAAATACACTGTTCACCATTACCTCTTGCTAGCTAATCTGAAAACTGTTTATTTTTACAAAAACTACATTCAACTGTCTGTCACTACCGGTAACGATTGGTTCCGAAGTTTTCCGAATCTCCACCGGCCATAATTTTTCATCGGCTACGCGATTCTACCGCCAGGGTGACACTGCTCCCTCCTCAAGGCTGGTTGTCCCGAACAGCGCCTTCGTAGCAGGCCAGGCGATCCAGGTGTACCACCAACATCTTTCCTTGGGGCACCTTCTGGATGCGGTAGACCACGTCGTTAATCCTCTTCACCACACGCTACGGTCCTTGCCATGACTGCTGAAGCTTCGGGCAGCGTCCCTTGGTCCGGGTCGGGCGGTACAACCAGACCAGGTCACCTTGCTGGAACCCTTGGCTGTTGGCTTGCCTGTCGTATCGGGTTTTCATGTGATCGCTCACCTTCTGGATGTTCTGGCGAGCCATCTCGTGCATGTCGTGGAGGTGGTCCACCAAGTTCTCCACATCCCTCAAGAGTGGCCCCAAGTCTGCGTCTGCCAGCTGCTCCCTCCTCAGGCCTGCGCTATCCCAGCCATCCGCAGGCACTGCCGTGACTACTCGAACTGCTGCGGCACGCTCCTTCCTCTCCACTCTTGTGCATTGGCCGCAATCTTCTGGACAGGGTCTTCGGGACATAGCGTCCGCGTTACCGTGACTCTTCCCTCTGCGATGTTCCGAGGTGAAGTCGTACTCCTGCTGCCTCTGGACCCCACCTGCTGTCTGGCCTTCCGTTCGCGCCGTCACTATCACTTCGCTCCTCGCGGGAACAACCACGTCTTCGCTCAAGACGACCCTGCAAATTCCAAGGCGCTCTTCTGGTTGACGGAGTATAACCTCTTCTCCGTTGAGCCGTAGGACCTTCCTGCCGACGTCGACCATCGCCTCGTGGCTCCTGAGGGCATCCAGTCCCAGAATCACCTCCTCAGCCACCTTCGCGATGAACACCCACAGACGCACGGCACTCCGTCCCAAGTTCAGCTCCAGTAGGGTCTCCTTCTCTACAGGCATGGTGTCGCCCGATGCCGTCACAAGCTCGTATGGTCGGCTCGGCTTCCTCGTCGGCAAACCCTTCGCCACGTCAGGTCTGATGATGGTCACGGCCGCCCCGGTGTCCACCAGCACGCGGCACGGCTTTCCTCTTACCCAGCCGTCCGCGATGAGGTTGTCATCCATCCGCCGGCTGACGGCGCGGATTGTCACTCGAGGGGATGGTGGTAATGGCGACGACGTGCCCCTCTCCACGACGGCGCTTACTCGTTTTCTGGCTGCTCTTCCTGGTGTGGGCAGTCTCTCCGCAGGTGCCCGGTCTGTCCACACCCCCAACACAGGCCACTAGGTGTTCGCCGGCATCCCACAGCTGGTCTTCTGTCTCCGGCGTAGCGGACACTCCTCGTTCTCGACGTCGGGATAGATGCTACCTTGGCCGCCTCCATCCTTAATGCTGCTGTCAGCGCCTCGTGGATGGTGTTATAATCGCCGAGCATTAGGCGCTGACGAATCTCCGTGTCCCGTACCCCGTCGACACCCCGTAGGGGAAGGGATGGGTCCCTTTCAGCTGCCAAAGTGCGGGCGCTGCGGACCCTTAGCAATCGTGGTACCTCTGACGTTACTAGAGGAACCTCGGGCCGAACAGCCGAGCCCCTCCTTCGGGAGTTGTTCGGATTGGGATGTTCTCGAGGGGGCAGTGTGTTCCCGATACCCGTGGGAGATTGGGTACGTCTTCGGACGGGGTTGAGGGAAGCCATTAAGTTTCCGGGTACTAGCCTGCTTAGCTAGAAGAAGGTGTGCTAGATAACCAGGCGGCCCCACCGAGGTCATATCGGTAGTCTTCACCTTGAGTGTTGACGCGCGTAAGTGGCGTATCCACTTCCGTCCCGTCTTGTGTCCCTAGGACCAGATGGGGGGGCTTGTTAGGAAACTAGGTCTTGCCCTAATGGAAAGCCCCACGGAGGATGCCGGGCGCCCTTTAAGGGACAGCTCGGATAACTCCCTGGTTGAAAGAGGCCCGGGTCTTGTTCCTACGGGTTCAAGGCTAATGGGAGTAGAACCTCTGGACTCAACCCCGTCGACAAAGTTGTAGGCGGCTTCCCGGGATACGAACTCCAGTGGCAGGTCAACCAAGGCCTTGCTAGCTAGCTGCTCAATCGCTATGGCTAACTCCTGCAGCGTCTCCCCCGGCTGGTGTGACCTTGCCTTTAGTTGGCTGTGGTACGCTGCGGCTAAGCGGTGGTTCCTGAAACGATTCTCCAGGGCCTCCCAGATGTCCTTGAGCGCCGCCGTTGTCTGCACCGCGTTTAGGACTTCCGCGGCCCGTCCCTGGTGGCTGGCTATTAACTGTGTGGCCTCCTCCTCCGGTGACCATCTGTTGTGCCTGGTCACTGTGTCCAACTGGCGGCGGAAGACTTCAAACGTTGACGCGCCGTCATACTTGGGAGGTATGACGCGCGCAGATGTTGTGTCGCGTCCCGGCACGTCGACCTTCAAGTCCTTCAGCTTCCTGCCGACGACGTCCTCCACCATGGCATTCAGGGACTTGACGCTGCTGTCGGCCTTTCCCTCCAGGTTGTTTACGCGGTTCACGAAGTCTTCGACGTCTTCAACCATGGCGTTCAGGGACTTGGCGTTATTGTCGGCCTTTTCCTCTAGATCATTGAAGCGGTTCGCCAGGTCCTCGACGCGCTCGTCCACTTGGCCCATCCGCTTGCCCAGCTCCGTCACGATATCCCTCACGCCCGCCAACTGTTCCTCAAATTTGGCGGCGAGGACCTCGTTCTCCTCCTTCATTTCCGTGGTCAGTTCGTCCATCTTTGCGGTCATTGTCGTGGCCAAGTTGTTGTTTGTAGTCTCCAGCTTCGCGGCCAGGCTGTTATTTGCCGTCTTCATTTCCTTCATTTCCGCAGCCAGGTTCTTATTCGCCGCTTCTGTTTCCGCAGCGAAGTTGTCATTTGCTGCTTTCATTTCCATCATCTTTTCCAATGCAGCCTCCATGTCGTCGCACTTCTGACACCAATTGTGACTTTGTGGGTTCGTGAAATAATAAAACGAGGTTACAAAACACAATTACTACACTTTATTCTCCTCGAAATACACTGTTCACCATTACCTCTTGCTAGCTAACCTGAAAACTGTTTATTTTTACAAAAACTACATTCAACTGTCTGTCACTACCGGTAACGATTGGTTCCGAAGTTTTCCGAATCTCCACCGGCCATTATTTTTCATCGGCTTCGCGATTCTACCGCCAGGGTGACATTCATTATACCCATTTTGTTCTCTCTCTCTCTCTCTCTACTGGCTCTACAGCCCTTGGTGGGCTTTGGCCTCCTGCACGATCCTCCTCCACACATCTCTATCTTCCGCTTTACTTTTCCAGCCTCTGATTCCAATCGTTCTTAGGTCTTCCATTACATCATCTAACCACCTTGTTCTCGGTCTTCCTTTTTTTCTTCTATTATACAATCTTACTTTCAATATTTGTTTTGGCATTCTATCTTCCGTCATTCTCTTTATATGCTCTAGCCATCTTATCCTTTGTGCTATTATAAATTTCACAATATCTTGCTTATTTATTAATTCTTCTATTTCATGATTATGTCTTATTGTCCATTGGTCTTTATCTTTTACAGGTCCAAAGATTTGTCTTAATATTTTCCTTTCAAATCTTCGAAGTATTTCTTCATCTGCATTGTTTAGGGTCCAAGTTTCAGCAGCATATGTTACTATTGGTCTTATCAGGGTTTTTTAAATCGTGTATTTTGTCCCTCTACTAATAAACCTATTTTTTAATAGTGATAAATTTGCATAATATGCTGCATTTCCATTTTGGATTCTTTCTTTTATGCACTCGTTTAAATTATTATCATTGTTTACAAGTGCTTCTAAATATCTAAATTTGGATACCCCTTCAAATGTTTTGTCTCTAACTACTAGATTTGAAATTATTCTTTTGCTTTTATCTGTCATTTTTATGTATTTAGTTTTTTTCTCGTTTACTTCTAATCCTATTTCTTTAGACCCTCTTTCTAATTCTTCTTAAACTTCAACTAACGTTTTTTTGTCTCTTGTCACGATCACTACATCATCTGCATATGACCCAATGTGTTAGAAGCTTAAATTCAACTCCAGTCACTAAAACAGCCAAGGAACACAAATGTTCTCTTTAATCTAGTAATTCCAGTCCTTCAAATAATTTTTTTTATAAAGAAAAAATCTAAAATTAATTCTCAGGTTTGAATATACTGTATTGTAAAATGTAATTAAGCATAAAATACAGAAATGAAAGAAAAAGTCTCTGCTCTGCATAATGAACTGTTTCAATAAATGTTACCTTTTTCATGTAGTTTCTGCATGATAAGAGTGATACTTTTGAACAATAATCAGAATAGGTAATATTTTATGCATGTGCATGAAATGTATTATGCATGTGCATGAAATGTATGACATTGACTGGGAAAAAATGTATATTGATAAACGAATCCCAAACATTCAGTTTCTTTAAGCACTGGAGCATTGACACCACTGAAGTTGCTTTGTTTCATTGAAGTTGTCACCAGTATGCCCTATTTATTTCACTATTTCCTTAAATTAAGTACTTGAAGTTCAGCTGTATCAGCTTTGAATAGTTTTGTAGTTATTAAGTTTAGAATTTGTAGTGTTTTGTGCAGGTTGGATACCATTAAGAGTGGGGAACCTGCTACTTTAGTGTTTTTGATTAAAATTGCATGTCTTTCATACAACCATGCCTTTATAATACACATCCACAAAATGTTTTCATTCACATTCTTGAAAGATTCATAGTAATAATAATAATAATAATAATAATAATAATAATAATAATAATAATAATAATAATAATAATAATAATAATAATAATAATAATAATAATATAATAATATAATAATAATAATAATAATAATAATAATAATAATAATAATAATAATAATAATAATAATAATAATAATAATAATTTATTGCGGCCAATAGACTCTTACAAAAGCATCTGACACTGTCAATTATCTTTATACAGTCAAAATACAAAATGATCAAAATACATAAGTTATTTACAAAAGTATATGAGTTATTTACAAAGATCAAAATGCCTAAATTACATACAAACCTTATTGTTTACATAGGTATACAACTCATTTATACTACATACATATATATTACAGTTCATTTATACTATACAAACATTTTTCAATTAGGTATGATTTTAAAACCAGTTTAAATTTTGAGTCAGAAGTATTCTTAATTACAGATGGCAATTTATTGTATAATATGGCTCCTATTTTAAATGGATCTTTATTAGTTGGAGTTTTATTCGTGCTCACCTTATGGTAATCAGTTGCTCTCCTCGTATCATATGTATGGCAGTCTTTATTGAGGATGTTATGTTGCTTTCGGTCTTTTACAAGTATAATGGTTTTGAATACATAGAGTGATACTACTGTTAGGATGTTTTGTGATTTGAATGTATCCCGACATGTTTGTTGAAAACGAAGGTTGTACATGGTTCGTATGTATTTCTTTTGTACTTTTTGGTTTTACTTGTTCCCCCCCCCCCCCCCCCCCCAAATTTCAATACCATATGTTAAGTGTGGGAAGATAATGCCATAATATGCAGTTTTAAGAGTATTGATATTCCCATATTTTGCTAGTTGTCATAGTAGGTAGAGTCCCGAGTTCATTTTTTTACAAACCATGTCTACGTGTGTACTGTAGGTTAGAGTAATCTCCTATATGAACACCCAAAAATTTAAAGTTTCTTACCCGTTCCAAAGGTATATTGTTAATGTTTATATTTAGATCATTGCTTTGAAATGTCATAAATTTTATTTTTCCTATATTTAACTTTAGTCCATTGTTCAGAAAGTACCAAGATATTTCGCCAATTGTATTTGTTGTTTTTTCTTCTAAGCTTTCTTCTCCTTCGCTCTAACATATTATAGATGTATCATCTGCATATGAGATGACCTTGCTGTTTACTGGTTCAGGTAAGTCATTAATATAAATAAAAAAAAGTATAGGTCCTAGTGCTGATCCCTGTGGTACACCAGATTTCACTAAGTTATATTCTGATTTAATGTGGCTTATAACATCCCCTTTTTTCCAAGTTATTTCCTTACATTGCAAATGATTTTTAAGATATGATGTTAATAATTTATTAATTTGTCCTCTGAAGCCATAGTACTCTAATTTTGAGATGAGATGATCATGGGATACAGAGTCAAAAGCTTTGTAGAGGTCTAAGTAAATTCCAGCTGTGTTTTTGTGTGTATCTTTTAGTTCCAACAATTTGTGAATATATTCCACTATAGCTGTGATCGTCAATAATTTATTTCTGTATCCATGCTGAAAATGATTAAGAATATTATTAGCAATTAAAAAACTATTTATTCCAGCTATTAAGACTTTCTCATACATTTTGCTGAATACTGAAGTTAGAGTTATTCGTCTGAAATTGTTAACATCTGCATATGAACCTTTCTTATGAATTGGTCGTACCACGCTAATCTTTAATACCTCTGGAAATATGCCCTCGTTCATTGAGTAATTTATTAAGTACACCAGTATAGTCAGCAATTCTTGTTTACAATGTTTTAGTATTATAGGTGATACACCATCCCACCCAGAGGACTGTTGGTTTTTAAAGCTACTTATTACTTTGTCTATTTCTTCAGCATCCGTCTCATGCAAGTACATGCTGTTTATAATAGTTTTGTCTTTACTACCTATGTCAATAACTGTAGTATTGTCACCAATGTTTAGAAAGAAGCTGTTAAATAATTTACAGATTTCAGAGTGGTCATGTACTACTTGTCCATCCTTGTTCAGACTTAAATTTGAATGTTCTCCTATTTGGGGTTTGAGTCACTTGTTTATATCCCATACTGTTTTTGTGGTATTATCAGAATTAATTATTTTTTCCCCTATTTGTTTTGCCTTTAATTTAATCAGCACTTTTCTGTATTGTTTTTTATATTTATTATAGGCATTTGAGTAAGAATTTAATTTAGTCATTTGAAAAAATTCATACATTGCTTTCATTTTATTTTTTAAATGTGTAAGTTTGGGTGGCAGAGTTAATTTGTTAATTACTTCATGTTTAAGTGCTCTTTTGCACTGAGAGCAACTTTCATTGAAGTGGAGAGTAAATGCATTTATGAAAGCCTTCCATTTTTCATGTGTATCGCTAGCATTGTACACCTCTGTCCATTCCTCTTTTGCCAGAATATCCTTTAGTTTTTCTAGGTTATGTTTTCTCGTATCTCTAACATACCTATATATACTTTCCTTAATTTGGCTGAAACAATTGTAGATATCAATAATTTGACCCCTATGGTCCAACACATGAAATTCATGAAATTGTTCCACACCGCTGGTTCAAGCTTCAGTCGCATAAGAGCCGTAGATGCAAACGATTATTTGCGAAACATGTCCTCAAAATAGGTACGAAAGTGAAGCAGATGTGTAAAAAATACGACTCATCTAAAAATTAATAATAATGAAATTCATTATTTATTGTACAAAATCTACTGTTATTCAGGTTCGTTATTATGTGGTTTGTTGTGCTGATTGAGTGCTCTGTTATTCTAGTGGGGCCCTGAGAAACAATTTTTAAGTTGAAGCTGTTGAGGATATCCTTAAGATTTACATTATCTACATCTATATTAAAGTCACCGAGAATTATTATATTCTGGTTAAATGTAATTTTGCAGAGCATTTTTTCTAGATGGATTAGAAAATCGTGTACACTTGAGTTAGGGGATCTATAAATGCCAATAATGAAAACTTGCCCTAATTCTGTACTGAGTTTTACGGCAGCTACTTCAAAAATCATCTCTTCACTCCCATTTTCTACCCACTCTACCCTATTTACAATAATATCCTTCCTTGCAAACAGCAAGACTCCTCCACTTCTGTGATTTATACGGCAATATTGGGAAACTACATCGTAATTTACAAATTTTACAAAATGTACTTGCTCCTTCCTTAAGCCATGTTCTGTAAGTATGATAACCTGTGGGTTTATGTCATCTAAAACCGTTTCTAATACTTCAGCTTTGTTGGTAATATACTGTGTATTTTGGTGATATACTCTAAGGGTAGAGTTACTGTGTGGACTGATTTTATTGGCATAGGATGAACACGAATTTACATTTTGTCATTGCATACTATCTACTCTCCCATCTGAGTAAAGTACAAGGGGTTTTTTACCCGCAATGGTATTAATTTTTTCTGAGAGGAGCGATCTTAAGTAGCTCTTTCCCTTATTATTCAAATGTAAGCCATGTCTAGTATCATACGTTTTAGGTTGCTTATGTCCACTACAATCTACATTTGGAAACACTGAACACACCAATTTCACCTTTTTGTTTTCCGGATTTCCTTGTTAACACAAGAATTGTAGTTTAGATCATACCTGTTTGGAATGTTCACCACTATTATTTGGGTTTCGTTGATTTCCTCTGTTTGTAGCACTTGATTTAGCGCGTCTATAGCCCTGTTTGCTTCATTTTTATAAACGTCATTTGCACCAGCCACCACAATTTTCACTGCTTTTTTTTTTTCACTTTTCTCACTCATGTTTGATGTAGCATCCTTGAAATTTGCATTAGGCTTCATATAACCTATAACTTCACTATCACTAACATTTTCGCATATTTTCTGTGCAAGTCCTCTTGCATGACTGTCTCCATAGATTGTGACTTTCTTGCTCTTTTTTCTAGTCGATTTACTTTTTGTGGTAGATTTTTCTTGAACTTCTTCCATTACTGTTTGTACACCCTCTTCTTCATTTGTTGCCAAGGCGGTGAATTTGTTCTCCATTACAAGCACATGGTGTGTATCACCGTTCTTCGATTTTCTGGCCTTAATATTTTGCTTCCATCCTTCTTCTGATTGTATCTGGCTTTTTAGTTGCACATTTTCTGCCGTTAGACTTATTATTTCTGATCGTGCTTCACCTAGTTCTTTGTTCAATATCTCTATTACCATGTGCAGGGACTTGATGCATTCGCTCTTGCACCGCGTCGTCAATGTACAGGTCTCATCTGTAACTGCTGATTTAACAAGATTCTTCTGTTGCTCTCTTTTCCCTTCATTTGTAGCACTTGTTTTACATTTGTTTAGGCTTTTTCTGTTGATATTTTGCGTATTTTTGTTATATCCGTTGGAATTTTGCGCATTATTTGAGTCATTACTACGAAGAGTCATACTACTGGCCGCCATCTTGAAGCATATATACTTTTCTGCTAGACCTTATAGCAGAAGAATTGTATCATCCATATGATGTAGAGTTATCTCCATTCTTGCAACATCCCTATTTGCCAGATTACCAATTAAATGGTACTAAATCTTTCTGTTGGCTAATCTAGAGGATAAACTTTAATATTATGAGCATGCATTCAAATATATGTGTAACATGTCAAATGATTTTAGACAGGTTTATCTGCTGATCATAGTACAGGCCAGGGTATTATATGCAAATTGAATATCCATTATCTGTTCATTAATCAGAAATGTTGGAGTTGTTTGTTAACACAGATATAAAAAATATACCTTGTTTTAATTTGTTTGAACTTAAAACAGTACTTTTTTTTTAAAATATTCTATGCTTAATTTTTACAAAAACATTCTTCCTTCCTTAAATGATTTCAGCTCCTTGTAAATTACTTCTTCTTTATTGTGTTCACAGTGGCCGAAGCCCAGCAGTTAGTAGTGGTGGTACTAGTAGCACTAATAAGAAACACAGGAGTGAAGAAGAAGCAGATGATCTTACGAAGGAAATGGAAGAGCCCCCACCAGAACCTAATATTCAGGAAGTTACAGTTCCTAAAACGGGTAAGGTAATCATTAATTTTGCAGAGAAATTAGATTATGCTGTAACCAAACAACTTTGATCATTTATGCAAAGATTCCATCAGAAGTATTTATTTAAATTTAGATAACATCAAGTCACTGCCCTAGAATGAACTTAAATATTTTAAAATAGATTCTCTCTAAGGTCATTCAAATTCTTGATTTTTAAAGTAAGCCCTTAAAAATTATTCTATTCACAATTACCAGTTAAAAGGAGAAAAGGAAGGAGGTAAAGTAAATGGCAAGAGTGTCAAATATAGAATGCTAGTTTTAAAACGGCAGTGGAAATTAAATTGCTATGTATGAGTTTATATCACTAATAGACATACAAATTGCTATATAAAACCTGATGTAGCCATATATATGTAAATGATACTTGTCTGGATTGCAACATGTCACTGTCATAAGAGGAATTGCTGAAAGTTCAGCTAGACTATTCGTAACATAACATTCATTATTTTAAATGAATTTAGCAAGTGAATTTTGACCCTGTACAGCCTATTTTGAGACATGTTTTAGAAGCTAATTGCTCCCTCATCAGTTCGCTGTTGACTATTGACATCATTCCATGTGGTGGTTAGTCTTTTCCCTGATGGGGTTGGATGAATCTCTGCAGAAGTGTGTTGCTTTGTAGGATTTCAAAATTGAAGATGCAGTTTCTATTGTTCCAGATGTAAATGTTCTCCCAAACATCAAGTTTCATCTCTCCTAAAGTTCTTTTAGTTTTATTGGATTTCCGTTTATAGTATGTTTGTCTCCAAAACTGCCAAGCTGGCATTGATTTGTCCACTGCTTTTTGCTTTGTGTTTTTCCGTGTACTTTTACACTTGTTTTTATATTTCTTTTAGTTTCTCCAATGTAAAAGCTTTTTGCAGTTGATGCTATTTGGTATACCTGGTTTGTTCTTGAGATTTTATTTCATAATTTAGAATTGAATGTTTTTGACGGAATAACTGTTTTTTGAGGACCAAATGATGATGTGTGCTTCAAGATTCTCTGAAATTTGTGGAAATCCATTGGGTGGTATTCAATTTCTTGAAGATCTTTTCTTTTTCATTAGAGATGAGACATCAAATGAGACTAAGGTATCTTTGTTATGTGTATCTATGTCCTTCATTTTATGAATTATATCCAGAGAATTGTTTATGCTTAAATGTTTTAAATTTTGGGAAGGAGAAAAATCTGTGTAAGTCATTTTGCTAATTTATGGGTGGAGACATTTATATTATTTGTAATCAACCCTATTGCTTTTCCTACTTTTATGTATGTACAAGTGGTGATTGCAAGATTACAAAGCCCTTAATGAAACATACATTTTCTACACAAATATAATTATTATTTGTAACAAAACCTTCACTTATCTTTAAAAAGTTAAAGATTATCTTTGTTACAAATAATTATATTTGTGTAGTATTTGTTGCTCCACTGTCACTAGCCTTATTTTTTATGTAAACATACATTTTATTTCATGTGACCAATAGCCAACTGAAATCTTCAAGTTAAAAAGTTAAAATTTAGAACTTACAGGAAGGACACTCATATAGCCAGATGCATCAAAGCCAATAGCTTCAACTCTACTTCACAAACAAGCAGTCATCAATAACCTAACTCATAGATTGATTAATGTACCAATAGATGAAAAGCAATACATGACAGAATATACCAATGGCAACAACAAACAGTTGGTAGACAAGAAAATAAAAAGTTTCAGTAGACAAAAACAGTTAAATGAGATCACCCTAACTGCTCTTAGGGACAGAAAACATACAAAAAGTTCACGTATCACCTATGGACAACCAGAAAATTTCAAAAGATTTTTAGTATATTTAACATCACCCTGGCAGCAGTAAAATTCAATATTATAAACCTCATAAAACCAAAAACAGACAATATTCCTCTGGAAAAAAAGTCTGGCATTTATAAAATTAACTGCTCAGACTACGTAAAAGAAAATATGAAACGTAACATTGGAACCAGAATAAAAGAACACTTTAGGAACGTCAAGCAAAAAGAAACAGATAAATCTGCAGTAACAGCACATTTCAGGGATTTTCACTACAATATAGAGCAGGAAACCAACTACTAAAACCAGTTCACATGTATCACGAGTTAAACATCTGGGAGAACATTTATATGAAGAAATTAGAAACATATTTAATTTCAACATTCTATTGGAAGAAAACTTTTTACTCAACCTCATTGAATCGCTGCCAGCTGTCTCATCTCCAGAGAACAATCATCAGCTTGAACACCAAATCCTAGCCAATTGAGAACTTCTTGAAAATGCCTTCAAGTGGAGGTGAAACACATTAAAGAAAATTGAGGTATGTGAAGTACAGAGTGAATCAGTTGACTTATTATATCATTTTTGATTAGGCAACTGAAAGTTCATACATTAGTTATGTGTTTGGAAGAATTTAGTAACAGTGACGTCAAAATTAATCTCAAAACTATTTGTAGTTGGTTTATTGATACTCGTCACTTACTTTTTTATATTAATGAGAGACTAGTTTCAAAGGCAATCGAAGTCTCGATTTTTCGACAAAGTCTCCATATCAGTTTAGGCACTTGTTTAAATATTCTTTCCTGATAAAAACCCTGTCCCTGTGTATTAATTCACGTTAAGTGTTTTAGTTACTTTTCTGAAGTGAATTGTCAGCCTCCTAGGTACTCTTTCAAGTGAGGAAAAAGGTGAAAGCTGCTATGAGTGTGGTGTAGGCTGTAGGGAGGGTGGTGAATGATGTCCCAATGAAATTGCTTCAATAGCATGGTGTTCTTCTGACTGTATGAGTTTGTGCATTGTCTTGAAGGAGGAGATGCCCTCAGTGAGAAGTACTGGTCGTTTTCTGCTGATTACGTTGCACAGTACTGTCAGAGTCACAGTATCAGTCAGCAGTTACTGGGTGTTCTCTTTCCAAAAAATGACATCTGTACAGTCCCTAAATACTGTGGCCATCACCTATCTGGCTGATGGTATTACCTTAAACTTCTTGGGGTGTTTCCACTTTATTAATGATTGTTACTGCTGAGGATAATAATCGTTATTGTCTGTAAACTTGCGAGTTACAGGCATCAGACATTGTCACATTCTAAAGTATGTACATGAATGTTTAGCTTTGTTTGAGGAGTTTCCATTTACATTAACCTTAACAATTATTGTGTTACATAATTAGTACAACTATTGCATACAGAGTTATTTTAGCTAATATTTACACATTTTTTACAATATTTACATATTCCTAGTACTAGTAAGTATATAATAACTACATCAGTATAGAGTAATAATAATATAGTACAATTCTAATTCCCTTAAACTTTACAGAGATTTATATATAAGAAATAGGTATAATAATTACAACAAGAATATAAGACAATTATAATTCACTTAGGCTATATAAACATTTATCTATGAGGTATTTTTTCAAGAGATTTTTAAATATATTGCCTTGTGCTGATTTAATATATGAAGGAAGTTTATTATACAAAATGATACCTGCAATGTATGGGTCTTTGTTGTTAGAGGTTTTTGCTTTATATTCTCTATGTTGTTTATTCCTCTAGTGTTATAACGATAATGTTCCCTATTTAGTGATGTGAATTTACTGTTAGTCCTAACAAGTACGATAACCTTATACACAAACAATGATACCACGGTTAGTATACATTGTCGTCTAAAAATTTCCTGTACTGAATGGCGACTTGACAGGTTGAAGATGCACCTTAGACTTTTTTTCTGCAAAATTAGGATCTTATTTAAGTTTAACTGGCTGGTCGCTCCCCATATTTCAGTACCATATACAATATGTGAATGAATTAAGCCATAATATTCCATTTTTAGTGTGTCACTTTCTAGATATGGTGATAATTTCCTTAGTAAATATAAGTTAGTACATAATTTTTTACTTAGCATTTCTATATGGCTGTTTTATGATAGCTTTTTATCAATAATAATACCCAAGAATTTTGTGGATGATATTTCTTCATCAACTGTGTTATTCGTGCTGATGACTAAATCCTGATCGTTGCTGTCCTGCAGTTCAAATACTATATATTTTGTTTTATCACAATTCATGTGCAGTTTTGAGTATTTCAGATAGTTTGCTACATGGGTTAATGATGCGGAGGCCTTTTCTTCTAGTTTGAAAGTTTTGTCTGCACAAGTTAGAGATGTGTCGTCTGCATATGATGTTAAGCTACATTATTTTGGGGTTTGTATGTCATTTACATAGAGTAAGAATAATAGGGGACCCAATACTGAACCCTGAGGAACTCCCGTTTTTACCACACCATAGTTTGATTTAACTGCCTGACTAATTTTCCCTTGATTCCAATATATTTCGGTACATTGTTGACGATTTTTCAAGTATGATGCTATGAGTTCGTGTACTTTACCTCTTATTCCATATTTCTGCAGTTTACTTAATAGAAGTTCATGAGAAACTGAGTCGAACGCTTTTGATAAGTCTAGAAATATTCCTACAGTTTTGTTTCCTTCTTCCAAATTTATCATAATATTATGTATAAATTCTGCCACAGCTGTAACAGTTGAGAATCCTTTGCGAAAACCGTGTTGTGAGTTAGACATAATACTGTTTGACTCAATGAAACATGTTAACCTTTTATACAAAATTTTCTCATAGTTTTGCTATTATTGATGTTAAGGTTATGGATCAGTAGTTGCTGACCATCTCCTTGTCCCCCCTTTTTATGCACCGGCCTAACTATGCTAATTTTTAACAGTTCCGGGAACACCGCATTTTGCATAGAGTAGTTGATCAGATGTACCAGAATTTCCACAAGTAAATGTTTACAATATTTTAAAATTCTTGGTGCTATACCATCCCACCCAGGTGCACTGTTACTTTTTAATTCGCTGATGACTAAATCCACTTCCTCAGCACTTGTTTCTTACAAATATACACTCCCACACACATTTACTATTCTAGAGTGGTGTTCTTTATCATCACTATTGTCACTTCTACCCATGTCCAGGAAATAGTTATTTAACAGGTTACTGACCTCATGTGGGTCCACTATGTGTCTGCCATTATAATTTAATTGAATGCTATTTTTTATGTGTATCAGTTTTCATTTGATTTTTTACAATTTGCCATGCTGTTTTGGCTACATTGTCTGACATAATTATTTCTTTACTATTGTTGAACTTTTTGTAATTTATCAGCGCTTGCTTATACTGTTTTTTATATTCTTTTAGTAGTTTCTTATAGACGTTCAATTTAGTAGCTTTATAGAATTCGTAATTATCTTTAATTTTTTCTCGGAGAACCATTATCTCTGCAGGCAATTTTGTTTTTTTTTTGGTTTACTTTTCGTAACTTCTTTTTTACTGGACAAGCTGAGTTATAATGGAGTCTAAATGTATTGAAAAAAGAGGACCACTTTTCGTTTGTAGTTTTTGAATTATAAACACCAGACCAATTTTCATGAGATAGTCTATCAATTAAGTTCTGTACAGTACTTTCTCTAAGATCCCTACTACATGTATATTTTGGTTCTATATTTTCAATGACGTGTCTATGTATCTATTACCTGGGCTGTATGATCTGAAATATGAAAGTCGTTATTAAAGAATGATTATTGCTTTGGATCTATGTTGGTTATTACATGATCAATTGCCTTGCTTGAACAGTCTGTTATTCTGGTGGGGCCAACGTCTATGATATTTAGGTTGTAGCTTTTTATAATTCCACATAGGTCATCATTATTAGTTTCAATGTTTAAATCACCTAATATTATAATTTCCCTATTCTTTTTATATGCTTCGTTTAAGAACGCATCTAAACTATTTAGAAATTCTGTCAGTTTTGAGTTTGGGGATCTATACAAACCAAAAATTAAAATGTTACCCTTGTCTGTTAGAACCGATATGCCAGCAGTTTCAAAGAACATTTCTTTGCTGTGTTTACTTAGCTATTTTACTTTGCTGCAATTGATTTCTTTCCTGACAAATATTACTACCCCACCGCTCTTATGATTATTTCGGCAAAATTTATCCATTTGCTTGTAATTGTTAAAATTTACACTATTTAACTGGTTATCTTTAAGACCGTGTTCAGTGAATATGGCTACATTTGGTTGTAATTCCGATAGTCACTTCAAGGATATCTTGCTTATTTCCTATGTACTGAGTATTCTGATGCATTATTCTAATAACCCTATTAATATGTACAGTCTTGCTACTACTTATATTGGTTGCATTATTTATACTATCCAATGTCTTTATCATACTATCCATACCATTTACATTATTAGCTTTATCTACACTAGAGTTTGCATCTTTACCTAGTCATGGCAAATCACTTGATGATGTACCCATTGTTATACATTTGTCAGCGTTTTCAACCCTGTCATGTATTTAATGCAATATTTGCTTTACAAGGAAGTTTTTACCTTTGTGATTGAGATGCAAGCCATGTCTGGTGTGATAATCCCTTTGTAGATCACTAATATTAATTAAGGTAGCATTTGCATAGCTTGCACACAAGATTCAGTTTTTTGTTTGTCTTTCTTATTTCTTTGTTTACACATGAGTCCGGATGTAACTCATATCTGCTTGGGACATTTACCACTATTGTGTGACCACTATTAACACTTTGGAACACATTACCTAGACATGATAGGGCACACTTTGACTGAACTTCTCAATTGGCACTATATCACTGATTTTAGCACTGGGTTTCGCATATCCTATAATTTCAAATTTTGGCAGTTTTTGGGTTTAATTCATTTTAACAGCTATATCTCTTGCATGACTGTATCGTTATATTTGGTTTTTGGCCGACTGTTGAATTGATTTTTCTTGCAGGGCTGCACATCTTGTTTTACGCCTTGTAGGCGATTCGCCGAGTTTCGGCCAGTTCTTTCCGTCTTCGGTATCTTCATCTGTTTCTTCCTGCATAGTTGCTAATGCCAAGAATGTATTTCTTGTTTTCAAGCTCTCCTGATTTACTCTTAAGCATGTTTTCACCGAAGTTGCTTTTTTTGGATGTTGCCATAAGTTTCCTTCTCGCTCTTGTTCTTCTAGTAATTGTGTTAGATGTTGCTTCTCCGATACTAGTAATTTATTTGACAGTTTCAGCTCATTTAGTTCTTTGTTAAGCATTTGTATTATGATTTGTAATGACGCTACACTTTCACACTCGCAGCGATTTCCCAATGTTTGGTGTTTACCAACGCCATTGTGTTCTCTTACTCAGTGGTTTGCAATTTTTGATGTTGTATCTTCAAGGGCGAATATTTCTCCAAGAGAGCTTGTTCCTGTATTTTCTTTATCACAGGTTTTATTTATGTCACTCACCTTTCTGGTTATTGTACTACTTTCGTCATTCTCTTCGATAATTTCGTGAGCTGCACCTCGTTGCGTCTTACTACCGCCCGCCATCTTGTGGTGGATTCATGTTTTGTCACCTGTGACAGTGTGGTGAAGAAAACTTCCATTCCATAGAGAACATTGCAAAAGTTGTAGACTAGCCCCTATGCCCTTCATGGAACCGGCAGGGAACAAATTTTATGATACTGCAGAATATCATGAGCAATGTGACGAAAGTTTCCAAACGACACCCAATCCTATTGTCATGTTGTAATGTGATCCTCTGTTCTGAATCAGCTTCTCTATTAAGGTGTGTTCAAATCTGCAGCTGCCATGCCAAGACTGTCACTAAGGTCTTTGTTACTAATGTCTTTTCTACCAGCTCCAAACATTCAATAATTTCTGCGACATATTTACGAGACATTACAGACTCTCTGTAAATATTTATCAGCTGCTGATGAATTTCAGCCATGGGTACTTACTTGTTTTGCTTACAGAAATCAAAAAATAGAGTGGAGTTTTTCATGAAACCAATTTTTCAAACGGGTTTCCATTTGTGGTACAACTAGTGCTTTGGTGGTGGGTACCTAAAGCTCTGTGTAGTTGCTAACTGCATATGTTAGAATTACCACACATTACTAATTTATGTATAACAAATTACTTCAGTGATATTTACTTATATATTTTTTTTAAAAATCATACTGTAGGAGATCTCATATACAATGAGATCCATATCTTTTGTAGTGACTTACTTTATTGTAAGTACTTGAGTCCCAGGCTTCATGCTTTAGACCATTATTTGGTTAATTGATGGAAATTAATTCTCTGCTACTCTAGCTGTGTGTAGGACAAGGTGTTTTCTTTGTACCTGCAAACTTGTTTTATTTTAAACAGTGTTTCAATAGATAGAGTCATACTGAAAAATCCAATGCCATGGCCAGGATTTCAACCATGGATCTCCATGCAAATTTAATTTATTTGGCAAAACAGGAATTTTTTTTTATTTTTTTTTATTTTTTTATTCTTTTTAATTGTAAGTCATATCACACTGCGTCAACCATTTTATTATGTGAGAAAGATCTTTAGTATTTAGATGCATAATATGCTAGTTTAAAATTGATAACAAAGATGCCTAAATTTGTAAAATTTTGTAGTGTTTGAGGAGAACTGAAAAAGTAGAAGCGCCAGCTGTTAAAATTATCTGTCCAGAGCGCTGACTACCTGAAATCAGAATGTGCTTACGAAGTGCTAAAATGTTCAAGTAGCATCAAATCAAATTTAAAATAATATTATTGAAAGTATTAGTGATGCAATTCTAGACATAATAAGAGAAGAAATTAAAGATATCTCTCTGCTTGTTTTACTGCTGGATGAAATTATGGATGTAGCAAAACTATTTCAGCTTTCAAGCCATTTGTTATTTAAAAGAGGGTGAAAGGTTTCTAGGCATTACAGATGTCAGCAATAATTGCAATGCAATTCCTTTAAGTGAGCTAACATATGGAATTCTTTCAACTTTCAGTGTGAGTCTGAGAAAAGGATATGACTGGGTTGCAACCAATTCGGATCATATAAATGGGTTGCAAACACTAGTGAAGAAAGTGTATTTGTCTGCTGTTAACGTTCATTGACTTAAACTAGTTACACCAGTCACTGCAATTCTTAAACATGATAACATACTTTTCATGATACTGAATGATTTATGTTTATTTTTACTTTCTCTGCATATACTTAATAATAGATAAGGTCTTGCATTCTACCCAAAAATTAGATACCAAGATTTCACTTGAAATATATGTTTTGAGGTCCTCTGAATACAAAAATCATCTTTAGAAAAATATATATGTGTAAGTGGGTGAATAATATAACCCCAAAACAAAAAGGTTGTTAAATACCAAACTGGTATGTAAATTTAGGAACCTCCAAGAACACAACATGAAGATGTCCTAACACAAATTGTTCTTGATATGGAAAATTTTTTGAAAATTTTGATTTTCACAAAAATGGTTCTTGACTATTTTGATTAAAATACCATATATTGAAGAAATTTGCATTATAAATGAACTGAGTATCATGAATTTTCTTTTCTTTCATGAATACCTCTGAAATCTTCTTCATTCTGAATTATTTTTGTACAATTGGTAAACTGTAAGAATAGACAAATTTTTGTATACAAAAGACCTCATAGGAGTACAGTTTATATCAAATTTGTCTGCAAAGTTCACCATTTCCAAGATATTCCTTGTTAGTTGGTTTGAATTTTCCAATACTTATATTTTCAGTAATTAAGGGTCCCGAGTTCGATTCCCGGCTCTGGGGTTGGCGATTTTAAGTCGGCCCTATCCACGCCTTCACCTCTGTCTAGCACACGTGAAGTATCCCCTATGCCCAACGTGGTTCGGAGTCCACGGTAAAAACTGTAGGTCCTCTCACCTCACCGCCATCTTCACTATCACCCTATCATCGGAGGTAATGGACACCGCCCTCTGGGTGCCTCCACCTGAGAAATGGGTCCGGTCATCACTTGGTGGGGTGAGGTTACCCCGAAGGCCAAGGTTGCCATGTGGGGAGTGTTAGTAACTAACTATTTTCAGTAATTATTCTTTTTTTTTTTTTTTTTTTTTTTTAATGACTATGCAGGAGAATGGCACGTCAAAGATATCACATAGCGACCCGCTCTTAAAACATTTGATTGTCCCTAACAAGTAAATATTTAAGACAGTTTCTGAAAATGTTTATCTCAACAAATCAGAAGAATAAACATTTTTAAAAATAAATATAATTTTGAGTCAGACTAGTACTCCATGTTCCAGATATTGCTAATGTTCAACTAGACCACGATTCATTAGGACCTTCCAATCATCCTCAGCTAATGTCTGTCGACTGTGTATCTTGATTGTGAGAACTCGTTGGTGATGGTTGGAACATCTGTTAGTGTCCTGATGAACTTGAAGTTTGAGTTCTCCTCAAAGGTGGTGTGGAAATTTTAGAGTTTTACTTTATATTTCTTTATGAATATCTTTTCCCTCATGGCTAATGCAGTTGGACCACAAACACTTCTTAATAAATGGATTTCTTGTTCTATATCTGATTGAAAAGATACACTACTGCCAATTTGTCTATTTCTTTGTTCTTGATGTTCCTAAAATGCTCCCCTTTTGTTCCACTGTTTTGACTGCTCCTGATCTCAGGTATAAAGTGATGGCCCCATGTTTATCTGTGGTTATAAATCGGTACAAAAACTCGACTTTACTGTAGCAAAATATTGCTAAACACTTGACTGAGACCACTTACACAATGCTGTTTTTGTTCCATTGTGAGTAAATACAGCATCATCTTGCGCATAGCTTTCTCATATCCAAATCTTTAGTCGTTATGCAATGTACAGCATAATTCCTTTCATGGAAGTGTTGAAAACAGTGTTGTAATAAATTAAATTTAAAGGGAGTCGATTAATGACACTAAACAACACTTAAGGTAGTTCATGTAAAAGTAAGTGTCATTAATCAACTCCTTTTAAGTTTAATGTACAGCATGATTTTTAATGTTTATAATGACTGCTAGCTCATGTACATTCAGTTGACATCATCCAAGACCATTTTGTGAATTTGTTTCACAATTTCGGGCATAGTCACCTCAGTTGATCGACCTCTGTGATGTTCTTGGAAGCTCATATGGCCTTATGTAAACTCTGACACCCATTTAATTACAGTTATAAAGGAAGGAGCTCCCAAAGTAAAATGTAGCTTAACTGTAATATTAGTTGGACTAAGAACTTTTTAAATGAAAGTATTGTATCACATAACGATGACCTGTTTTATCTGTTTTCAAATTCACTGAAAGCATTCACTGTCAATGGCTGCCAAACCAATAACAGCATCATCAAACACCAAACTTAAGCTTTATAAAAATGGTACTTTCAACCAAAACAACTGCCATACATACGTCAGGTAAGGTACTTTTGGGACAGCCCTGATATACCTTTTTGTATCAATTTATGAAAGTTTATTAAGTAATATCTGTATATATTAATAATATATTAATATTTCCTCAAGTGAGTCAAATATATTTGTCTTGCTTTCATTTTATGTTCCATTTCCCAAAGTTGTTGCTGAAGTACAAGAAATAAGATACAAAACTAATTAAAAACTGTATCAGTTTGTGAAAAGCTTTAAATTTAAGCACAAAGAAAGTAAATGAACATTGTGACATCAGTAGAAGGCATAATTGTAAAATGTAATAAGGAGCTGTGACATTTAGTATCAGTTAACAGGTAGGGAAGACCCTTTGCATATCTCAAAGAAAGGTAACCTTCAGTTTAGTTCTTAAAACAGTTATAATATTATCTTTGGTAACAGAAGTTTTAGAGTTTCTCCAAATCATAAAGGTTACAATAACAACAATTCTGTTATATTTGATGCGCACAGAAAAAGGAGAATAACTTAAGAACATTGCATCATGTTCATAAGACACAAATAAGAAAAGGTAGCTAATGAATTTCTATTTGTGTGCATTTATTATGAGTGTTGAATACAGTGATATAAAGCACTTAATATGTTTCCATCATGAACATTTCAATTATACATTGCAGAATGGCTGATTATACATATTGCTATATGACACGTAATCATAATTAATTTTCTTAGAGGAAATTTTGCTATATCTTGAATTTATCTTTTGTACATTCATTCTGTGTAGGTTTTTAGATATACCTATTATGTGTAAATGCACATTAAAAATAGAGTATGTTATGCTACTGATGTATGTTGATAACTGCTTTAGTTTAAAACTGTTCCTCTAATAATAATTTCAAAATGGAAGTATGTTTTAGTAAATTGAAGGGATAAGAGAATGCTAAATAGTTCTATTTGTTTTAAATCTGCTACTTTTTTACATTATTGTGAAGTTAAACAAACTTTAATATATAATTCTCTAAATTTTGTTGGTAATTTTTCCCTCTTTTGTAGTGTGCTGTATTGAAAATTTTATTTGAAAATTATTAAGACTTAAGACAGTTTGCTTTCTTTTTTCAGCTTGCCACTTAGGCTATCAAGTTAAGTGTTCACTTTATTTTGTTTTGTGATTGCATATGTATGAGTAAAAACAGTGCTTTTCAGACAAATCAATTTTAGAAGCTCTAGGATTAGAAATTAGTTTATGTATTTGCTCTATATGGGATGTATCAAAATTCAGTTATTCAAATTTAGAAAGCTCACTGAGTGTTGCAAACACTTCGATGGAAACTGTGATCTACAAATTAAAAGCGTTCTCCACTTTCAGCCCTTCTATACAAGCAGCTTTTTAATGGAATGTTTTACAGGAATGTTTTCAAACACATGTTATTGGGCAGATGGTTCAGTTACCTTCAAACCATATATTGAGAATATCTTGCAGATTCCTACACTTACTGTGAACTTTTCATATGCTTTGCTAAAAATGTATGGGAACAGATGTCTTTTTAAGACCTTGTAGGCAGATTTTCACTATGTACATGACAAAGCATTAAATTCTAAAATGTTATAACTTAAGAATATAGATGAAAGGTATTTTGTAAAGCATTATACAGTGCCATGATATTTGTGTGTCCATCCATCTCTGGGCTGCTACAACAATAGAAAATAATTGTGTAATAAGTCACTATTTTGATATTCACATTGACAGCTCAATGAAATACCTAAAGAAGGCAAGTACAATGTGCCTTTTTATTGAGATGATAAAAAATTTTGCTTTGCCATATTTTAGCTGGTACTTTAGCAGGGTACTTACTAGCTTTAAAATAAACATTTCAGCAAGCAAATGTTTCAATGCTTGCTTATATGATGATTCTCAGGCTGCTCTTAAGGTACTGCCTTCTTGAAATGGCTGATCCTTTTAGGAATTTTATTAGCAAAAGTGTAGTTACATTTGTGAAGTGGGTGCAGGAACATGCTAGACAGAAGAAAATGAGAGAGCAAACAAGCTTGTCAAAACAGCAGAATTATTTATGTTACATATCTGCTTCACATTCATGAGGTCCCGATTCGAGCTTCAATCAGGGTGAGTTACCTGGATAAGGTTTCTTCCGGGGTTTTCCCTTATCCACAAAGACGAATGTAGGGTAATTCTAAGTTCTATGGACCATGGGCTCATTTGAACATCATTTCACCCATTCCTTCATCGTTCGATATGACTTAAAGTTGGAGGACATAAATTACACACAAAAAAGACCCCTTTTATGTGCAAAGAAAATTCAAAAAGTTTAATGTAATACATATGGAACAAACATGGTCTGACAGCACAACTAAAGAGAAACTTTTCCTCCCGACAGTAACAAACAGCTTAAATTGAAAATTTTGTCTTAACACAAATCTTTACAGTACATGCAAAATACTTTGAAAGATTCAAAATAGCTCTTCTAAAAGGTTATGCTTGTATATGTGAAGAATAAATATCTCTATAGCATCTTTTATTCTGTCCAATATTTTGTTTTACAAAATTATAATCTAAATATAGCAAAAGATAAACATTTTTCATAGTATATGCAAGCCAAAATTGTTGCTAACTGGACTAAGAAAATGTTTAGTTTAAAACTTTAAAGATTGTTTTAATGTGTCTGTCAACGATGTTAATATGGTTATTAAGTTATTTCTGTCAAGTTATTGCTGTATTTTTTATACATATTTTATTTATGTTGCTTGTAAATACATCCCAGATAGATTGATAGATTTGATTGATTGCATTGGTTGATTCATTGATTGATTAATTTATTTGTGCATGCCTTTTTCATATGCATACTTTATATATTTTACTTGTTTATTTTATACTTTAAGTGAAGTACAAATAAGAGCCTTTGCAGTCTCTTTCTCTTTTTAATCTCTCTTTTAGCTGGAACTCTAGCCTTCCTACCCTTAGCATGCCCCTGCTTAAGACAGTAATAAATGACATATAACTATGACTGTAATTAAAAACGGTTATGTTCTATTAGTTAAAGAGTTGCAACTTCAATACATTTTAACAGGACAACCATTTGTAGCATGGCAGAGTCCAGCCTGTTGTTCACCTCTCTGCAGATGCTCCTCAACATAGCAATTGTGACATTTTGAATGGCAAGGCAAATTCTGATTTTCAAATCATCGAGGTCTACCACTGGTGTTCTTATAACTTGATCCTTGACAAACCCCTTAGAAAAAAGGACTATGATAGATATGATGGGTAAGCGATTGTCTTGAATCCTCTGCAATCCTCTGTTTGGGAGAATTATGATTTAAGAATCTTGCATACCTCCAATACGAAATGAGGAGTGCCATTTCTCCGTTAAATGAATCTTGCAGGATGTTGTGGTACAACATACAACTTCAACATACCTAGATAGGTTCAACCAGTCACTGTAGGTTCAGTAAAACAGAAGAGACCCTCCACACAATCTTTAATTTAACAGCACCAGACATTAACTTTGAGTGAATCACGTTCATGTTGAAACACAACAGAAGGATTCTCATTCCCTCAGATTTTTAATTGTGTTTGTTAACATTTCCTGATATGTGGAATGTGACTCATCAGAGAAACAGATATGATCTAATTACAAGTACTTTTCATCAATTTTGTCCAAAACGCTCGCAACAAAAGTAACCTCTTATGTTTATCATCATGCTTGATTTTTTATTTGATTTGAATTTTGTATGCTTAAAGATGGAACCTACATCAACATTATGAATACTAATGTAAGAAATCTGAAGTTGTAAATTTGCTTTTTGGATTGATATTCTTGGGCTTATTGTAAACGAGGTTCGTATGAGTTCATTGTTCTCTTCAGAAACTCTTTCCATAGCATGCTTACCATTCCTTGACATCAAGGGTCCTGTTTGCTTCAACTTTGCATATCAGGCCATTATTTTTTTGTAGTTGGGAATGAGATAGTGCCTTTGAAGGTTGTATTCCCAGGACCACAGCATTGAACATGTTTCACAATTGAAAAAACTACTCTTAGTCTGTTTTTTGACACTTCGTCACTTACATTTTTATATTTTTGAGGGACTAGTTTCGGAAGCCATCGCTCCATTATCAACTTCCTTTCTAGTTGGAAAGAGTTGGAACTAGTCACTGTTACCAAATTCCTCCAATCACGCATAATGGTTCACAATCTTTGTTTCTATCAAACAAAGAACACATGAGTCTTTCGACTGAACAATCTATATGACTAGTTTCACAGAATCAGCAATTTGCCACTATTTATTTCTTAATGTTACAATTCCATGGCAACCATAGTTGCATTTTTATACGAATTACAAGATCTGCACTACCAAATCTGACTAGATTTATATCTGTGTGACTTAAATATTTCCAGTTATAACCAATTATTTTATTGATGTAAGTGGGATGGGTGCCAATGTCTTTGCAGTTGAATACCTTTAAACACACATCTAATCTAAGTGGGACACCTGTATTTTCCTACAGGTAAAGGGGGGATAAGGCAAATGCAGTAGGCTTAAATGGTATTCAAATCTTTTTAAGAGCTAGTCACTATGTGATGGCTTGAAATTCTGTTCTCTTTGCATAATTATGAGGGGAAAAATTACTTCCCAAATAAAAATTGTTATGTATTATAGTCACTTCATTTTCTCTGTCTTCTACTGCTTATTAGCGAGCAAACAAGTTATTATTATGAAAGTTCTTTTTCATATCTAGTTTATTTTAATCATGATAATACACCTTAAAGAAGTAATATACATTTCATTTGAGATACGAAGGGAATAGTGATAGTCAAATGAAGGCCGGTGGAGATAGGGGAGACAGGAGGGGTAGCTGAGTCTTCGTTTACCCCTCCTCCTGCCACTCGAAGTGACACGAAGCTTCGAGAATGTTTTCCCCCTCCATAAAAGGAGATTTGGGAAACTTCGGGCCGATGAATACCGGAAGCGACAGTCAGTTGAGTGTAATGTTGTTGTGGCGTACGGTGTGTAAGTAGCGTCGAGCGTACGTGTAAAGACGAACTGGCAACAATTTAATTGTGTACATTAAATTGTAATTGGAATAAGGTGGAAATAAAGAATATTTTGAGTGGTGTAATTGAACTTTTTAATTTCACGAACCCACAAAGTCACAACTGGCGTCAGAAGTGGGATAACGGCCATGGAATCGGCACTGGAAAAGATTTTACACAAAATGGAAGAAATGAAGGCCGAAATAACAGCGAAGACGGAAGCGGCAAATAACCTGGCCGCGGAAATAACAGCGAAGACGGAAGCGGCAAATAACAACTTGGCCGCGGAACTGAAACAAATGAAGACGGCCAACGACAACATCGCCGAGAAGATGGAAGCGGCAAACAACAACTTGGCCACGACAATGACCGCAAAGATGGCCGAACTGACCACAGAAATGAGGGCAGCGAACGACAGCCTGGCCACAGAGATGAAAGCGGCAAACGAGGCCCTTGCCGTGAAGTTCGAAGAGCAGCTGACCGGCGTAAAAGAGGACGTCACAGAGTTAGGCGAGCGCGTCGAAGACCTGGCGAGTCGCGTTGACGAGCTGGAGAGAAAGGCTAACAGCAACGCAAAGTCCCTGAACGCCATGGTGGAGGACGTCGTCGGCAGGAGGTTAAAGGATTTGAAGGTCGACGCACCGGGACGCGACACAACATCGGCGCGCGTCAAACCTTCGAAATATGACGGCGCGTCAACGTTCGAGGTCTTCCGCCGCCAATTCGACGGAGTGGCCAAGCACAACAAATGGTCACCAGAGGAGGAGGCCACCCAGTTAATAGCCAGCGGTCGGGCCGCGGAAGTCCTAAACGCGGTACAGACAATGGCGGCGTCCAAGGACATCTGGGAGGCCCTGGAGAATCGTTTTGGGAACCACCGCTTAGCCGCAGCCAGCTGAAGGCAAGGTCGCAGCAGCCAGGGGAGACGCTGCAGGAGTTCGCCCTGGCAGTTGAACAACTGGCTAGCAAGGCCCTAGTCGACCTCCCACCAGAGTTCGTATCCCGGGAAGCTGCCTACACATTCGTTGACGGGGTACGGGACACGGAGATTCGTCAGCGCCTAATGCTCGGCGATTATAAAACAATCCACGAGGCGCTAACGGCAGCATTAAGGATGGAGGCGGCCAAGGTAACAGCTATCCCGTCGTCGAGAACGAGGAGTGTGCGCTACGCCGGAGACAGAAGACCAGCCGAGGGACGCCGGCGAACACCTAGTGGCCTGTTTTAGGGGTGTGGACAGACCGGGCACCTGCAGAGAGACTGCCCACACCAGGAAGAGCGGCCGGAAGAAAGAGTAAGGCCCGGCGTGGAGAGGGGCACGTCGGCGCCATTACCACCATCCCCTCGAGTGTCACTCCGCGCCGTCAGCCGGCGGATGGATGACAGCCTCATCGCGGACGGCTGGGTAGGAGGAAAGCCGTGCCGCGTGTTAGTGGACACCGGGGTGGCCGTGACCATCATCAGACCTGACGTGGCGAAGGGTTTGCCGACGAGGAAGCCGAGCCGACCATACCAGCTTCTGTTGGCACCGGGCGACACCTTGCCTGTGGAGAAGGAGGCCCTGCTGGAGCTGAACTTGGGACGGAGTGCCGTGCGTCTGTGGGTGTTCGTCGCGAAGGTGGCTGAGGAGGTGATTCTGGGACTGGATGCCCTCAGGAGCCACGAGGCGACGGTCGAAATCGGCAGGAAGGTCCTGAGGCTCAACAGAGAAGAGGTTATACTCCGTCAACCAGAAGAGCGCCTTGGAATTTGCAGGGTCATCTTGAACGAAGACGTGGTTGTCCCCGCTAGGAGCGAGGTGATGGTGACGGCGCGACCGGAAGGCCAGACGGCACGCTGGGTTCAGAGGCTGCAGGAGTACGACTTCACCTCGGAACATCGCAGAGGGAAGAGTCACGGTAACGCGGACGCTATGTCCGAAGACCCTGTCCAGAAGAGTGCGGCCAATGCACAAGAGTGGAGGAGAAAGAGCGTGCCGCAGCAGTTCGAGTAGTCACGGCAGTGCCTGCGGATGGCTGGGATAGTGCAGGCCTGAGGAGGGAGCAGCTGGCGGACGCAGACTTGGGGCCACTCTTGAGGGAAGTGGAGGCAGGGACGAGACCAACCTGGGCGGACATCGCACCGAGGAGCGCCACCTACAAGTCGTACTGGGCCCAATGGGACTCGTTGAAGACCAGAGAGGGTGTGGTGTTCCGGGTATGAGAATCACCCAATGGGAAGACGCTGAGAGAACAGTTGGTACTTCCCCGGAGTAAGGTCCTGGAAGTCTTGGAAGAAGTGCACGCCGGTACTTCAGGGGGACACCTGGGAGCGAACCGGATGATTGACAAACTACGGCAGCGCTCCTACTGGCTGAGGCTCCGAGCAGACGCTGAGAGATGGTGCCGTCAGTGTCACGTGTGTGCGGCGAGTCGCGGCCCCCAGACTAGGAGCCGGGGTCGCATGCAACAGTACAACGTCGGAGCGCCATTCGAACGGATCGCCGTTGACATTGCTGGACCGTTCCCAATATCCGACCGAGGCAACAAGTACCTGATGGTGGTCGTGGACTACTTCACTAAGTGGCCGGAGGTGTATGCCATTCCGAACCAAGAGGCAAGGACAATCACAGACTGCCTCATGGAGCAAGTGTTTTGCCGATTTGGGGTACTATTAGAGCTGCACAGTGACCAAGGCACCAATATTGAGTCCAACCTGATGAAGGAGGCACTAGAGAGACTTGGGGTAACAAGACCCACACAACACCTCTACATCCCCAGTCGGATGGCATGGTCGAGAGGTACATCAAGACCTTAGAGGAACACTTGAGGAAGGTCGTGGCCAGCCACCAGCGAGACTGGGACGTCAAGGTGCCACTGTTCTTGCTGGCCTACCGCTCGTCAACACACGACACCACGGGGATCACGCCAGCCAGCTTAATGTTCGGCCGAGAGTTACGCCTCCCCTGTGACCTGGCCTTTGGTAGCCCTCCGGGGGTGAAACAGCCAGCGACCGAGTATGTGGAGAACCTGGTGGACCACCTCCACGACATGCACGAGATGGCTCGCCAGAACATCCAGAAGGCGAGCGACCGCATGAAAACCCGATACGACAGGCAAGCCAACAGCCAAGGGTTCCAGAAAGGTGACCTGGTCTGGTTGTACCGCCCGACCCGGACCAAGGGACGCTGCCCGAAGCTTCAGCAGCCATGGCAAGGACCATACCGTGTGGTGAAGAAGATTAACGACGTGGTCTACCGCATCCAGAAGGTGCCCCGAGGAAAGATGTTGGTGGTACACCTGGATCGCCTGGCCCGCTACGAAGGCGCTGTTTGGGACGACCAGCCTTGAGGAGGGAGCAGTGTACCCAGGCGGCAGACTCGCGATGCCGATCAATAAATGATGGCCTGTGGAGAGAGGGGAGACAGGAGGGGTAGCTGAGTCTTCGTTTACCCCTCCTCCTGCCACTCGAAGTGACACGAAGCTTCGAGAATGTTTTCCCCCTCCATAAAAGGAGATTTGGGAAACTTCGGGCCGATGAATACCAGAAGCGACAGTCAGTTGAGTGTAGTGTTGTTGTGGCGTGCGGTGTGTAAGTAGCGTCGAGCATTTCACGAACCCACAAAGTCACAATATTAATTCTATACTGTTTTCATGATATAATGAAAAACAACTAAATCAACAGGACGTCAGAAGAATGATTAGTGAGGATTTCATTAATAATAGATGTCTTGGAAATTGTGGATGCGATAAAAAAGTTATTTGAATAAAATGTTCTTTGAAGGGATCTTCAGTTTTATGAGAAGTCATTTTCATGTATCACTTAGCATTTACCAGTTATGCAAGATTATATAAATTTCCTTCAAAAATGAAGAGAGCTTTCACAAGCTATTCCCATAACGTTCAAGATATGCATTTTATTTGCCATGTAAATATATGGTGCTTTAGCAAATCATTACAATTATATTTTAAGAAAACGAAAATTTAAAAAAATATTCCATTAAAGGGTAGGATAGGATAGAAGGATTTTCTTGAAAATCTTAGTGTTACGAGTTTGGAAGGTAGTGAACTCAAATACAAAATTTAAAATTTATTCAACATTTCATTTACACATGCGCACACTTGCGCACTTGCAAAAAAAAATTGCTTTTTTATTGCATGATGCCTAAAAACATGTATATGCAGTGATGATAATGTATTTAAGAACACTCTACTATGGGTCATCAAAACCCCATATCCAGTGAAATCTCGTATCAGGTACTTGAGTAGAACATAATATCCTCTAACCACAGGGTATATGATAGAGGGAAAGCACTGTAAATATTTTGAAATTAAAACCAATATCAAGGATTGATATAACTGCATTTTTTTGGATTTGAGATCAACATAATTTATGTAGTAACATTTTGTTTATGTCAACAGTTTACCAGTTGTGCAGAAATCATTCAGAATGAAGAGAACTTCAGAGGCTCTGCTCAGAAAATTTGGTTATGCATTTTGTCATGAAAAATCTTATGGTATTTTAATCAGTCATTAGAGCCATTTTAAGAAAAATCAAACCTTTTGAAACATTTTTCTAAATGCAGGGCTTAAATATCAAGTTTGGTATTTATTGGACCCTTACTTTTTAATTTATGCTGTTCACAGATGGACAGACACCCACATACACCTTATTCCAAAAATCTGATGTTTTATATTCATGTGACTTTCTCTGCCCACTTGATTGTCTTTGTGATAAATTTTCTTATTTTTTCCATATGCTTTGTTTTATTTGAAATATGTCTCTGTGAAAATAGCTACATTACACATTCTGTTATACATATAAAGGGAACAATGGTAGTCAAATGTTAAAAAATTGTCTTTACATATCCATAGTATTTCCTTGCAATCTTGAGAAACTCTGAATAACAAGAATGAAAATTTGAAGCATTAATAATGGATATAAACTATACAGATGTCTCTCATTACAACCAAGAAGGTGGAGCAGGAGCAGAAGCTATCTGTAAATTCTTTTCTTTCTGTAAGCATGTTGGAAATTATTTCACAAGCTTTTATGTCAAAATTAATGCAATTTGTATAAGGGGCATTCAAAAAGAAACGAGCTGGAGCCTGATATTTGCAAACCGGTGACAGGATGGTAATATCGTGGCGTGGGTAACAAAGTGTTGTTCTGAGTAGAGCGTAGAAGTCCACAGCCCGTTGCTAAAGGGCATGCATGCACGTCATGTAAAGCTAGCAGCAGCATGCATCAATTGTCCAATGCTGCCAGTCGCATTGCAAACAGTGAAATGGAGGCATCAAAAAAGAGCAAAGAGGTGTTGTTCGTTTTCTGACAGTGGAAGGAGTAGGGGGAATGGATATTCATCGGCGAGAGTCACAAGTGTATGACAAACACTGCATGTCCCTTGCAAGGGTCAAGGTGTGGCACAAATGCTTCACGGGAGGACAGGTGTCATTAGCCGATGATGCATGTTCTGGAGCACCACACTGCATTACCAATGACATTGTCCAACTGTTTGATGCACTCATTACCCAGGACCACCGAGTGACAGTGAAAGCCATAGCCGCCAAGGTCGGATTGAGCATTGGAAGTGTTCACACCATCATGAAGGAACAACTGCTCTTGTGCAAAGTGTGTGCCCAATGGGTGCCCCACAGTCTTAAACCACACCAGGAAGCATATCGAATGGCCCACTGTCTTGGTCATCTGCTGTGCTAGGGAAGGGAATGAGTTCCTGGCACGTGTGGTGGCTGGAGATGAGTCCTGGTTTCATCACATCGAACCAGAACCGAAACAACAATGGAAGCATCCATGATCACCACTACCAAAAAAAAAGCAAAGGCCATCCACACAAGTGCAGGAGAGATTATACTGACATTCTTCTTTGACCAAGATGGCCCCTTTTTGATACACTTCCTGCAGCACGGGACAACAGTGAATGCCCAACGTTACTCGCAATCCTTGACCAACCTTCGCCAAGCGATCAAATCAAAACAACCAGGCAATCTCACCCATGGGGTCATTCTGCTCCACGACAATGCAAAGCTTCATATGGCCAACACAGTTGCAGCACTCCTCAGAAATTCTCTGCCACCCTCCATACAGTCCAGACCTCTCACCCTGTGATTACGCTATTTTGGTCCCCTTAAAAAGGCTCTGAGGGACAAACAATTCACCTTGAATGATGACGTCTAGCTGTACATGCGAAACTGGCTCACATTGCAGCTCCGGGATGTTTATGAGACAGCCATTCACTGCCTTGAGTCACAGTGGGACAAATGTCTCAACAGCCAGGGCCAATACTTCTAACATACAGGTACTGGTTTCTATAATTATGTCTCCGGCTCGTTTCTTTTTGAACTCACCTTATACTTCTTTACAAAATCTATTCTGGACAAATATTTTAATTAATTTTTATAATGTTAAGATTAAAAAAAATCAGCTGCTTTTGAGGTCTGTAAATTAGAAGTTTATGAAACCAAATCTTGAAAATATACAACTTACGTTTATGCTAGCCTGTTATATTCATAAATAATTGAAGTATCATCCCTAATATGCAAGAATATTACTGCAAAGTTTAATATGCCATGCATTACTTTGCAACAAACAATTTAATAACAAACACTAAAGAATATTTTAAGTTTCTTTGAAATACAGCATCTATAGGGAAAGTTTTGTCATATTTGTTATACAAGATCAGACGGTAAATAAAGACTATTATCTGAGCATTATGCAGCATTTGAGAGAACAAATATGGCGAAAAAGACCAGTTGTGTGGTAAGACAACTCATGGATTCTCCACCATGATAACACCCCAGCTCACAACGCTATCATTGTGAATGAATTTCAGGCCAAAAACTCAACAAATCTCATGGAACAACCAACATATTCACTTGATCTGGCTCCAGCCAACTTCCATCTCTTTCCAAAACTCAATTTACCACTTCGAGGTACCTGTTTTCAGTTGTTAGAAGACATAAAGGAGAATTCATTGTAAAATCCAACACACCTTTAAGATGCACAAACAAAACAGCACTCTATAAACAAACTACATGAGAGATAAAAGATAGAGGAAAAATGTACCAACTTAGCAAGAACAGTAATTTCAAATCCTCTCTTATACTAGATTTTTGTATGATCAGTTCCCAATACTTCCTTGACACAGTAGTAAAAACAAGGAATGACTATGCTGTCACTCAGTTTCATTGAGTATCTTAGCAATAAAAATGGACAGTAAGTGCATGCACATGCATAATGAAGCAGAATAAACTTCACTATTCGCTTAGATATTACATATCCTACAAACATTTGTTACATACCTAAGCAGTTGTTAACAGTTTATTTTACCGCCTCAGATAATTAGGTACAAAACAAAATTATACTCACTTCATATTGCAATGTTTTAATTGCCTTAAAAAAGGGCACAAGGAATTGAATTCTATCATTCAATTATAATGTAGTAATGCTTTAACAACCGAATTGCATGTACATGATGTATGTATGTATGTATGTGTCGCATGTATGTGATATGTCAGTGTATTGGAATGCACTGAAAATAACCATTTTTTCACTAATGACCCACAAAAAGAAATGTGGGAAAACAAAATTGTTCATTTGTAAGAAAGCAGTGTATTCCATATAATTTGTGGAATGTGACTATATACTCACTAAAATTTCTCAAATGTGGGAGCAGAAATAATTTCACAGGATAATCAGGAATCACTATATTATATTTTTATTCTTTCCCAAGTATTTTAAAAGCGAAATAAATAAATAATCATTCACACAAAAGCTATATTTTAAAACATGTTAAGAGATTTAAGAACACCTAAATATACTTTGTTGAATTTTGATACATCCTTTGTATTATAAACATATACATTATATTTCTAGTATTATTAAGCAAGTATGTTTACCACAATCTTATTGAGTCATTTTTAAGATGGCAAAAATATTTACATGACTGACATAAAACAAAATATATAAGAAACTTGTTTCTGATAGTATTAAATTAGGTAAGAAAGGATCCAAATATAAGAACAAATACACACAGTTTTATAGTACAGCATCTCCTAGCAAATAAAATAATGTTACTGCATTATACATATCACATATCTTATATATAACACTCAAACAGTAAGTATGCTACAGAGTATTTTAATAACAGATGAACCTGAACATAAACAATTAGCTGGATATGCTCTCCTGTAGTAATTAGTTCATTATTGCATGTTTATTGCAATGAAGAAATGGTCTCATATATACTCGATATGAAGAGGTGGAAAGTTAGTAGTGGTCTATGCAGTAATTCAGAGTAGCACACCGAAATATAAAAGCTGCAAACCTTTTAAAAGTGCCAAAACTTGTATTAAATGTGTATAATATTTCAATAAGCTTGTAACAGTGATGCAAATTTAATTCTGTGTCACACTTCCCTGACTTACGCTTAGTTTTACCTGAACCAGTTTCAAGAGCAGTTGCTCCTATCCTGAGAAATGTCTAACCGGTTCTTAGCAATGTTCTGTTCTTTAATGATTTTGAATTTATGCCACGAAATCCACTATGGAAGTTCATCACCCCACAAAGAGATGTTACCATAAACAATGAGAACAGAATGCCACTAGGGCCAAAGCCACTTCTGAAGGTGGGAGCAAGAGCTCCAGAAAGTTTTTTTTAGCCAAAAGTAATGATAGTGAAAGAGTTGTATTCTGTTTCCGCAATAAGGTTTTGGGGGTGCAAAACTGGAAAACTTATTAGTGCCGACAAAAAATAAAATTATTAATCTCATTTGATATACAACTTTGCTAATAGAATTGGGAGTAACTGTTCCTGCAAGAGATTGCAGAAGAAGTTCCTTGAAGTTACAATTATCTACGAAGATGAACATAGTGCAGATAATAAGACAAGAGGACTAAACAACTACAAAATATTCACACTACAGCATAACGTCTGCTATTTTTAATTTTGCAGATGCTTGGAATGAAATGAAAACTACATTAGCTAACATTTGAAAATAGCTGCTAAATGACTGGAAGGAAAAATTAAGTTTCAAGTAGTGTGAAACTGCCAATTTTCATTAAACCCTGCTGAAATTTAAAGAAAAGTCACTGAAAATGATATTAATCATTGGCTAAACGTGGAGGAGGGTGATAAAGGCCACTAGATTCTCAACTAGGAAGAGGTATGAAGGATGACAAGGTTGAGAAAGAAGAGCCAGGAGGAGATGATGAGCATGAGGAAGAAGAATTAATTAGTCTGGTCCTAAATTATCAGAAGTAAGGGAGTATATGGATGACACCATTGCATACATGATCAGATCTTGAGATTCCGAATTGTTGACTTATGAGCATCTAGATAGTATTAATAACTGGTTTATAAAAACAATATTAAACCTTTCCTTTCTTGGAAGTGTTGAAAACAGTGTTGTTATGATAAATTAACTTTAAAGAGAGTCGATTAAAGACACTAGACAACACTTACTTTTAAATTTTTCCGGAACATGTTTCTGAGGCTTTGCCTCTATCACGGCCGGCTCTCGACTGGTTCTCGTTGGTGTAGCTGACGATATTTTGTCACAGATCTCCTCTGGTGGCGGTTCAAGGAACTTGCTGAACAAATCTTTCTGGGGGATGTCGAAATTGAATACTTTGTTCCTATTTTTTGAAATGAAGATTTGTTCCCATACATCATAAAACATACATCAGGAAAACAAGAACTATCCACATGGGAACAAATCTTCATTTCAAAAATAGGAACAAAGTATTCAATTTCGACATCCCCCAGAAAGATTTGTTCAGCAAGTTCCTTGAACCGCCACCAGAGGAGACCTGTGACAAAATATCGTCAGCTACACCAACGAGAACCAGTCGAGAGCCGGCCGATGATAGAGGCAAAGCCTCAGAAACATGTTCCGGAAAAATTTAAAAGTAAGTGTTGTCTAGTGTCTTTAATCGACTCTCTTTAAAGTTAATATTAACCTTGATACACTTTCAGCCTTCAAATAAAATGTAAACAGGTTTTTATTACTAATATGACATGCATATTATACAATTTACAATTACTCATACTGTAGTGCAATGTTAAGCATAATATTTTGTTTTAAATGTTCATTATATTACTTACGATTTAACAAACTTAGAGTTTATAGACTCTTTTGCTCCATTAATCCTATAAATCAAGAGTTTACTGTATTGTATATTTTAATAATTGTAAACACTTATCCAGATCTTTCCAATTTTAAACAAAAAGCCCTGTACAAGTTGAAACATTATTTTAACTATATAAAATTGAAACAAAATTTGTAAGTGGCCTGGCTTCTTTAGCATCAAACTAATACAGTGAACGAGAGCCAAAGGTAAAGATAGCCTGAATTATGGTAGCTAGAGAAAAGGGTGCTGCTGCATGTCATATAGTGCATTGCTTATGTATGGACCAATTCTAAGATCAGAAAAATCTGTGTTTTGTAAAAATACTGAGGTGGATTATAAACATCTGAGTTGGAAAAAGTTTAACTCATATTGCACTATGAATCATAGCTTTATCATTTTAATATTAAATCTATATGCTCTCTTTTACGTTAATGTTTTTTTAAGAACTATTTGATGATTGTCATTTTACAGGCTCATCCTCAAAGAAAGATAATGATTTGCAGCCTATAAAGGGAGGCACAATGACTGAATTAGAGGAAGAACCAGAAAAAGGAGAGGACAGCCAGACAGGAAAAGTATCGGATAACAACACACAGGTATAAATAACCTTTTGTAGCAAGTATTAAACATGCTCATCAGCTTTAGTTAATTGATGGAAATTAATCATTTCTCTACACTAGCCGTATATAGGCTAAGGTTTTTGATATATAGAGTCAACATGAAAAATTCAATGCCAGGGACTTAAGTACTTACGATAGTAAGTTGCCTCAAATGGTGTATCTTGGATGCGAGAGCCCCTAGTGGTCTACTGAGATATATATGAATCAAATGGAGAATTTAATGTCAGGACGGCACGTTGGCCATGGTAACTCAAGGGTAAGAGTGACTAAATAAATAAATAAATAAATAAATAAAATCTGAATATTCTACCCCGGCACCTAGACAACTATACCGGGGCATATATCCAAATTTTCTCTTTATTTTTCCATAAAATCCTTACAAATGTTATAATTATACAAATCTCTCAGAAAACTACTCTACAAAAATAAAATGAAATAAAATAACAGAAATAAACACAAAAAAGAAGCAAAAAACAAAAGAAAACAACTATAAAAATTACAAAATCCTTATTTCCTAAATCTATATCTAAATCTACTAATTCTGTAGTCCACCATGGCCTCTGCCATCACTCTCTCCCTCCGCCGCCCATGCAGTCAACTCCATTGTTAGATTATTCGATAATTCTTCCCGTCTTATCCTATTTTGTATTCTAGAACTCCTTCTTGGATCTTGTACTATTCTTCGCCTATTATCAACTCTTTCTCCTTTGAATATTTTTACCTCCCATGCTTTCTTACTTACAAAGTTAGTCAAAACTTGTAATTTATTTACCAATTGTTGATCTCGAATTATGTCATATACGATATATCCTGCTAGCGCATGCCTCTCTTCTTGTTGGTGAATTGCATATCTTCCACATTCAAATACTACATGTTCAGGATTATCTTGTTTGTTACATAATTCACATATATCATTTTCAGTTTTATTGATTTTCTTCCAATAGGTCTTATGGTCCGTGTCCTGTTATATAATGTATAAATCCCTTTGTTGGTTGAATAAAATTCAATTTTAGTCTCTCTTTGACGTTCTGAAAAATTTCAAACACTCTTCTACCTTCTAGACTTTCTGTCCATTCTTTTTGCCATTTGTCTTTTAAACTATTTTTAATCACCCAAGATTTGTTTGTTCTGACTCCAGTTATATTATAAACTTTTTCTAAGTTTACTTTTTTCGCCCAAAATTTTGCGCCCTTCAATCTTATTAATAAATCAATCGGCCAAATGGCCGTTGTTACTAGCAATGCCATAGTTGGTGTTGTTTTTACAGCTCCTGTCAGACGTAATAATACTTTTCTTTGCGTTCTTCTCAACAATCTTCTTATTTGCACATCATCCATCCTTTCTGCCCAAACTGCTGCCGAATACGTCATAATTGAAGCAAAAATGGTGTTATGATATATCTGTATGTTACGCAATGGAAGTACAAAATTTAAATTGGTTATTCTTGCTAGCTTTAACATTATTTTCTCTGTTTTCTGCCTAATATACTCCGTGTGTTTTCTGAAATGAAATTTTTCATCTATCATGATACCCAAATATCTCATCTCTTTTTCCCGTTTAATGTTCTGATTATTTATCTTCACTGTAGGATCCCGCTTTAAATTTCCCTTAAAAAGCACATAATTTGACTTGTTTGGTGCAATTTTTAGTTTTGTTCTGAAACACCAATTTGATAATGTATTTGTAACTTCTCTTGCTTTAGTTTCTAGCTCTAGTCTGCTCTGTCCATCCATCATTATGACTATGTCATCAGCATACGCTATTACATCCAAAACCTTATGATCTCTTTCCAGTAGCTCTAATAAATCTTCTGATAAAATATCCCAAAAAAGGGGCCCCAAGATAGAACCCTGAGGGCAACCCTTGGTTATCTTCTTCCTAGTTTCAAAATTTGATCCACCAATGAATACTTCTCTATTGGAACAATAATCCTTTAATAAATTATAAATAGTACTTGAATATTTCTTGTCTTTTAAAATGCCGAAAAAATACGGCCACCATAAATTATCAAAAGCGCCCGATATGTCCACAAATAATCCAATTACATAATTCTTTTGGCTTTTTGACACTGTTTCTTGAATTTTTAATATTGCATCCTCAGTTGAATATCCCTTTCTGAAACCAAATTGTTTATTATTCATACCCAGCATCAACCTATTTTCCATTATTCTTTTATATATTAACTGTTCAAAGATCTTGCCAATAGCATTTAATAAACATACTGGTCTGAAAGATTTTGGTTGCGTTCTGTCCTTATCTGCTCCTTTGCACAAAATTACAACCTTTGCCTCCTTCCACAAGTTTGGAAATCTCCCTCTTGCCAAACAATCATTAAACAAGAAACACAAAAACAAGACAATTTCTTCTCGTAGATTATACAAGACTTCATTTATAATACCATCTGGACCAGGTGCCTTCTTCTTTTTTAACTTCTGCAGAATTAATTTTATTTCTGTAATATCAAAGGGATAAACAGGATTTCCTGTATACTGCAACATCATCTGGTTTCTTTTTTCAACATGAATATCATCATCTTCTTCCTCTTTATCATCTGGCAATAACGTATGTAATAACAATTCCACCGATTCTTTCCCACTTTCTGTCATCTCTCCATTACCCTTATCTAATGTGGTTAAGATTTCTGGCTTCTTAATTTTATCCATAATAATTTTATATGGTTGTCCCCAGACATCTTGTTTTAAATTATTTTCAACGAACTATTCCCAATGTTGTTTTCTGGTGTCTTCTAATAATTCTTTATACTTCTGTTTGGCCTCCCTATAATTCTTTAAGTTCTCTTCTCTTTCTGTATGTATGTTTGATTTTTGATATATTCTTCTTAATTTCCTTGCTAACGATCTCAGCTTCTGCAATCTATCTGTCCATTTTATTTTATCCTTGTTATTAGAAATTGTTATCTTTGGAACGGATTTTGATACTGCTACTTTTATTGCTTGTGTTAAATTTATTGCATCCAAATCCACTGATATTCCCGTATACTGTAAATTTAAATCCTTAAATACTTGCTTCATCTTATCCCAATTTGCTCTTTTATAATTATAACGTAATTCTATTTCATGTTCTTCTTGAATTACTTCCCCATTCAATATATAATCAAAATAAATCAAATTATGATCACTTGTGGTCTGACCCTGTGTGACCCACCAATTTCTAATCTTCTTCTCCGCTGTTGCTGACGCTAAAGTAATATCTATATTTTCTTCAGCACCTGCTCTATTTTGAAAAGTTGGTGGATTACCATCTTTATTTATTACATATAAATTTAATTCCGAGATATGTTCTTCCAGTTTCTCCCCTCTTTCATCTGGTCTTTTACTGAACCACCAAGTTGATTTTGCATTACAATCACATACATGCATGATTTCTTTATATCTGAATTTATTATGAATATTTTGTAATTTATATAGAAAGGGTTCAATATCCAAACTATATTGAAAATAATAATTTGCCAATATAAAACTTCCATACTTTGTTATAACTTCAATGCAATTAACATGCGTATCCAGAAATTGCGCTATGTTTACTATTTGCAAATCTTGCTTGAAAATTACTATTGCTGCCATTGCCTTTTCCTGAGATAAGATTTGTCGGGATCTTAACGGCATATATGGAATTTTGGAATTTACCACATACGATTCTTGAATACAGATAATATCTAATTTTAATTCTGCAATTTTTCTTATTTCCGCCATAACCAATTTACTTCTTTGCCCATTTATCTGTGCAATTCTTAAGCTTTCCTCCATGAGTTACTTCCTAACTTTAATCCACCAAATACATCTCTTCTTACTTTTGCGAAATTCTCTCTATTTTCGTTTACTTCCTTTGCCATATTATGATTGAAACTTCTTATATTGTCCTTAAATTTATTTACTTGGGCTATTTTATATTTATTTTGTTTAGAAGTTATAGATTTATTTGTGTTTACAGCTGATAAACATGTTGCTATAAGAGTGACTGGACGGAAACAGGAGATCCATGGTTCAATCCCGGCCATGGCATTGAATTTTTCATGTTGACTATCAAAAACCTTAGCCTATATACGGCTAGATTAATTTTCATCAATTAACTAAAATAACAAGAGTTAAATGATGAAGCCTGGGACTTAGGTACTTACGATAGTAAGTCGCCACAAACAGTGTATCTCGGATGCAAGGGCTCCTAGTGGTCTACCAGAGAAATATATGAGTCAAATGGCGAATTTAATGTCAGGACGGCACTAAATGTGTAATAAATGGAAGACAAACCTTGCAAAACAATCCATGAATGTGCTTTAAACCTTCAATAATAGACCATGTTATAGCACAGTATTGCAGCACCTGGCCTGGGATTTGGCCCATTCATTTACAATTGAAGCCTGCACAGTTTTGAAAATGAAGACAATGTGATGATTTGAATATGTTCCCTTAATGTACTCTTGAAGCAAGTTTAGCCTATACATTTAATAAGGTTTAAGGCTTTACTACTCTCCAGAGGGTTATAGTCTGAACATTAATAATGGGAGTACTTGAACATAGAACTGCAATATATACCACTGACTTGAAACTTTCCTGGTGGCAATATGAAAATATATTCTCTCGGGTTATCACCCAGGTGAATTTGAAAGATTTCGGAGCTTTCAAGAGCTATAGTTGCTCTCATCTTCGGGGAATGCTGTAGAGACTGCTGTTCGATCTGTATATATAGAGTCTGTCCACTGGGTGTGAGAAGCCAGATGTCATCGCATAATTGGCTCAGGTTCAGCATGGCTCCATTATCTGCAGGCCAATGATGCCTCTTGCTGAGTGGAAGCTCAGTGATTGGCCTGTCATAGGATGTGTGCTGGCAATAAAACCACTGCCATTCATTAGTCTTCTGGCAAAGTTTCCTAAGTGTTTGTTGAGTACTGAACTCCAAATGCTATTCAACTGCAAGCCATTGTCCCTGTTGATATTTCTTGGTTGCTGTTTGATGGCTATGGCTTCTTTAATGGAGTGGTCCCAAATTACAAATTCAATGGTGATAGTTGTTCCACCTAGTTTTGGTCTGTGTTGTTCTTGCTCTGCAAGACTGGATTTTTCAGGATACATCAGACGAATGTAGCTTTCAAGCTGTTTGCTGTTCCACGGGTTTTCCATGATGTGGCAGAATTACATGGGACACATAGGCATGTGCTGTTGATAGGCAAGTCAGGAACTAACTTGCACAGATTTCTTCTACATCTTTGCTGGACCACTTACCGCTAAAGCTCATAGTCACTGTGGAGAATAATGTAATTTCATGCCTGATTCAAAATGGCACGAATCCATAGAATAGTAACATAATAGGGTTCAAAAGAAGAATTTGTAGTGAGTTCCTTCAGTTTCTACTTGTGTGGTTTTCTGTTCATAGACAAGATTTTTCACAGCGTTTTGAACAATAGTAAGCACAACTGCATTTGGAGTATACAAATGTACTTTTTAAGGCATTGCCATGGCACTGAGGCATTACTCCCAGAACTGCTCCTAGCTTCTTTTATACAAAGATAAGTTACAAAGACAAAATAAATTCCAATTATTGGGGTTCAGTAACCACATTTATTAACTTCAGTAGTGGCCTGCGAATAAGAATGTTAATTTAGCTCCTACTAGTCAATTAAAAGCAACAATTTTTACACAATCTTTTAAAATAATAATTTTCAATATTTTTACAAAATGTTTACTTATATCCTAAAACAAAATGCTACTAATGGAAAGGTAAGCATTTTAAGGGAATAAAATTAATCAGGATTAAAAATTTCCAGGGACGATCAATAGATAATTGAATGATATAATAATATTGAAGTTAGCATTCTTAGCAGGGCTTATTAATGAGGTTTTCCTATATTTTACAGGAAGTAAAATAGAATAATCATGGTTAGTTTTGATATGTGTAAAATTAAGTTTTATTTATGTTGAATGTGAACAAAAATGGGGCACTTACTATGTTTTGCAGGAATTCATCTTAGAATAATCATGGTTAGTTTTGATATGTGTAAAATTAAGTTTTATTTATGTTGAATGTGAACAAAAATGGGGCACTTACTATGTTTTGCAGGAATTCAACACAAAAGATGATGGACAGGAGGACAACGTGACAGAGCAGACTCACCACATAATTATTCCAAGCTACTCAGCATGGTTTGACTACAATTCCATACATACTGTGGAAAAACGAGCTTTGCCCGAGTTCTTCAATGGGAAAAATAAATCCAAAACTCCAGAAATCTATCTAGCCTATCGTAATTTTATGATAGATACTTACCGTCTCAATCCAACTGAGTACATCACTAGCACTGCCTGCCGCCGTAACTTGGCTGGAGATGTTTGTGCAATAATGCGTGTTCATGCTTTTCTGGAGCAGTGGGGTCTAATTAATTATCAGGTATGTAAATTATAGAACGTAGCTTTGCATCTCACCCTCTGTGCAAACTATAAATTTAAAATGCTTACATTGCTACACATCTGCCCTGCTACACCTCAATTTTATTTTTGGAATGAAGTGGTTTATCAAGTAAAATATCACTGGTTAACATCAGCAGTAATTTTTTAAAATAATGCAGATAGAAAAATATGTTTGTGTTTTGTGTCTTAATTAGTATGATTGCAATGAAATTTAGTTATAATCAAACAGAAGTTTGTTGAATCAAAACACTGTATACTGCATGTCAATGTGAGACGTGCTAAAGCTTAAAACCCCCATATTCACACTGTTGTTGACTGTATTGTGTCATGTGATGAACAAGTGTCTAATTTTGTACTTGGGTATGATTGTATAAAACATTTTTTTTTCCAAAAGGTTTTAATTAACATATTTCTTTATATGGTTAAAATGTTAATTTGCAGTAGATTAAATGAGAGGAAAAGTCATAATAAAACAGCTGAAATGTTCAAAATGTTTTTCATGTTCTGAAATTCTAAACCAGCTAGAGATATATATTTTGCTGTATCAAAAATGAGGGTTGTATGTTCAAAATCTTTTTAGAAAACTGATTTGGAAGAAAAGGCACCACAAAAATGCCCTCGGTGAAAGACAAACAATATATTGAAACTAAATAAACCTGATGTCTCTTCTTTATTTTGGAAAGAAAGTCTTAATGAAGAAAATTCTGAATTAACATGCTCTTTGGCCTACCAGTGAAAGATCAAGAAACAACAGCAAGTTGCAGTATTATGATAGCAGAAATGGTTGAATATGTAGTTTCTAAAGATGAAAATTTAAAGGAACTGAATAAAAAGTTTACAGCACTAGAGGTGAAGTTGAAATACTAAGAAAAGTGTGACAAGAAGAGAGACTGTAGCTTATTAGGTAGAACTCATTTGGTGGCAAAAGCTACTAACAAAAGTCAATTTTGGGACACATTTGGTTCACATACGTTGAACTTGCGTTTACTGTTACGAAGCTTCAAAAAGTTAATTTTTCTACAAAGGATTACGTTGCTTTCAAGCAACTTGTGCTTGAGTAGCTTTGTGAACAGCATCTAGAATAAAAAATACGGTGAACATACTTTATGCACGAGTAATAGAACAATTTGAATACGAAGTGTAAACTGCAACAGAATTTGTAGCATTACAATCTTGTACACTAATGGCAAAATCTAAGTATGTTCTTATACAGTGATTTAGTTTGTATCAGTGACAGAAATTGAGCCAGATTAAATATACAAGACATTTTTAAATGAGGGCACATTTTGAAAGTGTTTGCTTCAAGATCAATCAGATGCCAACTAAGTGCTGATGAAAGTGTGGTCAGTTGTGATAATTAAATCCTCTATTAAAATGAATGCAGATTACTGAGTCATACAAAAGCATAATACAGAACTTGCAGAACGAAACATGTTTATGACATGACATTTTGAGACTTGGAAATTAGATGACAGTGACATGCTTAGCAACTTTTATGGTTTGCCCTTAAAATGTATAGGAGCAGAGGGATTTTACAACTTAGCAGCAAATAGGGCATTTGCTGTGAGTACATATTCAAAATTTTAGGTTTTCATCATGAATATGACAAAGCTTAAATGTATTAACTTAGAAATTCAGACTGATTGTATCATATTAATTGGTATGGAATGCTGTAATAGGGCAGATGCTTTATCTCGCATCTATTCTTCTTCATTATCATGATGCCCCTTCAATGGGCAGTTACAAAATGTTAAGCTTGCAGATTTAAATTGCAATTGCATGATTAGTGACTTCTAGTAACCAAGGAACAATAAATGGGGATGAACATTCAGCACTAGATGATGGAATTGTAAAGTTAACTTTCCGAGCTAAATTATTTATCTTATGTAGTGACATGGTTGCAGGATATAAATTTCCCATTCTTGTGTCAGTTTATAGTTCAACTGGTCATCACAATAGATACGGAGGTACCGACAAGCAAGCACAAGGCTCTTAGGAGTTCCAAGTATAAACTTGAAAGAAGCGTAGAGACAGTTAAGCACAACTTAGCACAAAAGTGAATCGAGAAAATATTGACACACTGTTTTTTCACAGCTTTAATGGACAGATCTATAAACAAAAAATGGGCCTAGCTATCCCTTCCCTTTTTGGACATCAAGATCAAAAAAATGAACAACAAACTCACTTCTGGTATTTACAGGAAACCGACACACACAGATAATTATTGTAACTTTGTGGGTTCGTGAAATTAAAAGTGCAACTGCACAAACTCAAAATGTTCTTTATTTCCACCGAATTACAGTTGGAACACTTGCCGATTACATAGAATTACTTAGTGCACACAATTACAATTCACCAGTTTGTCACAGGTCCATTCCACGCTCACAATCACGTACAACTCCTCTGATACACGTACACCGTCTTCCAGTCCCTTTACTCACTTAGCGCCCCTCACAGCTGCTCGCCAAGAACTGAACTGACTCGCCAACTACGGGCCTTATATAGGGAAGATCGCCGTTTCTGGAAGGTTCGCGGCATGCACAATTATACCGAGGTTTCGAGACGTCTGGTGAGAGGGGAAAGAGACGGTACAGGGCACGCGCCACTCTCCTAATCATCCCTTCAGTTAGTGACACGAGACAAATGGGTATGCGTGGTCTGAATGCTTCCCGCCAGGCCCTACTGCCGGCCGGTTCTTTAGGGAGTTCCGACGTTCGGTTACATATTAAGAACAACAGTTTCTACCCAAAAAACACCAACATGCCATTTTCAACAGTTTAATATTTCGGATGATCAACTTTCCACTAAACAGAGAAGATTATCAAGAAGAATACCTACACATAAAAAAAGTAGCTATATCCAACGGTTTCAACCCAAATTTAGTAGACAAAACAGTTAACAGACTCAACAAAGCTAAGAAAATAAAAGAAACCACCACCCTAGAACCTACTGGAGAAAAAGAGAAAAAAAAATTTAAAAATTCACCTTCCATCCATCAGTCTATAATAAATTCCAAAAAATCTTCTCAAAACACAACATAATTCTTGCACCTCAAAATAGGTTCAATAACAGAAAGTTGTTAAAAGCCCCCCCCCAAAAAAAAATTCAATTACTACCAAAGAAAAACCAGGAATCTATGAGATCAAATGTGAAAATTGCGCTAAAATTTATATAGGAAAAACAAAAAGAAATATTGACATCAAAACTAAAGAATGTATAAGAAACATTAAAAATGGTGAAATGGAAAAATCAGCAGTGGCTTTTCATTTTTTGAATACTAGACATGACATCAACTTGAAAACATCTTTAATAAAATACGTTAACCACCCCATAGACCTTTCCGTATGGGAAAAAATCTTCATTAACAAAAATCGTCATAGAGTCATGAATTTTGAAACTCCACCACCGGACATCTTTGACAAGTACATCATGCCATCTGTCGACGATACAGAGAAAGAGGAAACCACCACAATTTGCACTAGTCAAGTACCAGCTGATGATAAGAGCAAAAGCTCTTGAAACATGTCCTGTGGAAAAAGCAGTGTGAGTGAAGCAGTTGTTACCCTAATGAGCTCATAGCAGCAACTCCCTTCACTATTAAGGATTGATTGGCTATTTATATATTTATTTATAGTTCATGGTATGGAGCACAAAATCTTTTTATAGCCTAGAAAGTGGTGTCGTCATAATGTGTGTTGATCGCTGTATCAGGAAGAATTTTAGAATGTGTGTCAAAAGAAGCAGTACTACTAGGTCATCAGAGGTTATAAAACAGAATCCCCATTTATTTTATATGAAGTTTTTGTACATTTACAGCACATTTTATGCATTTTAAGTTTCATCTCATCACAAAATTATTACACTATTAGATGAGCAAAGTTTTGTGGTTTCAATTTCAGAAAGTTGACAGTATGCAGTAGAAGAATGTGACAAATATACTGATGTTTAAAAGTCTATAATTTATTTAAAGTTTGTTTTTATCAGACATCCTTATTTATAGGGACAAGGATATGGAATTTTGACAGACCACTATCTTAAATTGTTCCCCCAATACCTCTTTATAATCCCTTAAACTTACACAATTGAATTCTGAAACATTCTGTTTCTATAGAAATTAAATACATAAAAATAATGTCATAGATTGCAGACTTGTCTAATAATTCTAGATAGGCAGTGCATGGTCTGCAGGTAAACATAACGCAGTTAATTGTGTTAAATGTCATTGGTATCAGATTCTGATCAGTCAGTGATAAAGCAAAGTGGATGAAATATTGGCTTGGAATGATTTTAAAGCTTTTTCCTGAGTATAGCAATATCAATTATCAGCATGTTATTCTTAACGTTCTCAAGATTTAATGCCACAAAGACATCTCAAATCTTGAGCTATTTACCTGACAGCACAACACTGAACATTGGTTAACTGAATTAAATTAATTAGGAGTTGATTAATGACACAAAACAACACTTTTAAATTTTCCCGGAACCGGTTTCTGAGGCCTTCCCTCTATCTTCAGCCGGACATCGACTTGTTCTCATTGGTGTAGCTGGCAATATTTTGTCATCGGTCTCCTCTGGTGGCGGTTCGAGGAACTTGCTGAACAAATCTTTCTGGGGGATGTCGAAATTGAATACTTTGTTCTTATTTTTTGAAATAAAGATTTGTTCCCATGTGGACAGTTCTTCTTTTCCTGTTGTATGTTTTAGTAATTTTGGTTCTGGATTTATGTTGTGGTTTTTTTTCCCAAAAATGCGTGGCAACTGCTGATTTTTCTAATTGTTTGTATTTTATGTTCCTAAAGTGTTCCTTTGCTCTTGTTTCTAAATTTCTTTTGGTTTTTCCATTCCATCTAACAAAAAATCTGGTATATATCAAATTGAATGCTGTGACTGTAGTCAAATTTATATTGGAAAAACCAAAAGAAATTTAGAAACAAGAGCAAAGGAACACTTTAGGAACATAAAATACAAACAATTAGAAAAATCAGCAGTTGCCACGCATTTTTGGGAAAAAAACCACAACATAAATCCAGAACCAAAATTACTAAAACATACAACAGGAAAAGAAGAACTGTCCACATGGGAACAAATCTTTATTTTAAAAAATAGGAACAAAGTATTCAATTTCGACATCCCCCAGAATGATTTGTTCAGCAAGTTCCTCGAACCGCCACCAGAGGAGACCGATGACAAAATATTGCCAGCTACACCAATGAGAACAAGTCGATGTCCGGCTGAAGATAGAGGGAAGGCCTCAGAAACCGGTTCCGGGAAAATTTAAAAGTGTTGTTTTGTGTCATTAATCGACTCCTAATTAATTTAATTTATACAACAACACTGTTTTCAACACTTCCATGAAAGGATTTATTGGTTAACTGCCTTGTGATATTATGCTGCCTACACTATTCTCTGTTTCATATAACCTTGCCCGGCTGAAATGTATCACTCCGCGTTCAACAACCCTCCCCCTCGCCCTAATTGGCTAATGCTTTCGCGCCATAGGCCATAGGCGGTGCCTTCCCATCACATTTAAAACTGCAGTAAACGTCAAATGCCAGGAGATAGCTAAAATCATGCAAATAAGTATATGAAGGCATGCAAAAATACAAGTATATAATGAAACTGAACTCACGCATTATGGAGAATCTGGTAATGGAGTAATCCCCTCCATCTCGGATTCGGATTCTGATTCTGCAGTAACAGTTTCGCTGTCGGAACTCTCCGTAGGGTTTATAATTATGCTCTCTATTACGTTGTCGACAATGCCATCCAGCTCCCACATTTTGTTTTCTTCTTTGAGCACATGATGAATAGCCTTTTTCCATGTTTCGTCGCTGATCTCCGAAAATGCTGTGGTAAGCAATGGCCTGATATCATTCAACTTAAATGTTCTATTGTTTCTCGCTACGAATCCTTTAATTTGGCTCCAAATAAGCTCAATTGGATTTAAAATCCAGTGATATGGTGGAAGCCTGAGTACCTCATGACCAGCTGACCTTGCCATTTCATCGATTACGTATTTATCACAATCGCTGGCATGCTTTACTACAAGTTCCAGTAGTTCTGCCTTAATAAGGGATTCATTTACAACTTCATTTTTTGCACGCAGCCACTCAATAATGTCTTGTTTCTTCCAGGATGTATTTGGTTTCTTTTCGACACGAACGCTGTGGTAAGGAGCATTGTCCATCACAATTATGCTGCTTGGTTCCAGTTTTGCTAACACACTCGCAAACCACTGCTGAAACACATGTCCATTCATATCATCATGGTAATCACCGGTTTTCTTTGACTCAAACAGTAGTAGACCATCTTCCACAAAACCACTATCACTTCCTATATGAGTGACAATCAGTCTTCGGCCTTTTCCACTGGGATTTTTTAAACCAGAAGACATACCTTGCAAAAATGCTTGTCTTTCAGTCTTAATAGTCGAGTCACGCCATAGTTTACTTGTCGTAAGCCCTTCATTCACCCAAGTCTCGTCTAGGTAGTATATTTTGCGATTTGTATCCCGGTATTGTTTGATTGTCCTTAAATAACGTCTTCGCCACACAGCAATATCGCCTCTGTCTCTCAGTACATTTTTCTTGCCCCTTTTTTCATTCACAAACCCCAGCTGTATAAGCAATCTATACAGACTAGATCTGCTGAAATTTGGTAAATCTGCATCCTCATTTACAGCAGACAAAATTTTATTTATGTTAGGGAGTTTGTTTCTAAAGAAAAAACTATGCACATGACGACGTACAGCAGTTTTAACAAACTCATCGCATTCTCCGAGCACGCGCTTTTCTTTATTCCTGCATTTGCCTGGAGTGGTAAGTTTTCCTGTTTTCTCAACTTCACGTCGCGATGTTCCTATGGACCTAACACTCACACCTGTAAGTTCGGAGCACAACTGTTCGACTTCCCTCACTAACAAAGACGGATTCTTCTCTGTGAGTGCATTAAACACATGCAACACAATTCTTTTTTCACCGCTTTGTAATGGCTTACCCTTACGATGCTTCAGCGAAAAACTGGCGGTAGACTCTGCCATTATACATATAATAAGTACATGCGCAATAAACGATGGATAAAATAACGTATCTCTCGAACGCGCACAGTACACCTTCTAATGACAATACATGACTAATCCAGTTCAGAACAAGGTCAGTGATAAAACTCATATAAACAAATATAAACAAATATATGTAATTCACTACCGCTAAAGCACGTGCTCTTGTGTAATCAGAAAGGCAGGCCTAGATGCAAAGGAACCTCCTCTTTACTTTGTTTAAGAATTAACATGCATTTCAGATAAATTAACTCTGTTGTGTAATATATTTAATTGAAACATTTATGAAAGTAAATATTTGACAATTCTCTTTCAACATATAAAGATATATAACCATGTTAAATAACGAACTAATTTTTACCGCAAAACAGTCTCTACCAAACAGCAGCCAATGAGAGGAGATGAGGTCACGTGACCGTTAAGAGATTACCGGGCAAGCTTACGTGAAACAAGGTATAGAGCCATTTCTTTAACTGCTCTGGTGGCGTAATTTGTAATGTGAAAACTGATGTCTTAGGGTCATTTGTTTGTCTGCTGTCATTTTTTTGTCTTCATCTTTTTTATATATAAATTCCATAAAAAGAATTACCATATTTTGTAACTCAGGACATGATTCTGATTGGCCAGTGCAGTAATGCTACTATGATTTCCTTGATTCAGGACACTTGAGTTTGTGTGCTGAGGATTGCCGATGGGACAATTTGTGATATGCACCTTATTTAGGTGAATCAAGAAGTAATGGATTATCTGGTGCAACACTGTACAGGGAATGGCACACTAATAGGTGCCAACCACATCACTGAACGTTCCACACCATTGTTAGACATTTGCAAGAGAGAGTAACTTTTCAGGTCAGCATAGGCGATACAGGTGTTACACAAAATTGACACATAGTACAATTTGAGGAGAACGTTCTGCAACATGTTGCAAAAATGCTATCAGCACACATACTACTCACGTCAGATTGTGCACCTTGGCTACAAATTTGTAACTGGGATTCACTCTGGCAGCCTGAATTCTTTTCATCAGTGTTGTTTACTGATGAGGCCTTGTACACCAGGGATGGTCTAGTTTTCAATACAGGAAACAGCCATGTGTAGGACAAAGTCAATCCACATGCTGTCATTGAGAAGAGTCATTAGCAGAGGCTTTCAGTGAACATGGGTTGGTATAATTTTGTGCTTCATTGTATCATAGTCTTTACACATTGGAATATGGGTTGGTAGATAGAATCAACATGAAAAATTCAATGTCATGGCCGGGATTTGAACCACGTATCTCCTGGTTTCCGTCTAGTCGCTCTAACCAACATGCCATCCTGACATTAAATTAAATTATTAATTTCCATCAATTAACTAAAATATGGGTTGGTGTTATGTCACTTAATGTCATTGGCCCATATCTGCTTCCCCCTCAGTTAAATGGAGCCGTTTATCTCTTTTTCTGTGTATTGTTTCATATTCTATGTCAGATATGGCTATAACATGACAGCTCCATCTCATTTCTTCATTTATTTGCCAGAGCATTTGAACCACAATTATGCTGCCCAATAAGTTGGAAGTGGAAGTCCAACTGTAGCTTGGCCAGCATGCTCTCCTGACTTCCCAATTCCTTTTTCTGGTCACCTCAAGTTTTAGGTGTATGAAACACTTATCTCAAAAGAGGATCCAGTGCCCAAATAATTCATCATGTGGTGTTATTTAGCACACACAAATTTGGATACAATATGACAAGCATTCCTTTGCCACTGTAACTTGGCTTGAAAACTCAGGTTGCCATTTGGAGCAGTTTCTTTAAAACTGACGTAAAGCCTTGCATTTGTATTTTTTATTTTAATTATGTTTGTTTAACCTTAAACCACCTCCCATTTTGAAGTACAGCATGTGAAAGTATTAGGCTGGATTCAACCTTTGTTAGAACGAATTCTAATTAATTATACCAATATTTTGAAATTAAAATGCACACATTTAAACAAATCTTTAAAGTATTGTGCATATTTGTTAAAAACAGGCAACAAATATTGTTTTCATTACTTAAAAGGATAGATAACACATTAAAACCGAAATGAAGGAGACACGAGCTTGATTACCTCTTACTTAAAAGCTGATGTCATAACCATTGTCCAAAGGGATTGCTACATTTTCATGTATTGTTCACTCAGAAGTTATCCTCATTAGCCAGTGGCATACTGGCACAATAGAAACTTATAGCGTAACTTCCACATTTGAACCAACAGACCATAAGACTCTTATCTCGCATTGCTTGTTTAAGACATCTCCACTTGCTCTGAAAATATTTTTGTGTTATAAGCCCAAGGTCCATAGAGCTTTAGAGTTACCCATCATTCATCTTTAGGGATAAGGGAAAACCTCAGAAAATAACCTTGTCAGTATAACTCAGTCTTGCTGAAATGGGAACTTGTGATCTCATGAATATGAGGCAGACATGCTACCCCCAAATCATTTTTAACCATAATGAAAAATAACTACCTTGAATATATCGAGATTTAACTGTATTGGAACACCACAGTGAAGCGAAGTAATTATTAATTTTTAGATGAGTCGTATTTATTACACATCTGCTTCACTTTCGTACCTATTTTGAGGACATGTTTCGCAAATCATCGTTTGCATCTTCTGCTCTTATGCGACTAAAGCTTGATCCAGCATACAATTCACAGTGGAAACTGAAGAGGACTGTACTCTACCTTTTTTGGACCTTAAAATCACAAAAAGCAATGAAAAACTAGAATTTGGTATCCATAGAAAAGCAACACACACAGATAATTACATCAAAGCAAATAGTTTCAACCCAATTCCACACAAACATGCCACCATCAACAGTCTCACACACAGATTAGTAAATCTACCCCTCAGCCAGCAAGAATATCAAAACGAATACCATTAAATCTTAAAAACTGCAATTAAAAAATTGATATGGAAAAAACCTTGTAGATAAAAAACTAAAATCATTCAAACTTCAAAAGAGATTAAAACAGATCACAGCTCTCACACCAATAAAACAAGAAATTAGATTTGCTAAATTTACTTACCACCCCTGGGCCACAAAAAAGTTCTAAAAATATTCAAGAAATACAATATAACATTGGCACCAAAAAACAATTACAACATTAAAAACCTGCTTCACAGTAATAATACTGATAAGATAAAACCAGAGGAATAGTCAGGCATTTACAAGATTAAGTGTAAAGACTGTGAAAAAATTTACATAGGGAGGACAAAAAGAAACATAGGCACTAGAAAGAAAGAACACTTCAGGCACTTAAGATACAAAAATATTGATAAGTCCGCAATAGCAGCTCATTTCTGGTCTGAAAATCATGAAATTGAAGATAGCACAGAATTACTAAAATACATACAAAAACATAGTGAACTCGTCATATGGGAGAGAATATACATAGAAAAACATAAAAACCAACTAATGAACTTTGAAATCCCACCAGAAGAGAATCCCACATTTAAGTTCATCGCTAAATCAACAGATGGCAGCAGCAACTCCAGAATTACCCACACCACTGGATCAAGCTTTAGTCGCATAAGAGCAGAAGATGCAAACGATGATTTGCAAAACATGTCCTCAAAATAGGTACGAAAGTGAAGCAGATGTGTAATAAATACGACTCATCTAAAAATTCATAACTACCTTGAAGTTAACATACAAAGTATGGTTAACTTTTTAGTTTGATGTTAGTTTGTCAAAGTCTGTTACCCCCCTGCCCCTTTATCCCAAGTTAGGTACAGTCCTTGTAAAATATAATTATTTATTTCCTGCTAAATTTGACTACTAGATATCCACAAACTTTTCATTAAAATGGTTCATGGTTTACCCTTTTAATAAGTCAGTTTAATATACCATATAACAAATTAAGTTCTTTCTTTTGTTATTAAGTTGAAAGTAGAGCACAGAAAGTTGACATAATCCTTTTATGAGTAGGTTTAATCAACAATTAATGTAATTAGTTTTTCAGGAATAATATAAGTATGTATTGCAGAATTGTTACTCCTGATTGAATTCTGTGTCCTTTCTGTTTTCAGTTGTATTTTCCAACCTATAGTGCTCATCATTTTCTTATATCCAATATTTAAAAATTTAAAGTAAAATTTGTAATAATGATAATATTGATAACATCAATGATGGTTAAAGTTAATAGAAGTTCAGTCCAATATTTTTTATCACAGTTGCAAACAATAATAGCTAAGCTATTATCCAGGTCAAACTATCCAAGTATGCTTTTATGTAGGTTAACCACTTTGTTCTTATACTCTTAGGGGTTAATAGTTTAAGAATGTAAGGTAATAGTATCATAAAACAAAATGTTTAAACAATAATGATCCACATACTGCAAAATATATACCATTGTAACAGTACCAGCAACATTTGATTTTGCAGATACTTAGCTCTTGCCATATCACCAAGTTATGTTACCGTGTGCTTGTCAGAATGATTAGTTTGTTTACATTTTCTTTGAACTTAAAGTAAAATAATATTCCATTGCGTAAGGACTATGATACAATGAAGCACAAAATTAATATAATTTTGAATCGAACTAATACTCAATGCTCCACTTATTGCCAGTATTTATCTAGAACGCATTTCGTTAGGAGCTTCCTAACATCATCAGCTGTTGTCGACTAATGGATGTTGGTTTGGTGAACTCCTCGGAGGTGATAGGTGCGTCTCTGTCGGTATCTTGATGAACTTGAAAGAAAATTTGAAGAAAACCCAAATTTCCAGTTCATCAAGATACAGAGACGCAACAACTATTGTTCTAACTTCAAAATAAGGTGATTAGAAATGCATACATTTCCTCTCAAAATTAAGGCACATAATCATATACAGAAATACCTCACTGGAGGCTCTTCACCCCTGCATCTCAAAATGCTTATATATGTCAGTCTGATCAGATGTATCTGGATTAATGATTGGTATATTTATGGCTTTAAATTCACAAATCAAAAGAATACAACTTTCCACAATTATAATATCATAGCAGATGTTTATTGGTACATCTTCAATTGTGCTTTTCACAAAGATCTTTGCACTATCGTGGTTGAATCGGCACTCCAGTCCCCAAATATTTGGCTGTTCACATCTTTCACTGTTCACCTGAATTTATCACTGAAAGCGATTGCTCAGAAAATGTTAAAAGAATGACTCATGCAGAATGAAGAGGAAATGCCATATATCTCCTCTGCCTATGAATCCTTTGTTCATATTACTAGTATCAATTATTATTATTCTTTAGACTTTGGGGGCAGTTGTTCAATTGTATCCCAATACAAGTGTTTGGATTTTTTTTTTCTTTCTTTTGGTTCCATTTATACTCTGCCTTTAACTCCAATGGTCATATCAGCGGCCGCTCTCCTTTGTAACATGTCGAAGGTGTTAACTCGTATTCGTTGGGTGCTTTTTTTTTTTAAATCATTAGATCATGCACATATTTGCACTCTCATTCATACTTCCAGACTCTGGGGAAGATGAGGAATTATCTTGGTTGGAGAAAAATCCCCACCCCCATCACCGGGAATCGAACCTGGGATCTCTAGCAAGGGATCCCTAAATTAAAATAATAATAATAATTAATAATAATAATAATAAACTAAATAAGTGACACTAGAATTTTGCTATATATTGATCCAAAGGAAAATTTGAAATTTGTGGACATACATAGATTAGATGTTGATGGAAGAAACTACTGTACACAAAATTCATTTGGCTTTGAGCAATGTAGGATAGAATGTTAGTTTGTTCTTACAAAAACATCAATAATATTATATTTTCCATATAATTGAGGCTGATAATTGTTTTCCACTCAGGAGAAGGGCTTCAATATGCCACGACTCCCTGGCCAACAACATTATTATTATTTTGAGATTTAACTTATTATTATTATTATTATTATTATTATTATTATTATTATTATTATTATTATTATTATTATTATTATTATTATTATTATTATTATTATTATTATCATCTTTATCATCATCTTCTTTCTTTCTAATTTATTTACCTGTAAATATTTGCCCATAACCCAATTTCCTACACATGTATGAACATTTTCATTGATACAGTATTGTTTTCCATTTGTAGCCAATACCCTCTTTGTAATATTACTTATTTCTGTCACTAAAGCAAATGATGAAACATTTCATACCAATATGGGATTTAAGAACATAAAAGCTAATCAGAATTCAAATAGGCATTCATTCTTAATGTTAATAGAACCTTTAAATAAATTATGGTAAAGAAGATGCTGTTAGAATAAAAATCTATTAGATAGAAATTAACTGTTGCTGTCAATTACAGGTGGATTCAGAAAGTAGGCCTACGCCAATGGGTCCTCCACCTACCTCACATTTCCATGTTCTGTCAGATACACCATCAGGTCTCCAGCCTATCAATCCTCCTAAAACTCCACAGCCTCCTGCGGCTAAGACTTTATTAGATCTGGATAAGAAGGATCCAACTAAGAAAGTAGAACTAGATCCAGGCAGCAATTTTGGACTAAAACTAGATCAGTAAGTATAAAAGGCTGTTACATGTTTCATTTTTGTAAGTTTTAAAGAGTAAAAGATAAAATAATGCTTTAATAAAAGATTAGTTATAAGTATCTTTGGAGTTAAGCATTGCATTTCATCAACAGTGCTCATGCCCATACCATTGGTAGAAAATACTGCTTGCCTCAAACTTGTCCCTATAAAAATTTGAAGTGATTCCTTGCTGTGCCATTTTTTAGGTAGGCACGAGATAACATTGATCTGCTGCCATTTGTACCTGAAGTAACAATCAAAATGGAATGTGAATTGATTATAGTTTATTTTATTACCTGTTTAAGTAGTATATACTTTATATATATTTTATTGCTAAATCATGATAAATAAAAAAAAAAAATGTTGTGGGCACTCATAGTCTGCAGTGTGTGAGAACAGTATTATATTGAATGTGATAGCAGTTGTTGAAGAAGAAAAGCAGCTTTAAATTACATTTCTCAAAATTGCTTTCAGCCTGTTAGTTGCACCATGTTATTACCATGCATATCTTATATGAGACACAAATTTTTAGGGTCTACATGGTTAAATATGATTCAGTGCTATGCATTGGCTTACAAGAGAATGAATGCATTGTTAGCATATTGTGAACTTAAATAAAAAGGGTAGTTTCAGTCCAGTCGCTCTAACCCATTGAGCTACCATGGCCAACTTGCCGTCACGACATTGAATTCTCCATTTGACTCATATTTCCCCAGTAGATCACTAGGGGCTGTCACATTCAAGATACACTGTTTGTGGCGACTTACTTTCGTAAGTACTTGAGTCTCAGGCTTCATCATTTAACTCTTATTATTTTAGTTAACCCTTAAATGCATGATTTATTTTGTTACTTATACCATTCATGCTGTAATGCATAAACCAATTTCCACACTGCTTTCTGCGGTGCCTCAACGCAATCAATTTGAATAGCCATGGCCGTTAAAGCGATATATAATGGACTGGCCATCCATTCAAAGCTAAACGTTGTGAATTCGAATCTCGGTAACTGCTGTCAAATGTGTCTGTGGTAAAGGACGGGCAGGCCCTAAGTAAAATAATAGGTGTTGGCACGCTTGGATGTTGACAGGGTATCATTTGACTGCAGTTGCTTGGATTTTGCCTTTTTATGATAAACAAAAAGCACATTACAATACAGTTGTAAAAATAATATTATATTTACAATTCAAAAGACTCAAAATTTTTTGTGTATAATTGACAAAGGCCAGTACAACATTAAGATAACAAATAACCAAACTAAAACATTTCTCAAACTGAATACAGCTGCACCATGCACTTAAGGGTTAATTGATGGAAATTAATTGTTTCTTCACACTAGCTGTATATAGGCTAAGGTCTTTGATAGATAGAGTCAACATGTAAAATTCAATGCCATGGCCGGGATTTGAACCACGGATCTCCTGGTTTCCATCCAGTCGCTCTAACCCATTGAGCTACCATGGCCAACTTGCCATCACAACATTAAATTCTCCATTTGACTCGTATATTTCCCCGGTAGACCACTAGGGACTCTCGCATTCGAGATACACTGTTTGTGGCAACTTACTATCATAAGTACTAGTCGCAGGCTTCATCAATGAAATGGAATGGACATGTTCAAAAAGTAATAAAAAAAGTTAATTCAGGTATATATATCTTAAAACAAACATTTCAAATAATAGATAAAACATGTATTAAACAAACATACTATGCATTCATTCATTCTCACTTGAGCTATGGGATTGTATTATGGGGCATAGTACAAAAAACTTTAGCTTAAAGACTATTAAGATTGCAAAAAAGAGCAATATGTTTGATGGTAGGAATACAGAAAAGAGACACATGTAGAAATGCATTTAAAAAACTAAATATTTGAACATTACCTTCATATATATATATATATATATATATGAATGTATCAAACTTACATTAAAAAGTTATGATAAAAAAAAATAGTAACATCGACAAACATAACACCAGAACAAAAGATAATTATTTTAGAAACAGACTTACTGGTATCCTAAATAATAAATGCATAGAAAATAGCATCAGAGATTTGTATAACCACCTACCGGCTGAATATCAAACAGATAACAAACGGGAAAACAAAACTAAAGGCTGTCAAAACTTATTTATTACAGAAGGTATTTTACTCCGTGGAAGAATATAAACAGATTATGTAGAATATAACTTAACTTACCAAATACTCTTGAATAGAATAAAAAGATGCTTCACTTAAAAATTTATGTAGTTTCAATTTAAAAATTTGTTGGTTGTCAATCTGTTTTAAATAAAGAGGTAACTTATTGTACAGTTGGGTACCACTATAAGTGAAGGAATGTTTGCATAACGTGGTATTGTGACTAATTGCTAGTAGGTTTGAACTGTTTTTTGTATCATGCTGGTGTGTCACTGCGTATGTTTCAAAGCAACTTAAACTAGCTTTTACATGTAAAAGAACGTTGTATATGTATAAACATGGCAGGGTTATAATTTTCAGTTCCTTAAAATACACTCTACAGCTCACATGTGCAGATTGGTTCACTATTATTCTTATGGCTCTTTTTTGCATTTGAAAAACCTTTTCTGACATATTTGAACTATCCCAAAACATACCATAATTCATGAAGGAATGAAAATATGCAAAATATGCCATTCGGACTGTCTTTACGTCTTATCATTTTTAATGTTTTTAAAGCATAGCTCTGCTTACTTAACTTTTTAATCAAATGTTCTATATGTACAGTCCAATCCAAGTTTTGATTTAACCACAAACCTAAAATTTTTGTATCTTTTACATATGAAATGTTGATGCCATCCAAATTAAGGTCAGGGAAGGTAATACTTCTATTTACTTTATGCCGAAAACCTATTGCTACTGTTTTATCTTTGTTTAAAATTAGTCTGTTTTGATCAAGCCATGGCATAATGGTTTCATTAATTTCATTTACATTTTGAAGTAAATTACCTTTATCATTACCAGTTATGAGTAAATTTGTGTCATCTGCAAAAATAGTAAGTTTAATATTTTCCTTATCTACATTAACTAAATTAACTCTTATTATTTTAGATAATTGATGGAAATTAATCATTTCTTCACACTAGCCTTATATAGGGTAAGGTCTTTGATAGTCAACCTGAAAAATGCAATGCCATGGCCGGGATTTGAACCATGGATGTCCTGGTTTCCATCCAGTTGCTCTAACCCATTGAGCTCCCATGGCCAACTTGCTAATGTATGAAAAAAATAGACTTGAGGCATGTACTGAATTTCTAAACAAATATCCACATTATGGAAGAGGTTAATATGCAATAATTAACATGTGATCATCCTTAAAGCCATTGTGAGATGTAAGGAATGAAGTTTTGAATGCCAATAAATCCACAATTCCTGCTATATTTACCATTTCAGAGCATATACAAGTCATCCCTGAGCAAATTAAATCAGGATCAAACCTAAATTCTTTGAATCAGGGGAACATGCTCCAATTTTTTTTCATGAGAAAATATTTTTGGTGTTTGCATATAGTATCAAAAGGAGAGGCACAATTGTCTTTCCTTCCTGGTGACGCACAAAATAAATGTTTTAACATAGTATACTTTGATGATTAACCTTCCTGGTCAGTCTACCGAAATTCACAGGAAACAGAATTCTTATATTAACAGAACTGAAAGCCCTTTATCTGCATTTTGCAGAGTGAGATCAAACTATAACACAAAAACATTAATGGTTGCAGATATGCCCGTAAACCAGCTGCTTTACGAAACAAGACTGCAGCAAGCATGACCAGAGAATGGACAGAACAAGAGACATTACTCTTGCTGGAAGGTTTGGAACTTTATAAGGATGATTGGAATAAAGTATGTGAGCATGTGGGAAGTAGAACCCAGGATGAGTGTATCCTGCACTTTCTGCGACTTCCTATTGAGGATCCATACCTTGAGGATCATGAAGCTGGGGGAGGAGCTCTTGGGCCTTTAGCATACCAGCCAATTCCCTTCAGCAAGGCTGGAAATCCCATCATGTCCACAGTTGCCTTCCTTGCCTCTGTAGTTGACCCACGTGTAGCAGCATCTGCAGCAAAAGCTGCAATGGAGGAATTTGCCAACATTAAGGTATGGCTGCACATACTAACTAAAATTAAGACTTGCTGTATATGGCATAACATTTTAAAATGTTATAGTTGTGTGAATAAATTGACAAATTGACACTTATTGCTTTTAAGGATGAGGTGCCTGCAGCATTAATGGATGCCCATTTTAAGAATGTGGAAGCATCATCAACAGATGGCAAGTTTGATCCTGCTGCTGGACTTGCACAGGTATAATAAATAATTATCCTAATATGCTACTCTGTTAATTGAAAAATAATTTGTAGTCAGTTTTTAACACTTCATCACCTTCATTATTATATTATTGAGGGATTAGTTTTGGAAGCCATTATCAACCTTGGTTCAACTGTCTGTTATTGTCATCTGCTCTCTTCTCTTTAGTGGTGGAACTATTTTAACAACCGACTACAGATAGTTTCTTTCAATTGGTTTTGATGACGTTATTACTAAATTCCTCCAATCACACATAATCCTCTTCTGTATTAGATTTGTACAAAATGTTTCCAGATTTAAACATATAGAAATTATAATTTGAATTCTAGGGTCTTAAAACTCAAGTTAGCAAATCAAATTTAAGATATTAAAGTTTTTTTCTGCTCTGTAAGCTATAACCAAAAGAAGGATCTTTGATTAATAACAAAATCAAATTTAAGACATTAAAGGTCTGCTTTACACATAAGCCAAAGGGAGAAATAGAATATCAATACTTACGAACATTTCCAATGTGTAAGAACTATGATACAATGAAGCACAAAATTAATATAATTTTGAGTCGATAAAACTTCATACAGAAAATTTACATATCATCCCAGAGTTACACACCTTTTCCAAAAAGTCTTCAAAGAGCACCACATTACTTTGGTCCACAGAACAAATTCAGTGTACAACACCTTTTGAAATCACATAATACAAAAGAGATACCCACAGACAAAAAATCGGGTGTGTACCGGATAAACTGCAAAGGATGTGACAACTTTTACATTGGAAAAACTAAAAGGAATTTGAACATTAGGCTTAAAGATCATTTTAGGAACATCAGGAACAAAGAAATAGATAAATCAGCGGTAGATACCATTTTTGGAAGGAGAATCACGATATAGAATGAGAAATCCACATATTAAAAAGTGTTCAGGGTCCATCTGCATTAACCATGTTGGAAAAATTTTTCATAAAGAAATATGAAAGAAAATTGTTCAATTTCGACACTACCTTTGAAGAGAACCCAAACTTCAAGTTTATCAAGATACCAACAAGAGATGCCCCTATCACCTCCAAGGAGTTCACCAAACCAACATTCATTAGTCAACAACAGCTGATGATGTTAGGAAGATCCTAATGAAACACGTTCTAGGTAAATACTAGCAATAAGTGGAGCATTGAGTACTAGTTCGACTCAAAATTATATTACTTACAAACTATCTCAACCAGATTGTAACTACACTTTCATATTCATTTGTAGCTAAAAATTATTAACCTCAGCTTACCCTTTTATTATTATGCATGTCAGCATTATATTTCATTACTCACATAACAATAACACACCCATCTTGATTATTGTGTTTACCACTTTATTATCACCCGTTAAACAAAATGCTGTGCCTTATAAACTGTGAAAGATGTATGTAAATGACAGACTACATTGCGCTTTCCAAATTGTAACTTGTATAACAAAATGGTGAAAAATTCACATAATTTCAAATTGATTGCAGAAAAATGCTAATGGAAAGATTCTTTTCTATAACTGATACTCTATACATTTTTTATTGATCATATTATGACTTCTTCAGTTTTTAAATGTCATTTCACTTACAATGTTGAAGTTGGAAGCAAGTTGAACTCTGTGGACTTTGCCTTAAAGGCTTTTTTGTATTCTTCCTTAGCTTTTTATAGGCTTAGTTTAACCCATTCATTAATTTGAGTTATTTGCCTTACATGATGAGTCTGTTTTCTGTATGCTTGGTCATTTCGTAGATGAGGTTTCTCCTTTTCATTTTATTATTATTATTATTATTATTATTATTATTATTATTATTATTATTATTATTATTATTATTATTATTATTATTTATGTCCTCCAACGTTAAGTCATATCGGATGATGAATGAAAATGGGTAAAGTGATGTTCAAATGACTCCGGCATCCAGAAAGCTTCGAGTTATCCTACATTCATCTTTAAGATAATGGAAAACCCTGGAAAAAACTGTACCCAGGTAACTCACCCTGACCGAGATTTGAATTCGGGACCTCTTTAACGTGAGGCAGACATGCTACCATCTATGCTACCGAGGCAGGCCTTTTCCTAGATGAATTGCTACTTCATCAGCAGGTTGCCTTTGATTCTTCATAAAGTATCGTTATGTTTCCTGAGCACACCATGTGTGGTTAGATATCTGACTTATCTTATGAGTTGCCTATTTAATTTATTGAGGCAGTCACTTGGATGTTTATTAGGTGTTTTGATTAAGAACCTAAAGTGTTATTTTTAGGGATTCAGAGCATGTCTCATTATCCAATCACTGATGTCGTTTTAGTTAATTTGAGCTTATTTCACATAAATGGTTCTGGATCAATGAATGGGACGTAAGCCACTTTCTGGTCAGAGAACCAGCTTTCTCAGTTACCTTCAATACTTGTTTGACCAGGTACCCAACAGAGTTTAATTTGTTTGGTGAATGAGAGATTAAGTAGCTTTCGGTATGTTTCCTAGACCAGTTTTTATGTAAACTGCTCTGGATTAAGGATGTGTAGTTCAACTTGGCGGTCAGAATTAATAAGAATCTGATGGTTCCTATATTGTCTTTCATAGTACAGGTGTGCATTCAGATATGGGGACTATGCCTCAAAGACATTAATATGGTGGCCTAGACTCGTGTAGTGATAAGTCTTTTTAATAGCCTCGAATATGTCTGCTAGAGAATTGACCTCATTATGCGAGTCATGTAAAATTGCAGATGTTTACTTACAGGATTATGTTTACAGTTACTGGTCTTTAAAGTAACTGTAAATGTTTTTGTCAGTGAGGTTCATAGTCTGAGATCATTATTAAAATAGGGTATTCCTGTGTTGATTGAACAGTGGCTGAGTAACCATTCCATGATGGTTTTCCTTCCACAGACCTAGATATATGCCAGAATTCTCACCTGTGCTTGAATGCTAAAATCAAGTGGGGGTATTCCCAAAACAACTCTTAGTCACTCAAAATGTGATTTTAAAAGCTCCTGGTGTCATATAATGTAACTTTATTCATCCTATGATCATTGTACATGATATGGGAACATCAATGGAAAGTTAGAATAATTAAGATGGAATACAGTAAGTCAGTAATGCATAATTAAATGTTATAATATAATGATTATAAGAATACAATCTTTGCAAAAAATTGAGGAAACTACAGAAATTCAATCAAGAGTAATTGGCTGGCCTCGTAACTCAGTTGGTAGAGCACCTTGCTTCTGTGTCAGGGGACCCAGGTTCGGTTCCCGGCTGGGGGTGGGGATTTTTCTCCAATCAAGATGATTCCCCATCTTCCCCAGAGTTTGAAAGTATGAATGAGTGTGAATGTGTGCGTGATCTAATGATGAAAAATCCAAAGGAGAACGGCTGCCGATATGACCATTGCAGTTTAGGTGGGGTATAAATGGAATAAAAAAATCAAAGTAATCAAAAAATACAAATGTTTGATAATTGAAATACATGAATAAATCAACATGTGATGTTTTAGGAAGAAGTTAAAAGTGACCTACTACTAAAATCTATAATGTAAATATAAACAGACACAAAATGTTTACATATTTAGGCATAGAATTAGATGGAAAATTACTTCTGAACATCAATAAGAAGTATGTAAGAGAAAAGGCAGTACATGTTATGAAATTAGTGTCCATTGTACAAAAGAGCTATAGAATTCTTTTCACAGCAGTTTTGTAATAGGTATAATAGGATATGGTGCAAGTACATGGGCACATAGGTTAAGGGTCAAATCCTGTGCAAATTTAATCCAAAAAAAACTCAGAGGCAAATATTACTTTGCAGCAGTGTAACTACAAAAACAACATCTCCCTAATAATAGTAGCGGGAATTTGTTCTATTGACTATATCATTACATTAAGGTGTGCAACTTTCTGGCTAAAGAAGAAAGAATATGGGAATGTTTTTAAAATTGTGGGGAAAAAATGCAGTACTAAGAAAGAAGTGAAAAATTATTTATTACAGGAATGGCAAGAAGACTAGAATAATGCACATATAGGAAGAAAAGTACATGATTTATTTCCAGACAATAAAGAGAGGCTAAAATTGGAACACATAAAACAAGAAAAGGATTTTTTCACTTTGTTACAGGACATGGCCCATATAATGTATATTTAAAAAGAATAGGAAAGAAGAACTCAGTTTTATGTGAGAAATGTAACTGTTTAGATTCGCCTGAACATGTTATTTTTTAGTGCAATAAATTAGTGAGCTAACAGAAGACGTTGAAGGAAACTTTAAGGAAAATGTTTATGGAACATCCTAAGAGAAGCAGAAGATTATGCGCATTTAGAAAATATGTCTCAGATAATATCTGCCAAGGCGTTAGAGAAATATATGACCTGCGACAAAAGACTTCAAGAATAAAATGTAGAAACATTTCAATCTATGAGAAAAGAATAGTACTTAAGTGATCGTCAGAGGGAAATAGGACCAAGAGAAACTGAAGTCACAGATTACCAGACTTGAGAAGACTTAATTTAAGATGCACAACCAATAAATAGAAGATGCCAGTTATGGATATCGGAAAGAACAGCAGAAACTATAGAAAGAAGGAGAATCCCAGGAGAGCCAGAGGAGATATATGGAGAGTATCAGAGCAGACAGATGCAGCTGATTATGTAGAAGAGGAAAGATGACAACCCAGATATCTGGTACTAAAGAACCAGCTCCATCTACTGATGCCAGTCCCTTTAGGAGATGGACACCAGGAAGAGGAAGCTTTGAATACCAGTTGCACAAGATGAAATTTTAAAATTGTAGGAAACAATCTTTCATAGTTTGTTATAGCATTTGAAGCTGTATTAGAAATGTAAATTTCATTTATATTGTTGGTGTAGAAATAAAGTCGAAGGAAGACTGTTTTAGATAGATTAGATGAGTAGATTTGTAAGGTTACTGGAATCCAGCAATCTGTAGGTTTAGTTAGTTCATTAAGGTAGCAAGTAGATTATATCTGCAAAATTTGGAAATTGCTTTGTGTAATTTGATTTAAAAATGAATAAAGTTAAAAATGAAGTTTGCATAATAAGGCCTGGTATAGATTCCAGAAACCAAGCTATTAGATATGCAGATTTTATTTTATTTTTTAAATAAAATACATGAATATATCTGTAAAATATATCATGATTAAATACTAATCATTTCTAGCAGCTTAATTCTTTCACATGACCAGGAAAGAAAGGTTGTTAGTTGAATGCTCTGGATTGTTTTTATAGTAACCTACAAATCTCATCAATATAGCTCATATATTTTTCCACCTAGTAGAATTGGTTAAGATTTAGGAATTGGTGAACTTATTTTTTAAATTTGGTGCTGGTTTAATACTCTTTAAAGATTCAGGATTACATATTTTTATTGCATTGTATTTAAATTATTTCTGAAAAAGTTTAGTTCTTTGAGCCATTATATACAGTTTAGGTGCATGTATTTGTTGTTAAATTGCCTAAATCACTATAAACATGATTAGCGTTTTCTTTGCATAGAGGATGGGCAAACTTAGTATGTTGAGTTTGCCTAAATCACTATAAACATGATTAGCATTTTCTTTGCATAGAGGATGGGCAAACTTAGTATGTTGAGTTTGAAATACTCTTTGTAGCTTTCTAATACGAATAATAAAGTTAATGAAAATAAGTCTAATAGCAAGTTTTTAGCATTTTTTAGTCTAATTTTTGAGTCACTATGTTTACACTCAACTTCACTTACTATATCGAGATTCAACTGTATTGGAACACCACAGTGAAGCGAAAAATTATTAAATTTTAGATGAGTCGCATTTTTTACACATCTGCTTCACTTTCGTACCTATTTTGAGGACATGTTTCGCAAATCTTCGTTTGCATCTGCGGCTCTTGTGCGACTGACGCTAGATCCAGCGGTGTGGGTAATTCTGGGGTTGTTGCTGCCATCTGTTGATTTAGTGATGAACTGAAATGTGGGATTCTCTTCTAGCGGGATTTCAAAGTTCATTAGTTGGTTTTTATGTTTTTCTATGTATATCCTCTCCCATATGACGAGTTCACTATGTTTTTGTACGTATTTTAGTAATTCTGTGCTATCTTCAATTTCATGATTTTCAGACCAGAAATGAGCTGCTATTGCGGACTTATCAATATTTTTGTATCTTAAGTGCCTGAAGTGTTCTTTCTTTCTAGTGCCTATGTTCCTTTTTGTCCTTCCTATGTAAATTTTTTCACAGTCTTTACACTTAATTTTGTAAATGCCTGACTTTTCCTCTGGTTTTATCTTATCAGTATTATTACTGTGAAGTAGGTTTTTAATGTTGTAATTGTTTTTTGGTGCCAATGTTATATTGTATTTCTTGAATATTTTTTGGAACTTTTTTGTGGCCCAGGGGTGGTAAGTAAATTTAGCAAATCTAGTTTCTTGTTTTATTGGTGTGAGAGCTGTGATCTGTTTTAATTTCTTTTGAAGTTTGAATAATTTTAGTTTTTTATCTACAAGGTTTTTTCCATATCCATTTTTAATTGCAGTTTTTAAGATTTGATGGTATTCGTTTTGATATTCTTGCTGGCTGAGAGGTAGATTTACTAATCTGTGTGTCAGACTGTTGATGGTTGCATGTTTGTGTGGAATTGGGTTGAAACTATTTGCTTTGATGTAATTATCTGTGTGTGTTGCTTTTCTATGAATGCCAAATTCTAGTTTTTCATTGCCTTTTTTGATTTTAAGGTCTAAAAAAGGTAGAGTACAGTCCTCTTCAGTTTCTACTGTGAATTGTATGCTGGATTCTTGCAGGTTGAGTAGTTTCAAAGCAACTTGAAACTTGAAACTACTCAACCTGCAAGAATCCAGCATACAATTCACAGTAGAAACTGAAGAGGACTGTACTCTACCTTTTTTAGACCTTAAAATCAAAAAAGGCAATGAAAAACTAGAATTTGGCATTCATAGAAAAGCAACACACACAGATAATTACATCAAAGCAAATAGTTTCAACCCAATTCCACACAAACATGCAACCATCAACAGTCTGACACACAGATTAGTAAATCTACCTCTCAGCCAGCAAGAATATCAAAACGAATACCATCAAATCTTAAAAACTGCAATTAAAAATGGATATGGAAAAAACCTTGTAGATAAAAACTAAAATTATTCAAACTTCAAAAGAAATTAAAACAGATCACAGCTCTCACACCAATAAAACAAGAAACTAGATTTGCTAAATTTACTTACCACCCCTGGGCCACAAAAAAGTTCCAAAAAATATTCAAGAAATACAATATAACATTGGCACCAAAAAACAATTACAACATTAAAAACCTACTTCACAGTAATAATACTGATAAGATAAAACCAGAGGAAAAGTCAGGCATTTACAAAATTAAGTGTAAAGACTGTGAAAAAATTTACATAGGAAGGACAAAAAGGAACATAGGCACTAGAAAGAAAGAACACTTCAGGCACTTAAGATACAAAAATATTGATAAGTCCGCAATAGCAGCTCATTTCTGGTCTGAAAATCATGAAATTGAAGATAGCACAGAATTACTAAAATACGTACAAAAACATAGTGAACTCGTCATATGGGAGAGGATATACATAGAAAAACATAAAAACCAACTAATGAACTTTGAAATCCCGCTAGAAGAGAATCCCACATTTCAGTTCATCACTAAATCAACAGATGGCAGCAACAACCCAGAATTACCCACACCGCTGGATCTAGCGTCAGTCGCACAAGAGCCGTAGATGCAAACGAAGATTTGCGAAACATGTCCTCAAAATAGGTACGAAAGTGAAGCAGATGTGTAAAAATGCGACTCATCTAAAATTTAATAATTCACTTACTATGTTGTTGTATAATTGAAACATTGGGAAGGCCTTTTTAATCTTCAAAGTTTGGTATAGGTATGTTGACATTTTTGCAATTGTACCGAATAAACATTTAGATGATGCATTAAAATTACTCAATCTGCAAGAAAGGACTATAAAATTCACAATAGAAAAGGAAATCAATGGACAACTCTCTTGGATCTAAATATCATCAGGAACAACACAAAAATAAAATTTGGAATTTACAGGAAACCAACACATTCAGAAAATTACATAAAAAATAATAGCCACAACCCAGTTACACATAAACATGCAATAATAAACAGCCTTACACACAGACTAGTCAACATACCCATGGAAAAAGAAGAATATTTCAAGGAACAAAAAGCAGAAGAAAATGGATACAGCAAAAGTTTGGTGTTGAAAAAAATTAGAAAAGCTAAATTAAATAAAATCATTAAGGAAGCAACCACATTTACAAAAGAAAAAGAAACAACAGCATATTCAGTTCATTCACATATCACCCAAAAACATTTAATAAATTTAAAAAGATCTTCAAGGAACAAATATCATCTTGGCACCTATTAATAGACACTCAATTTTAAAATTGCTAAATTCAAAAACAAAAGATGAAATCCCATCAGTTAACAGATCCGGAATATACCAAGTAAATTGTAAGAATTGTGAAAAATGCTACATAGGTCAAACAAAAGAAATCTAAAAACCAGAGTCAAAGAGCTCTTTAGAAACATCAGATTGAAACAAGAAGATAAGTCAGCAGTAGCATATCATTTTGGAATGAAAATCATTAAATTGATCCAAATCCAAAATTATTAAAAGGAGTGATAAACCAAAATAAACTGACAACATGGGAGAACATGGAAATATAATAAACCAACTACAAATAGTTTTTGCGACCTTTCTCTTTCCTGAAATAGCTTTATATATCTGGAGGCCACACTGAGAGAAATTGATTATGTCAAATTTAGTAAAAAAAAAAAAAAAATGATTCATTCTTCTATACATTACTTTTTTAATAATTTTTTAAAAAGATAGTAAGGTTATTGGTCTATAATTATTGGTTTCAAGTCCATCTCCTATTTTAAAAATTAGTTTTACTCTTTCTTCAGTTCTGCTAGAAGTAGTCCATTTTCCAATGACTTGTTT